>OX459101.1:13818213-13882741 GCA_949775045.1 Metridium senile | reverse complement strand
GTTAGTAATGTCTGAGAATATTAGAGCATTCTGATATATCCGCAAGATTTTATTGAGAAAAAACTACAAAATCCGACCCAGGAAAGCAATATGGCCTATAGGGTGATCTCAAAATTTGTCAAAACGATCGGGGTTTGCGGCTCAAAATGATCGCCTAGACCCTGTTAGTAATGTCTGAGAATATTAGAGCATTCTGATATATCCGCAAGATTTTATTGAGAAAAAACTACAAAATCCGACCCAGAATGCAATATGGCCTATAGGGTGATCTCAAAATTTGTCAAAACGATCGGGGTTTGCGGCTCAAAATGATCGCCTAGACCCTGTTAGTAATGTCTGAGAATATTAGAGCATTCTGATATATCCGCAAGATTTTATTGAGAAAAAACTACAAAATCCGACCCAGAATGCAATATGGCCTATAGGTGATCTCAAAATTTGTCAAACGATCGGGGTTTGCGGCTCAAAATGATCGCCTAGACCCTGTTAGTAATGTCTGAGAATATTAGAGCATTCTGATATATCCGCAAGATTTTATTTAGAAAAACTACAAAATCCGACCCAGAAAGCAATATGGCCTATAGGGTGATCTCAAAATTTGTCAAAACGATCGGGGTTTTCGGCACAAAATGATCGCCCTAGACCCTGTTAGTAATGTCTGAGAATATTAGAGCATTCTGATATATCCGCAAGATTTTATTGAGAAAAAACTACAAAATCCGACCCAGAATGCAATATGGCCTATAGGGTGATCTCAAAATTTGTCAAAACGATCGGGGTTTGCGGCTCAAAATGATCGCCTAGACCCTGTTAGTAATGTCTGAGAATATTAGAGCATTCTGATATATCCGCAAGATTTTATTGAGAAAAAACTACAAAATCCGACCCAGAATGCAATATGGCCTATAGGGTGATCTCAAATTTGTCAAAACGATCGGGGTTTTCGGCACAAAATGATCGCCTAGACCCTGTTAGTAATGTCTGAGAATATTAGGAGGCATTCTGATATATCCGCAAGATTTTATTTAGAAAAAACTACAAAATCCGACCCAGAATGCAATATGGCCTATAGGGTGATCTCAAATTTGTCAAAACGATCGGGGTTTTCGGCCCAAAATGATCGCCTAGACCCTGTTAGTAATGTCTGAGAATATTAGAGCATTCTGATATATCCGCAAGATTTTTTTTAGAAAAAACTACAAAATCCGACCCAGATGCAATATGGCCTATAGGGTGATCTCAAATTTGTCAAAACGATCGGGTTTTCGGCACAAAATGATCGCCTAGACCCTGTTAGTAATGTCTGAGAATATTAGAGCATTCTGATATATCCGCAAGATTTTATTTAGAAAAAACTACAAAATCCTGACCCAGAATGCAATATGGCCTATAGGGTGATCTCAAAATTTGTCAAAACGATCGGGGTTTTCGGCACAAAAATGATCGCCTAGACCCTGTTAGTAATGTCTGAGAATATTAGAGCATTCTGATATATCCGCAAGATTTTATTTAGAAAAAACTACAAAATCCGACCCAGAATGCAATATGGCCTATAGGGTGATCTCAAAATTTGTCAAAACGATCGGGGTTTTCGGCTCAAAATGATCGCCTAGACCCTGTTAGTAATGTCTGAGAATATTAGAGCATTCTGATATATCCGCAAGATTTTATTGAGAAAAAACTACAAAATCCGACCCAGAAAGCAATATGGCCTATAGGGTGATCTCAAAATTTGTCAAAACGATCGGGGTTTGCGGCTCAAAATGATCGCCTAGACCCTGTTAGTAATGTCTGAGAATATTAGAGCATTCTGATATATCCGCAAGATTTTATTGAGAAAAAACTACAAAATCCGACCCAGAATGCAATATGGCCTATAGGGTGATCTCAAAATTTGTCAAAACGATCGGGGTTTTCGGCACAAAATGATCGCCTAGACCCTGTTAGTAATGTCTGAGAATATTAGAGCATTCTGATATATCCGCAAGATTTTATTTAGAAAAAACTACAAAATCCGACCCAGAAAGCAATATGGCCTATAGGGTGATCTCAAAATTTGTCAAAACGATCGGGGTTTTCGGCACAAAATGATCGCCTAGACCCTGTTAGTAATGTCTGAGAATATTAGAGCATTCTGATATATCCGCAAGATTTTATTGAGAAAAAACTACAAAATCCGACCCAGAATGCAATATGGCCTATAGGGTGATCTCAAAATTTGTCAAAACGATCGGGGTTTGCGGCTCAAAATGATCGCCTAGACCCTGTTAGTAATGTCTGAGAATATTAGAGCATTCTGATATATCCGCAAGATTTTATGAGAAAAAACTACAAAATCCGACCCAGAAAGCAATATGGCCTATAGGGTGATCTCAAAATTTGTCAAAACGATCGGGGTTTGCGGCTCAAAATGATCGCCTAGACCCTGTTAGTAATGTCTGAGAATATTAGAGCATTCTGATATATCCGCAAGATTTTATTGAGAAAAAACTACAAAATCCGACCCAGAATGCAATATGGCCTATAGGGTGATCTCAAAATTTGTCAAAACGATCGGGGTTTGCGGCTCAAAATGATCGCCTAGACCCTGTTAGTAATGTCTGAGAATATTAGAGCATTCTGATATATCCGCAAGATTTTATTTAGAAAAAACTACAAAATCCGACCCAGAAAGCAATATGGCCTATAGGGTGATCTCAAATTTGTCAAAACGATCGGGGTTTTCGGCACAAAATGATCGCCTAGACCTGTTAGTAATGTCTGAGAATATTAGAGCATTCTGATATATCCGCAAGATTTTATTGAGAAAAAACTACAAAATCCGACCCAGAATGCAATATGGCCTATAGGGTGATCTCAAAATTTGTCAAAACGATCGGGGTTTGCGGCTCAAAATGATCGCCTAGACCCTGTTAGTAATGTCTGAGAATATTAGAGCATTCTGATATATCCGCAAGATTTTATTGAGAAAAAACTACAAAATCCGACCAGAATGCAATATGGCCTATAGGGTGATCTCAAAATTTGTCAAAACGATCGGGGTTTGCGGCTCAAAATGATCGCCTAGACCCTGTTAGTAATGTCTGAGAATATTAGAGCATTCTGATATATCCGCAAGATTTTATTGAGAAAAAACTACAAAATCCGACCCAGAAAGCAATATGGCCTATAGGGTGATCTCAAAATTTGTCAAAACGATCGGGGTTTGCGGCTCAAAATGATCGCCTAGACCCTGTTAGTAATGTCTGAGAATATTAGAGCATTCTGATATATCCGCAAGATTTTATTGAGAAAAACTACAAAATCCGACCCAGAAAGCAATATGGCCTATAGGGTGATCTCAAAATTTGTCAAAACGATCGGGGTTTGCGGCTCAAAATGATCGCCTAGACCCTGTTAGTAATGTCTGAGAATATTAGAGCATTCTGATATATCCGCAAGATTTTATTGAGAAAAAACTACAAAATCCGACCGAGAAAGCAATATGGCCTATAGGGTGATCTCAAAATTTGTCAAAACGATCGGGGTTTGCGGCTCAAAATGATCGCCTAGACCCTGTTAGTAATGTCTGAGAATATTAGAGCATTCTGATATATCCGCAAGATTTTATTGAGAAAAAACTACAAAATCCGACCCAGAATGCAATATGGCCTATAGGGTGATCTCAAAATTTGTCAAAACGATCGGGGTTTGCGGCTCAAAATGATCGCCTAGACCCTGTTAGTAATGTCTGAGAATATTAGAGCATTCTGATATATCCGCAAGATTTTATTTAGAAAAAACTACAAAATCCGACCCAGAAAGCAATATGGCCTATAGGGTGATCTCAAAATTTGTCAAAACGATCGGGGTTTGCGGCTCAAAATGATCGCCTAGACCCTGTTAGTAATGTCTGAGAATATTAGAGCATTCTGATATATCCGCAGATTTTATTGAGAAAAAACTACAAAATCCGACCCAGAAAGCAATATGGCCTATAGGGTGATCTCAAAATTTGTCAAAACGATCGGGGTTTGCGGCTCAAAATGATCGCCTAGACCCTGTTAGTAATGTCTGAGAATATTAGAGCATTCTGATATATCCGCAAGATTTTATTGAGAAAAAACTACAAAATCCGACCCAGAAGCAATATGGCCTATAGGGTGATCTCAAAATTTGTCAAAACGATCGGGGTTTGCGGCTCAAAATGATCGCCTAGACCCTGTTAGTAATGTCTGAGAATATTAGAGCATTCTGATATATCCGCAAGATTTTATTGAGAAAAAACTACAAAATCCGACCCAGAAAGCAATATGGCCTATAGGGTGATCTCAAAATTTGTCAAAACGATCGGGGTTTGCGGCTCAAAATGATCGCCTAGACCCTGTTAGTAATGTCTGAGAATATTAGAGCATTCTGATATATCCGCAAGATTTTATTGAGAAAAAACTACAAAATCCGACCCAGAATGCAATATGGCCTATAGGGTGATCTCAAAATTTGTCAAAACGATCGGGGTTTGCGGCTCAAAATGATCGCCTAGACCCTGTTAGTAATGTCTGAGAATATTAGAGCATTCTGATATATCCGCAAGATTTTATTTAGAAAAAACTACAAAATCCGACCCAGAAAGCAATATGGCCTATAGGGTGATCTCAAAATTTGTCAAAACGATCGGGGTTTTCGGCACAAAATGATCGCCTAGACCCTGTTAGTAATGTCTGAGAATATTAGAGCATTCTGATATATCCGCAAGATTTTATTGAGAAAAAACTACAAAATCCGACCCAGAATGCAATATGGCCTATAGGGTGATCTCAAAATTTGTCAACACGATCGGGGTTTTCGGCTCAAAATGATCGCCTAGACCCTGTTAGTAATGTCTGAGAATATTAGAGCATTCTGATATATCCGCAAGATTTTATTGAGAAAAAACTACAAAATCCGACCCAGAATGCAATATGGCCTATAGGGTGATCTCAAAATTTGTCAAAACGATCGGGGTTTGCGGCTCAAAATGATCGCCTAGACCCTGTTAGTAATGTCTGAGAATATTAGAGCATTCTGATATATCCGCAAGATTTTATTTAGAAAAAACTACAAAATCCGACCCAGAAAGCAATATGGCCTATAGGGTGATCTCAAAATTTGTCAAAACGATCGGGGTTTTCGGCACAAAATGATCGCCTAGACCCTGTTAGTAATGTCTGAGAATATTAGAGCATTCTGATATATCCGCAAGATTTTATTGAGAAAAAACTACAAAATCCGACCCAGAATGCAATATGGCCTATAGGGTGATCTCAAAATTTGTCAAAACGATCGGGGTTTGCGGCTCAAAATGATCGCCTAGACCCTGTTAGTAATGTCTGAGAATATTAGAGCATTCTGATATATCCGCAAGATTTTATTGAGAAAAAACTACAAAATCCGACCCAGAATGCAATATGGCCTATAGGGTGATCTCAAAATTTGTCAAACGATCGGGGTTTTCGGCACAAAATGATCGCTAGACCCTGTTAGTAATGTCTGAGAATATTAGAGCATTCTGATATATCCGCAAGATTTTATTTAGAAAAAACTACAAAATCCGACCCAGAATGCAATATGGCCTATAGGGTGATCTCAAAATTTGTCAAAACGATCGGGGTTTTCGGCCCAAAATGATCGCCTAGACCCTGTTAGTAATGTCTGAGAATATTAGAGCATTCTGATATATCCGCAAGATTTTATTTAGAAAAAACTACAAATCCGACCCAGAAAGCAATATGGCCTATAGGGTGATCTCAAAATTTGTCAAAACGATCGGGGTTTTCGGCACAAAATGATCGCCTAGACCCTGTTAGTAATGTCTGAGAATATTAGAGCATTCTGATATATCCGCAAGATTTTATTGAGAAAAAACTACAAAATCCGACCCAGAATGCAATATGGCCTATAGGGTGATCTCAAAATTTGTCAAAACGATCGGGGTTTGCGGCTCAAAATGATCGCCTAGACCCTGTTAGTAATGTCTGAGAATATTAGAGCATTCTGATATATCCGCAAGATTTTATTGAGAAAAAACTACAAAATCCGACCCAGAATGCAATATGGCCTATAGGGTGATCTCAAAATTTGTCAAAACGATCGGGGTTTTCGGCACAAAATGATCGGCTAGACCCTGTTAGTAATGTCTGAGAATATTAGAGCATTCTGATATATCCGCAAGATTTTATTTAGAAAAAACTACAAAATCCGACCCAGAATGCAATATGGCCTATAGGGTGATCTCAAATTTGTCAAAACGATCGGGGTTTTCGGCCCAAAATGATCGCCTAGACCCTGTTAGTAATGTCTGAGAATATTAGAGCATTCTGATATATCCGCAAGATTTTATTTAGAAAAAACTACAAAATCCGACCCAGAAAGCAATATGGCCTATAGGGTGATCTCAAAATTTGTCAAAACGATCGGGGTTTTCGGCACAAAATGATCGCCTAGACCCTGTTAGTAATGTCTGAGAATATTAGAGCATTCTGATATATCCGCAAGATTTTATTGAGAAAAAACTACAAAATCCGACCCAGAATGCAATATGGCCTATAGGGTGATCTCAAAATTTGTCAAAACGATCGGGGTTTGCGGCTCAAAATGATCGCCTAGACCCTGTTAGTAATGTCTGAGAATATTAGAGCATTCTGATATATCCGCAAGATTTTATTGAGAAAAAAACTACAAAATCCGACCCAGAATGCAATATGGCCTATAGGGTGATCTCAAAATTTGTCAAAACGATCGGGGTTTTCGGCACAAAATGATCGCCTAGACCCTGTTAGTAATGTCTGAGAATATTAGAGCATTCTGATATATCCGCAAGATTTTATTTAGAAAAAACTACAAAATCCGACCCAGAATGCAATATGGCCTATAGGGTGATCTCAAAATTTGTCAAAACGATCGGGTTTTCGGCCCAAAATGATCGCCTAGACCCTGTTAGTAATGTCTGAGAATATTAGAGCATTCTGATATATCCGCAAGATTTTATTTAGAAAAAACTACAAAATCCGACCCAGAATGCAATATGGCCTATAGGGTGATCTCAAAATTTGTCAAAACGATCGGGGTTTTCGGCACAAAATGATCGCCTAGACCCTGTTAGTAATGTCTGAGAATATTAGAGCATTCTGATATATCCGCAAGATTTTATTTAGAAAAAACTACAAAATCTGACCCAGAATGCAATATGGCCTATAGGGTGATCTCAAAATTTGTCAAAACGATCGGGGTTTTCGGCACAAAATGATCGCCTAGACCCTGTTAGTAATGTCTGAGAATATTAGAGCATTCTGATATATCCGCAAGATTTTATTGAGAAAAAACTACAAAATCCGACCCAGAATGCAATATGGCCTATAGGGTGATCTCAAAATTTGTCAAAACGATCGGGATTTTCGGCCCAAAATGATCGCCTAGACCCTGTTAGTAATGTCTGAGAATATTAGAGCATTCTGATATATCCGCAAGATTTTATTTAGAAAAAACTACAAAATCCGACCCAGAATGCAATATGGCCTATAGGGTGATCTCAAAATTTGTCAAAACGATCGGGGTTTTCGGCTCAAAATGATCGCCTAGACCCTGTTAGTAATGTCTGAGAATATTAGAGCATTCTGATATATCCGCAAGATTTTATTGAGAAAAAACTACAAAATCCGACCCAGAAAGCAATATGGCCTATAGGGTGATCTCAAAATTTGTCAAAACGATCGGGGTTTGCGGCTCAAAATGATCGCCTAGACCCTGTTAGTAATGTCTGAGAATATTAGAGCATTCTGATATATCCGCAAGATTTTATTGAGAAAAAACTACAAAATCCGACCCAGAATGCAATATGGCCTATAGGGTGATCTCAAAATTTGTCAAAACGATCGGGGTTTGCGGCTCAAAATGATCGCCTAGACCCTGTTAGTAATGTCTGAGAATATTAGAGCATTCTGATATATCCGCAAGATTTTATTGAGAAAAAACTACAAAATCCGACCCAGAATGCAATATGGCCTATAGGGTGATCTCAAAATTTGGCAAAACGATCGGGGTTTTCGGCACAAAATGATCGCCTAGACCCTGTTAGTAATGTCTGAGAATATTAGAGCATTCTGATATATCCGCAAGATTTTATTTAGAAAAAACTACAAAATCCGACCCAGAATGCAATATGGCCTATAGGGTGATCTCAAAATTTGTCAAAACGATCGGGGTTTTCGGCCCAAAATGATCGCCTAGACCCTGTTAGTAATGTCTGAGAATATTAGAGCATTCTGATATATCCGCAAGATTTTATTTAGAAAAAACTACAAAATCCGACCCAGAATGCAATATGGCCTATAGGGTGATCTCAAAATTTGTCAAAACGATCGGGGTTTTCGGCTCAAAATGATCGCCTAGACCCTGTTAGTAATGTCTGAGAATATTAGAGCATTCTGATATATCCGCAAGATTTTATTGAGAAAAAACTACAAAATCCGACCCAGAAAGCAATATGGCCTATAGGGTGATCTCAAAATTTGTCAAAACGATCGGGGTTTGCGGCTCAAAATGATCGCCTAGACCCTGTTAGTAATGTCTGAGAATATTAGAGCATTCTGATATATCCGCAAGATTTTATTGAGAAAAAACTACAAAATCCGACCCAGAATGCAATATGGCCTATAGGGTGATCTCAAAATTTGTCAAAACGATCGGGGTTTGCGGCTCAAAATGATCGCCTAGACCCTGTTAGTAATGTCTGAGAATATTAGAGCATTCTGATATATCCGCAAGATTTTATTGAGAAAAAACTACAAAATCCGACCCAGAATGCAATATGGCCTATAGGGTGATCTCAAAATTTGTCAAAACGATCGGGGTTTTCGGCACAAAATGATCGCCTAGACCCTGTTAGTAATGTCTGAGAATATTAGAGCATTCTGATATATCCACAAGATTTTATTTAGAAAAAACTACAAAATCCGACCCAGAATGCAATATGGCCTATAGGGTGATCTCAAAATTTGTCAAAACGATCGGGGTTTTCGGCACAAAATGATCGCCTAGACCCTGTTAGTAATGTCTGAGAATATTAGAGCATTCTGATATATCCGCAAGATTTTATTTAGAAAAAACTACAAAATCCGACCCAGAATGCAATATGGCCTATAGGGTGATCTCAAAATTTGTCAAAACGATCGGGATTTTCGGCCCAAAATGATCGCCTAGACCCTGTTAGTAATGTCTGAGAATATTAGAGCATTCTGATATATCCGCAAGATTTTATTTAGAAAAAACTACAAAATCCGACCCAGAATGCAATATGGCCTATAGGGTGATCTCAAAATTTGTCAAAACGATCGGGGTTTTCGGCTCAAAATGATCGCCTAGACCCTGTTAGTAATGTCTGAGAATATTAGAGCATTCTGATATATCCGCAAGATTTTATTTAGAAAAAACTACAAAATCCGACCCAGAATGCAATATGGCCTATAGGGTGATCTCAAAATTTGTCAAAACGATCGGGGTTTTCGGCTCAAAATGATCGCCTAGACCCTGTTAGTAATGTCTGAGAATATTAGAGCATTCTGATATATCCGCAAGATTTTATTGAGAAAAAACTACAAAATCCGACCCAGAAAGCAATATGGCCTATAGGGTGATCTCAAAATTTGTCAAAACGATCGGGGTTTGCGGCTCAAAATGATCGCCTAGACCCTGTTAGTAATGTCTGAGAATATTAGAGCATTCTGATATATCCGCAAGATTTTATTGAGAAAAAACTACAAAATCCGACCCAGAATGCAATATGGCCTATAGGGTGATCTCAAAATTTGTCAAAACGATCGGGGTTTGCGGCTCAAAATGATCGCCTAGACCCTGTTAGTAATGTCTGAGAATATTAGAGCATTCTGATATATCCGCAAGATTTTATTGAGAAAAAACTACAAAATCCGACCCAGAATGCAATATGGCCTATAGGGTGATCTCAAAATTTGTCAAAACGATCGGGGTTTTCGGCACAAAATGATCGCCTAGACCCTGTTAGTAATGTCTGAGAATATTAGAGCATTCTGATATATCCGCAAGATTTTATTGAGAAAAAACTACAAAATCCGACCCAGAATGCAATATGGCCTATAGGGTGATCTCAAAATTTGTCAAAACGATCGGGGTTTTCGGCACAAAATGATCGCCTAGACCCTGTTAGTAATGTCTGAGAATATTAGAGCATTCTGATATATCCGCAAGATTTTATTTAGAAAAAACTACAAAATCCGACCCAGAATGCAATATGGCCTATAGGGTGATCTCAAAATTTGTCAAAACGATCGGGATTTTCGGCCCAAAATGATCGCCTAGACCCTGTTAGTAATGTCTGAGAATATTAGAGCATTCTGATATATCCGCAAGATTTTATTTAGAAAAAACTACAAAATCCGACCCAGAATGCAATATGGCCTATAGGGTGATCTCAAAATTTGTCAAAACGATCGTGGTTTTCGGCACAAAATGATCGCCTAGACCCTGTTAGTAATGTCTGAGAATATTAGAGCATTCTGATATATCCGCAAGATTTTATTGAGAAAAAACTACAAAATCCGACCCAGAATGCAATATGGCCTATAGGGTGATCTCAAAATTTGTCAAAACGATCGGGGTTTTCGGCTCAAAATGATCGCCTAGACCCTGTTAGTAATGTCTGAGAATATTAGAGCATTCTGATATATCCGCAAGATTTTATTGAGAAAAAACTACAAAATCCGACCCAGAAAGCAATATGGCCTATAGGGTGATCTCAAAATTTGTCAAAACGATCGGGGTTTGCGGCTCAAAATGATCGCCTAGACCCTGTTAGTAATGTCTGAGAATATTAGAGCATTCTGATATATCCGCAAGATTTTATTGAGAAAAAACTACAAAATCCGACCCAGAATGCAATATGGCCTATAGGGTGATCTCAAAATTTGTCAAAACGATCGGGGTTTGCGGCTCAAAATGATCGCCTAGACCCTGTTAGTAATGTCTGAGAATATTAGAGCATTCTGATATATCCGCAAGATTTTATTGAGAAAAAACTACAAAATCCGACCCAGAATGCAATATGGCCTATAGGGTGATCTCAAAATTTGTCAAAACGATCGGGGTTTTCGGCACAAAATGATCGCCTAGACCCTGTTAGTAATGTCTGAGAATATTAGAGCATTCTGATATATCCGCAAGATTTTATTTAGAAAAAACTACAAAATCCGACCCAGAATGCAATATGGCCTATAGGGTGATCTCAAAATTTGTCAAAACGATCGGGGTTTTCGGCTCAAAATGATCGCCTAGACCCTGTTAGTAATGTCTGAGAATATTAGAGCATTCTGATATATCCGCAAGATTTTATTGAGAAAAAACTACAAAATCCGACCCAGAAAGCAATATGGCCTATAGGGTGATCTCAAAATTTGTCAAAACGATCGGGGTTTGCGGCTCAAAATGATCGCCTAGACCCTGTTAGTAATGTCTGAGAATATTAGAGCATTCTGATATATCCGCAAGATTTTATTTAGAAAAAACTACAAAATCCGACCCAGAATGCAATATGGCCTATAGGGTGATCTCAAAATTTGTCAAAACGATCGGGGTTTTCGGCTCAAAATGATCGCCTAGACCCTGTTAGTAATGTCTGAGAATATTAGAGCATTCTGATATATCCGCAAGATTTTATTGAGAAAAAACTACAAAATCCGACCCAGAAAGCAATATGGCCTATAGGGTGATCTCAAAATTTGTCAAAACGATCGGGGTTTGCGGCTCAAAATGATCGCCTAGACCCTGTTAGTAATGTCTGAGAATATTAGAGCATTCTGATATATCCGCAAGATTTTATTGAGAAAAAACTACAAAATCCGACCCAGAATGCAATATGGCCTATAGGGTGATCTCAAAATTTGTCAAAACGATCGGGGTTTGCGGCTCAAAATGATCGCCTAGACCCTGTTAGTAATGTCTGAGAATATTAGAGCATTCTGATATATCCGCAAGATTTTATTGAGAAAAAACTACAAAATCCGACCCAGAATGCAATATGGCCTATAGGGTGATCTCAAAATTTGTCAAAACGATGGGGGTTTTCGGCACAAAATGATCGCCTAGACCCTGTTAGTAATGTCTGAGAATATTAGAGCATTCTGATATATCCGCAAGATTTTATTTAGAAAAAACTACAAAATCCGACCCAGAATGCAATATGGCCTATAGGGTGATCTCAAAATTTGTCAAAACGATCGGGGTTTTCGGCTCAAAATGATCGCCTAGACCCTGTTAGTAATGTCTGAGAATATTAGAGCATTCTGATATATCCGCAAGATTTTATTGAGAAAAAACTACAAAATCCGACCCAGAAAGCAATATGGCCTATAGGGTGATCTCAAAATTTGTCAAAACGATCGGGGTTTGCGGCTCAAAATGATCGCCTAGACCCTGTTAGTAATGTCTGAGAATATTAGAGCATTCTGATATATCCGCAAGATTTTATTGAGAAAAAACTACAAAATCCGACCCAGAATGCAATATGGCCTATAGGGTGATCTCAAAATTTGTCAAAACGATCGGGATTTTCGGCCCAAAATGATCGCCTAGACCCTGTTAGTAATGTCTGAGAATATTAGAGCATTCTGATATATCCGCAAGATTTTATTGAGAAAAAACTACAAAATCCGACCCAGAAAGCAATATGGCCTATAGGGTGATCTCAAAATTTGTCAAAACGATCGGGGTTTGCGGCTCAAAATGATCGCCTAGACCCTGTTAGTAATGTCTGAGAATATTAGAGCATTCTGATATATCCGCAAGATTTTATTTAGAAAAAACTACAAAATCCGACCCAGAATGCAATATGGCCTATAGGGTGATCTCAAAATTTGTCAAAACGATCGGGGTTTTCGGCTCAAAATGATCGCCTAGACCCTGTTAGTAATGTCTGAGAATATTAGAGCATTCTGATATATCCGCAAGATTTTATTGAGAAAAAACTACAAAATCCGACCCAGAAAGCAATATGGCCTATAGGGTGATCTCAAAATTTGTCAAAACGATCGGGGTTTGCGGCTCAAAATGATCGCCTAGACCCTGTTAGTAATGTCTGAGAATATTAGAGCATTCTGATATATCCGCAAGATTTTATTGAGAAAAAACTACAAAATCCGACCCAGAATGCAATATGGCCTATAGGGTGATCTCAAAATTTGTCAAAACGATCGGGGTTTGCGGCTCAAAATGATCGCCTAGACCCTGTTAGTAATGTCTGAGAATATTAGAGCATTCTGATATATCCGCAAGATTTTATTGAGAAAAAACTACAAAATCCGACCCAGAATGCAATATGGCCTATAGGGTGATCTCAAAATTTGTCAAAACGATGGGGGTTTTCGGCACAAAATGATCGCCTAGACCCTGTTAGTAATGTCTGAGAATATTAGAGCATTCTGATATATCCGCAAGATTTTATTTAGAAAAAACTACAAAATCCGACCCAGAATGCAATATGGCCTATAGGGTGATCTCAAAATTTGTCAAAACGATCGGGGTTTTCGGCTCAAAATGATCGCCTAGACCCTGTTAGTAATGTCTGAGAATATTAGAGCATTCTGATATATCCGCAAGATTTTATTGAGAAAAAACTACAAAATCCGACCCAGAAAGCAATATGGCCTATAGGGTGATCTCAAAATTTGTCAAAACGATCGGGGTTTGCGGCTCAAAATGATCGCCTAGACCCTGTTAGTAATGTCTGAGAATATTAGAGCATTCTGATATATCCGCAAGATTTTATTGAGAAAAAACTACAAAATCCGACCCAGAATGCAATATGGCCTATAGGGTGATCTCAAAATTTGTCAAAACGATCGGGGTTTGCGGCTCAAAATGATCGCCTAGACCCTGTTAGTAATGTCTGAGAATATTAGAGCATTCTGATATATCCGCAAGATTTTATTGAGAAAAAACTACAAAATCCGACCCAGAATGCAATATGGCCTATAGGGTGATCTCAAAATTTGTCAAAACGATGGGGGTTTTCGGCACAAAATGATCGCCTAGACCCTGTTAGTAATGTCTGAGAATATTAGAGCATTCTGATATATCCGCAAGATTTTATTTAGAAAAAACTACAAAATCCGACCCAGAATGCAATATGGCCTATAGGGTGATCTCAAAATTTGTCAAAACGATCGGGGTT
Source organism: Metridium senile (assembly GCA_949775045.1). Taxonomy (NCBI): domain Eukaryota; kingdom Metazoa; phylum Cnidaria; class Anthozoa; order Actiniaria; family Metridiidae; genus Metridium; species Metridium senile. The sequence continues at coordinate 13,868,526 of OX459101.1, read as the reverse complement.
TTCGGCTCAAAATGATCGCCTAGACCCTGTTAGTAATGTCTGAGAATATTAGAGCATTCTGATATATCCGCAAGATTTTATTGAGAAAAAACTACAAAATCCGACCCAGAAAGCAATATGGCCTATAGGGTGATCTCAAAATTTGTCAAAACGATCGGGGTTTGCGGCTCAAAATGATCGCCTAGACCCTGTTAGTAATGTCTGAGAATATTAGAGCATTCTGATATATCCGCAAGATTTTATTTAGAAAAAACTACAAAATCCGACCAGAATGCAATATGGCCTATAGGGTGATCTCAAAATTTGTCAAAACGATCGGGGTTTTCGGCTCAAAATGATCGCCTAGACCCTGTTAGTAATGTCTGAGAATATTAGAGCATTCTGATATATCCGCAAGATTTTATTGAGAAAAAACTACAAAATCCGACCCAGAAAGCAATATGGCCTATAGGGTGATCTCAAAATTTGTCAAAACGATCGGGGTTTGCGGCTCAAAATGATCGCCTAGACCCTGTTAGTAATGTCTGAGAATATTAGAGCATTCTGATATATCCGCAAGATTTTATTGAGAAAAAACTACAAAATCCGACCCAGAATGCAATATGGCCTATAGGGTGATCTCAAAATTTGTCAAAACGATCGGGGTTTGCGGCTCAAAATGATCGCCTAGACCCTGTTAGTAATGTCTGAGAATATTAGAGCATTCTGATATATCCGCAAGATTTTATTGAGAAAAAACTACAAAATCCGACCCAGAATGCAATATGGCCTATAGGGTGATCTCAAAATTTGTCAAAACGATCGGGGTTTTCGGCACAAAATGATCGCCTAGACCCTGTTAGTAATGTCTGAGAATATTAGAGCATTCTGATATATCCGCAAGATTTTATTTAGAAAAAACTACAAAATCCGACCCAGAATGCAATATGGCCTATAGGGTGATCTCAAAATTTGTCAAAACGATCGGGGTTTTCGGCACAAAATGATCGCCTAGACCCTGTTAGTAATGTCTGAGAATATTAGAGCATTCTGATATATCCGCAAGATTTTATTGAGAAAAAACTACAAAATCCGACCCAGAAAGCAATATGGCCTATAGGGTGATCTCAAAATTTGTCAAAACGATCGGGGTTTGCGGCTCAAAATGATCGCCTAGACCCTGTTAGTAATGTCTGAGAATATTAGAGCATTCTGATATATCCGCAAGATTTTATTGAGAAAAAACTACAAAATCCGACCCAGAATGCAATATGGCCTATAGGGTGATCTCAAAATTTGTCAAAACGATCGGGGTTTGCGGCTCAAAATGATCGCCTAGACCCTGTTAGTAATGTCTGAGAATATTAGAGCATTCTGATATATCCGCAACATTTTATTGAGAAAAAACTACAAAATCCGACCCAGAATGCAATATGGCCTATAGGGTGATCTCAAAATTTGTCAAAACGATCGGGGTTTGCGGCTCAAAATGATCGCCTAGACCCTGTTAGTAATGTCTGAGAATATTAGAGCATTCTGATATATCCGCAAGATTTTATTGAGAAAAAACTACAAAATCCGACCCAGAAAGCAATATGGCCTATAGGGTGATCTCAAAATTTGTCAAAACGATCGGGGTTGGCGGCTCAAAATGATCGCCTAGACCCTGTTAGTAATGTCTGAGAATATTAGAGCATTCTGATATATCCGCAAGATTTTATTGAGAAAAAACTACAAAATCCGACCCAGAATGCAATATGGCCTATAGGGTGATCTCAAAATTTGTCAAAACGATCGGGGTTTGCGGCTCAAAATGATCGCCTAGACCCTGTTAGTAATGTCTGAGAATATTAGAGCATTCTGATATATCCGCAAGATTTTATTGAGAAAAAACTACAAAATCCGACCCAGAATGCAATATGGCCTATAGGGTGATCTCAAAATTTGTCAAAACGATCGGGGTTTTCGGCACAAAATGATCGCCTAGACCCTGTTAGTAATGTCTGAGAATATTAGAGCATTCTGATATATCCGCAAGATTTTATTTAGAAAAAACTACAAAATCCGACCCAGAATGCAATATGGCCTATAGGGTGATCTCAAAATTTGTCAAAACGATCGGGGTTTTCGGCACAAAATGATCGCCTAGACCCTGTTAGTAATGTCTGAGAATATTAGAGCATTCTGATATATCCGCAAGATTTTATTGAGAAAAAACTACAAAATCCGACCCAGAAAGCAATATGGCCTATAGGGTGATCTCAAAATTTGTCAAAACGATCGGGGTTTGCGGCTCAAAATGATCGCCTAGACCCTGTTAGTAATGTCTGAGAATATTAGAGCATTCTGATATATCCGCAAGATTTTATTGAGAAAAAACTACAAAATCCGACCCAGAATGCAATATGGCCTATAGGGTGATCTCAAAATTTGTCAAAACGATCGGGGTTTGCGGCTCAAAATGATCGCCTAGACCCTGTTAGTAATGTCTGAGAATATTAGAGCATTCTGATATATCCGCAAGATTTTATTGAGAAAAAAACTACAAAATCCGACCCAGAATGCAATATGGCCTATAGGGTGATCTCAAAATTTGTCAAAACGATCGGGGTTTGCGGCTCAAAATGATCGCCTAGACCCTGTTAGTAATGTCTGAGAATATTAGAGCATTCTGATATATCCGCAAGATTTTATTGAGAAAAAACTACAAAATCCGACCCAGAATGCAATATGGCCTATAGGGTGATCTCAAAATTTGTCAAAACGATCGGGGTTTTCGGCACAAAATGATCGCCTAGACCCTGTTAGTAATGTCTGAGAATATTAGAGCATTCTGATATATCCGCAAGATTTTATTGAGAAAAAACTACAAAATCCGACCCAGAATGCAATATGGCCTATAGGGTGATCTCAAAATTTGTCAAAACGATCGGGGTTTTCGGCACAAAATGATCGCCTAGACCCTGTTAGTAATGTCTGAGAATATTAGAGCATTCTGATATATCCGCAAGATTTTATTTAGAAAAAACTACAAAATCCGACCCAGAATGCAATATGGCCTATAGGGTGATCTCAAAATTTGTCAAAACGATCGGGATTTTCGGCCCAAAATGATCGCCTAGACCCTGTTAGTAATGTCTGAGAATATTAGAGCATTCTGATATATCCGCAAGATTTTATTGAGAAAAAACTACAAAATCCAGAAAGCAATATGGCCTATAGGGTGATCTCAAAATTTGTCAAAACGATCGGGGTTTGCGGCTCAAAATGATCGCCTAGACCCCTGTTATTAATTTCTGAGAATATTAGAGCATTCTGATATATCCGCAAGATTTTATTGAGAAAAAACTACAAAATCCGACCCAGAATGCATATGGCCTATAGGGTGATCTCAAAATTTGTCAAAACGAATCGGGGTTTGCGGCTCAAAATGATCGCCTAGACCCTGTTAGTAATGTCTGAGAATATTAGAGCATTCTGATATATCCGCAAGATTTTATTGAGAAAAAACTACAAAATCCGACCCAGAATGCAATATGGCCTATAGGGTGATCTCAAAATTTGTCAAAACGATCGGGTTTTCGGCACAAAATGATCGCCTAGACCCTGTTAGTAATGTCTGAGAATATTAGAGCATTCTGATATATCCGCAAGATTTTATTGAGAAAAAACTACAAAATCCGACCCAGAATGCAATATGGGCCTATAGGGTGATCTCAAAATTTGTCAAAACGATCGGGGTTTTCGGCACAAAATGATCGCCTAGACCCTGTTAGTAATGTCTGAGAATATTTAGAGCATTCTGATATATCCGCAAGATTTTTATTGAGAAAAAACTACAAAATCCGACCCAGAATGCAATATGGCCTATAGGGTGATCTCAAAATTTGTCAAAACGATCGGGATTTTCGGCCCAAAATGATCGCCTAGACCCTGTTAGTAATGTCTGAGAATATTAGAGCATTCTGATATATCCGCAAGATTTTATTGAGAAAAAACTACAAAATCCGACCCAGAATGCAATATGGCCTATAGGGGTGATCTCAAAATTTGTCAAAACGATCGGGATTTTCGGCCCAAAATGATCGCCTAGACCCTGTTAGTAATGTCTGAGAATATTAGAGCATTCTGATATATCCGCAAGATTTTATTGAGAAAAAACTACAAAATCCGACCCAGAAAGCAATATGGCCTATAGGGTGATCTCAAAATTTGTCAAAACGATCGGGGTTTGCGGCTCAAAATGATCGCCTAGACCCTGTTATTAATTTCTGAGAATATTAGAGCATTCTGATATATCCGCAAGATTTTATTGAGAAAAAACTACAAAATCCGACCCAGAATGCAATATGGCCTATAGGGTGATCTCAAAATTTGTCAAAACGATCGGGATTTTCGGCCCAAAATGATCGCCTAGACCCTGTTAGTAATGTCTGAGAATATTAGAGCATTCTGATATATCCGCAAGATTTTATTGAGAAAAAACTACAAAATCCGACCAAGAATGCAATATGGTCCTATAGGGTGATCTCAAAATTTGTCAAAACGATTGGGGTTTTCCGGCTCAAAATGATCGCCTAGACCCTGTTAGTAATGGTCTGAGAATATTAGAGCATTCTGATATATCCGCAACATTTTATTGAGAAAAAACTACAAAATCCGACCCAGAAAGCAATATGGCCTATAGGGTGATCTCAAAATTTGTCAAAACGATCGGGTTTGCGGCTCAAAATGATCGCCTAGACCCTGTTAGTAATGTCTGAGAATATTAGAGCATTCTGATATATCCGCAAGATTTTATTGAGAAAAAGCCTACAAAATCCGACCCAGAATGCAATATGGCCTATAGGGTGATCTCAAAATTTGTCAAAACGATCGGGGTTTTCGGCACAAAATGATCGCCTAGACCCTGTTAGTAATGTCTGAGAATATTAGAGCATTCTGATATATCCGCAAGATTTTATTTAGAAAAAACTACAAAATCCGACCCAGAATGCAATATGGCCTATAGGGTGATCTCAAAATTTGTCAAAACGATCGGGATTTTCGGCCCAAAAATGATCGCCTAGACCCTGTTAGTAATGTCTGAGAATATTAGAGCATTCTGATATATCCGCAAGATTTTATTTAGAAAAAACTACAAAATCCGACCCAGAATGCAATATGGCCTATAGGGTGATCTCAAAATTTGTCAAAACGATCGGGATTTTCGGACCAAAATGATCGCCTAGACCCTGTTAGTAATGTCTGAGAATATTAGAGCATTCTGGATATATCCGCAAGATTTTATTTAGAAAAAACTACAAAATCCGACCCAGAATGCAATATGGCCTATAGGGTGATCTCAAAATTTGTCAAAACGATCGGGGTTTTCGGCTCAAAATGATCGCCTAGACCCTGTTAGTAATGTCTGAGAATATTAGAGCATTCTGATATATCCGCAAGATTTTATTGAGAAAAAACTACAAAATCCGACCCAGAAAGCAATATGGCCTATAGGGTGATCTCAAAATTTGTCAAAACGATCGGGGTTTTCGGCACAAAATGATCGCCTAGACCCTGTTAGTAATGTCTGAGAATATTAGAGCATTCTGATATATCCGCAAGATTTTATTTAGAAAAAACTACAAAATCCGACCCAGAATGCAATATGGCCTATAGGGTGATCTCAAAATTTGTCAAAACGATCGGGGTTTTCGGCCCAAAATGATCGCCTAGACCCTGTTAGTAATGTCTGAGAATATTAGAGCATTCTGATATATCCGCAAGATTTTATTTAGAAAAAACTACAAAATCCGACCCAGAATGCAATATGGCCTATAGGGTGATCTCAAAATTTGTCAAAACGATCGGGATTTTCGGCCCAAAATGATCGCCTAGACCCTGTTAGTAATGTCTGAGAATATTAGAGCATTCTGATATATCCGCAAGATTTTATTTAGAAAAAACTACAAAATCCGACCCAGAATGCAATATGGCCTATAGGGTGATCTCAAAATTTGTCAAAACGATCGGGGTTTTCGGCTCAAAATGATCGCCTAGACCCTGTTAGTAATGTCTGAGAATATTAGAGCATTCTGATATATCCGCAAGATTTTATTTAGAAAAAACTACAAAATCCGACCCAGAAAGCAATATGGCCTATAGGGTGATCTCAAAATTTGTCAAAACGATCGGGGTTTGCGGCTCAAAATGATCGCCTAGACCCTGTTAGTAATGTCTGAGAATATTAGAGCATTCTGATATATCCGCAAGATTTTATTGAGAAAAAACTACAAAATCCGACCCAGAATGCAATATGGCCTATAGGGTGATCTCAAAATTTGTCAAAACGATCGGAGTTTGCGGCTCAAAATGATCGCCTAGACCCTGTTAGTAATGTCTGAGAATATTAGAGCATTCTGATATATCCGCAAGATTTTATTTAGAAAAAACTACAAAATCCGACCCAGAATGCAATATGGCCTATAGGGTGATCTCAAAATTTGTCAAAACGATCGGGGTTTTCGGCACAAAATGATCGCCTAGACCCTGTTAGTAATGTCTGAGAATATTAGAGCATTCTGATATATCCGCAAGATTTTATTTAGAAAAAACTACAAAATCTGACCCAGAATGCAATATGGCCTATAGGGTGATCTCAAAATTTGTCAAAACGATCGGGGTTTGCGGCTCAAAATGATTGCCTAGACCCTGTTAGTAATGTCTGAGAATATTAGAGCATTCTGATATATCCGCAAGATTTTATTTAGAAAAAACTACAAAATCCGACCCAGAATGCAATATGGCCTATAGGGTGATCTCAAAATTTGGCAAAATGATCGGGGTTTTCGGCACAAAATGATCGCCTAGACCCTGTTAGTAATGTCTGAGAATATTAGAGCATTCTGATATATCCGCAAGATTTTATTGAGAAAAAACTACAAAATCCGACCCAGAATGCAATATGGCCTATAGGGTGATCTCAAAATTTGTCAAAACGATCGGGGTTTTCGGCTCAAAATGATCGCCTAGACCCTGTTAGTAATGTCTGAGAATATTAGAGCATTCTGATATATCCGCAAGATTTTATTGAGAAAAAACTACAAAATCCGACCCAGAAAGCAATATGGCCTATAGGGTGATCTCAAAATTTGTCAAAACGATCGGGGTTTGCGGCTCAAAATGATCGCCTAGACCCTGTTAGTAATGTCTGAGAATATTAGAGCATTCTGATATATCCGCAAGATTTTATTGAGAAAAAACTACAAAATCCGACCCAGAATGCAATATGGCCTATAGGGTGATCTCAAAATTTGTCAAAACGATCGGGGTTTGCGGCTCAAAATGATCGCCTAGACCCTGTTAGTAATGTCTGAGAATATTAGAGCATTCTGATATATCCGCAAGATTTTATTGAGAAAAAACTACAAAATCCGACCCAGAATGCAATATGGCCTATAGGGTGATCTCAAAATTTGTCAAAACGATCGGGGTTTTCGGCACAAAATGATCGCCTAGACCCTGTTAGTAATGTCTGAGAATATTAGAGCATTCTGATATATCCGCAAGATTTTATTTAGAAAAAACTACAAAATCCGACCCAGAATGCAATATGGCCTATAGGGTGATCTCAAAATTTGTCAAAACGATCGGGGTTTTCGGCACAAAATGATCGCCTAGACCCTGTTAGTAATGTCTGAGAATATTAGAGCATTCTGATATATCCGCAAGATTTTATTTAGAAAAAACTACAAAATCCGACCCAGAATGCAATATGGCCTATAGGGTGATCTCAAAATTTGTCAAAACGATCGGGATTTTCGGCCCAAAATGATCGCCTAGACCCTGTTAGTAATGTCTGAGAATATTAGAGCATTCTGATATATCCGCAAGATTTTATTGAGAAAAAACTACAAAATCCGACCCAGAATGCAATATGGCCTATAGGGTGATCTCAAAATTTGTCAAAACGATTGGGGTTTTCGGCTCAAAATGATCGCCTAGACCCTGTTAGTAATGTCTGAGAATATTAGAGCATTCTGATATATCCGCAAGATTTTATTGAGAAAAAACTACAAAATCCGACCCAGAATGCAATATGGCCTATAGGGTGATCTCAAAATTTGTCAAAACGATCGGGGTTTTCGGCACAAAATGATCGCCTAGACCCTGTTAGTAATGTCTGAGAATATTAGAGCATTCTGATATATCCGCAAGATTTTATTTAGAAAAAACTACAAAATCCGCCCCAGAATGCAATATGGCCTATAGGGTGATCTCAAAATTTGTCAAAACGATCGGGATTTTCGGCCCAAAATGATCGCCTAGACCCTGTTAGTAATGTCTGAGAATATTAGAGCATTCTGATATATCCGCAAGATTTTATTTAGAAAAAACTACAAAATCCGACCCAGAATGCAATATGGCCTATAGGGTGATCTCAAAATTTGTCAAAACGATCGGGGTTTTCGGCACAAAATGATCGCCTAGACCCTGTTAGTAATGTCTGAGAATATTAGAGCATTCTGATATATCCGCAAGATTTTATTTAGAAAAAACTACAAAATCCGACCCAGAATGCAATATGGCCTATAGGGTGATCTCAAAATTTGTCAAAACGATCGGGATTTTCGGCCCAAAATGATCGCCTAGACCCTGTTAGTAATGTCTGAGAATATTAGAGCATTCTGATATATCCGCAAGATTTTATTGAGAAAAAACTACAAAATCCGACCCAGAATGCAATATGGCCTATAGGGTGATCTCAAAATTTGTCAAAACGATTGGGGTTTTCGGCTCAAAATGATCGCCTAGACCCTGTTAGTAATGTCTGAGAATATTAGAGCATTCTGATATATCCGCAAGATTTTATTGAGAAAAAACTACAAAATCCGACCCAGAAAGCAATATGGCCTATAGGGTGATCTCAAAATTTGTCAAAACGATCGGGGTTTGCGGCTCAAAATGATCGCCTAGACCCTGTTAGTAATGTCTGAGAATATTAGAGCATTCTGATATATCCGCAAGATTTTATTGAGAAAAAACTACAAAATCCGACCCAGAATGCAATATGGCCTATAGGGTGATCTCAAAATTTGTCAAAACGATCGGGGTTTTCGGCACAAAATGATCGCCTAGACCCTGTTAGTAATGTCTGAGAATATTAGAGCATTCTGATATATCCGCAAGATTTTATTTAGAAAAAACTACAAAATCCGACCCAGAATGCAATATGGCCTATAGGGTGATCTCAAAATTTGTCAAAACGATCGGGATTTTCGGCCCAAAATGATCGCCTAGACCCTGTTAGTAATGTCTGAGAATATTAGAGCATTCTGATATATCCGCAAGATTTTATTTAGAAAAAACTACAAAATCCGACCCAGAATGCAATATGGCCTATAGGGTGATCTCAAAATTTGTCAAAACGATCGGGATTTTCGGCCCAAAATGATCGCCTAGACCCTGTTAGTAATGTCTGAGAATATTAGAGCATTCTGATATATCCGCAAGATTTTATTTAGAAAAAACTACAAAATCCGACCCAGAATGCAATATGGCCTATAGGGTGATCTCAAAATTTGTCAAAACGATCGGGGTTTTCGGCTCAAAATGATCGCCTAGACCCTGTTAGTAATGTCTGAGAATGTTAGAGCATTCTGATGTATCCGCAAGATTTTATTTAGAAAAAACTACAAAATCCGACCCAGAAAGCAATATGGCCTATAGGGTGATCTCAAAATTTGTCAAAACGATCGGGGTTTGCGGCTCAAAATGATCGCCTAGACCCTGTTAGTAATGTCTGAGAATATTAGAGCATTCTGATATATCCGCAAGATTTTATTGAGAAAAAACTACAAAATCCGACCCAGAATGCAATATGGCCTATAGGGTGATCTCAAAATTTGTCAAAACGATCGGGGTTTGCGGCTCAAAATGATCGCCTAGACCCTGTTAGTAATGTCTGAGAATATTAGAGCATTCTGATATATCCGCAAGATTTTATTTAGAAAAAACTACAAAATCCGACCCAGAATGCAATATGGCCTATAGGGTGATCTCAAAATTTGTCAAAACGATCGGGGTTTTCGGCACAAAATGATCGCCTAGACCCTGTTAGTAATGTCTGAGAATATTAGAGCATTCTGATATATCCGCAAGATTTTATTTAGAAAAAACTACAAAATCTGACCCAGAATGCAATATGGCCTATAGGGTGATCTCAAAATTTGTCAAAACGATCGGGGTTTGCGGCTCAAAATGATTGCCTAGACCCTGTTAGTAATGTCTGAGAATATTAGAGCATTCTGATATATCCGCAAGATTTTATTTAGAAAAAACTACAAAATCCGACCCAGAATGCAATATGGCCTATAGGGTGATCTCAAAATTTGGCAAAAGGATCGGGGTTTTCGGCACAAAATGATCGCCTAGACCCTGTTAGTAATGTCTGAGAATATTAGAGCATTCTGATATATCCGCAAGATTTTATTGAGAAAAAACTACAAAATCCGACCCAGAATGCAATATGGCCTATAGGGTGATCTCAAAATTTGTCAAAACGATCGGGGTTTTCGGCACAAAATGATCGCCTAGACCCTGTTAGTAATGTCTGAGAATATTAGAGCATTCTGATATATCCGCAAGATTTTATTTAGAAAAAACTACAAAATCCGACCCAGAATGCAATATGGCCTATAGGGTGATCTCAAAATTTGTCAAAACGATCGGGGTTTTCGGCACAAAATGATCGCCTAGACCCTGTTAGTAATGTCTGAGAATATTAGAGCATTCTGATATATCCGCAAGATTTTATTTAGAAAAAACTACAAAATCCGACCCAGAATGCAATATGGCCTATAGGGTGATCTCAAAATTTGTCAAAACGATCGGGGTTTTCGGCACAAAATGATCGCCTAGACCCTGTTAGTAATGTCTGAGAATATTAGAGCATTCTGATATATCCGCAAGATTTTATTTAGAAAAAACTACAAAATCCGACCCAGAATGCAATATGACCTATAGGGTGATCTCAAAATTTGGCAAAACGATCGGGGTTTTCGGCACAAAATGATCGCCTAGACCCTGTTAGTAATGTCTGAGAATATTAGAGCATTCTGATATATCCGCAAGATTTTATTTAGAAAAAACTACAAAATCCGACCCAGAATGCAATATGGCCTATAGGGTGATCTCAAAATTTGTCAAAACGATCGGGGTTTTCGGCACAAAATGATCGCCTAGACCCTGTTAGTAATGTCTGAGAATATTAGAGCATTCTGATATATCCGCAAGATTTTATTTAGAAAAAACTACAAAATCCGACCCAGAATGCAATATGGCCTATAGGGTGATCTCAAAATTTGTCAAAACGATCGGGGTTTTCGGCACAAAATGATCGCCTAGACCCTGTTAGTAATGTCTGAGAATATTAGAGCATTCTGATATATCCGCAAGATTTTATTTAGAAAAAACTACAAAATCCGACCCAGAATGCAATATGGCCTATAGGGTGATCTCAAAATTTGTCAAAACGATCGGGATTTTCGGCCCAAAATGATCGCCTAGACCCTGTTAGTAATGTCTGAGAATATTAGAGCATTCTGATATATCCGCAAGATTTTATTTAGAAAAAACTACAAAATCCGACCCAGAATGCAATATGGCCTATAGGGTGATCTCAAAATTTGTCAAAACGATCGGGGTTTTCGGCTCAAAATGATCGCCTAGACCCTGTTAGTAATGTCTGAGAATATTAGAGCATTCTGATATATCCGCAAGATTTTATTGAGAAAAAACTACAAAATCCGACCCAGAAAGCAATATGGCCTATAGGGTGATCTCAAAATTTGTCAAAACGATCGGGGTTTTCGGCACAAAATGATCGCCTAGACCCTGTTAGTAATGTCTGAGAATATTAGAGCATTCTGATATATCCGCAAGATTTTATTTAGAAAAAACTACAAAATCCGACCCAGAATGCAATATGGCCTATAGGGTGATCTCAAAATTTGTCAAAACGATCGGGATTTTCGGGCCAAAATGATCGCCTAGACCCTGTTAGTAATGTCTGAGAATATTAGAGCATTCTGATATATCCGCAAGATTTTATTTAGAAAAAACTACAAAATCCGACCCAGAATGCAATATGGCCTATAGGGTGATCTCAAAATTTGTCAAAACGATCGGGGTTTTCGGCTCAAAATGATCGCCTAGACCTTGTTAGTAATGTCTGAGAATATTAGAGCATTCTGATATATCCGCAAGATTTTATTGAGAAAAAACTACAAAATCCGACCCAGAAAGCAATATGGCCTATAGGGTGATCTCAAAATTTGTCAAAACGATCGGGGTTTGCGGCTCAAAATGATTGCCTAGACCCTGTTAGTAATGTCTGAGAATATTAGAGCATTCTGATATATCCGCAAGATTTTATTTAGAAAAAACTACAAAATCCGACCCAGAAAGCAATATGGCCTATAGGGTGATCTCAAAATTTGTCAAAACGATCGGGGTTTTCGGCTCAAAATGATCGCCTAGACCCTGTTAGTAATGTCTGAGAATATTAGAGCATTCTGATATATCCGCAAGATTTTATTGAGAAAAAACTACAAAATCCGACCCAGAAAGCAATATGGCCTATAGGGTGATCTCAAAATTTTTCAAAACGATCGGGGTTTTCGGCACAAAATGATCGCCTAGACCCTGTTAGTAATGTCTGAGAATATTAGAGCATTCTGATATATCCGCAAGATTTTATTGAGAAAAAACTACAAAATCCGACCCAGAAAGCAATATGGCCTATAGGGTGATCTCAAAATTGGTCAAAACGATCGGGGTTTTCGGCACAAAATGATCGCCTAGACCCTGTTAGTAATGTCTGAGAATATTAGAGCATTCTGATATATCCGCAAGATTTTATTTAGAAAAAACTACAAAATCCGACCCAGAATGCAATATGGCCTATAGGGTGATCTCAAAATTTGTCAAAACGATCGGGATTTTCGGCCCAAAATGATCGCCTAGACCCTGTTAGTAATGTCTGAGAATATTAGAGCATTCTGATATATCCGCAAGATTTTATTGAGAAAAAACTACAAAATCCGACCCAGAATGCAATATGGCCTATAGGGTGATCTCAAAATTTGTCAAAACGATCGGGGTTTTCGGCTCAAAATGATCGCCTAGACCCTGTTAGTAATGTCTGAGAATATTAGAGCATTCTGATATATCCGCAAGATTTTATTGAGAAAAAACTACAAAATCCGACCCAGAAAGCAATATGGCCTATAGGGTGATCTCAAAATTTGTCAAAACGATCGGGGTTTGCGGCTCAAAATGATTGCCTAGACCCTGTTAGTAATGTCTGAGAATATTAGAGCATTCTGATATATCCGCAAGATTTTATTTAGAAAAAACTACAAAATCCGACCCAGAATGCAATATGGCCTATAGGGTGATCTCAAAATTTGGCAAAATGATCGGGGTTTTCGGCACAAAATGATCGCCTAGACCCTGTTAGTAATGTCTGAGAATATTAGAGCATTCTGATATATCCGCAAGATTTTATTTAGAAAAAACTACAAAATCCGACCCAGAATGCAATATGGCCTATAGGGTGATCTCAAAATTTGTCAAAACGATCGGGGTTTTCGGCACAAAATGATCGCCTAGACCCTGTTAGTAATGTCTGAGAATATTAGAGCATTCTGATATATCTGCAAGATTTTATTTAGAAAAAACTACAAAATCCGACCCAGAATGCAATATGGCCTATAGGGTGATCTCAAAATTTGTCAAAACGATCGGGGTTTTCGCTCAAAATGATCGCCTAGACCCTGTTAGTAATGTCTGAGAATATTAGAGCATTCTGATATATCTGCAAGATTTTATTGAGAAAAAACTACAAAATCCGACCCAGAAAGCAATATGGCCTATAGGGTGATCTCAAAATTTCTCAAAACGATCGGGGTTTGCGGCACAAAATGATCGCCTAGACCCTGTTAGTAATGTCTGAGAATATTAGAGCATTCTGATATATCCGCAAGATTTTATTTAGAAAAAACTACAAAATCCGACCCAGAATGCAATATGGCCTATATGGTGATCTCAAAATTTGTCAAAACGATCGGGGTTTTCGGCACAAAATGATCGCCTAGACCCTGTTAGTAATGTCTGAGAATATTAGAGCATTCTGATATATCCGCAAGATTTTATTTAGAAAAAACTACAAAATCCGACCCAGAATGCAATATGGCCTATAGGGTGATCTCAAAATTTGTCAAAACGATCGGGGTTTTCGGCACAAAATGATTGCCTAGACCCTGTTAGTAATGTCTGAGAATATTAGAGCATTCTGATATATCCGCAAGATTTTATTTAGAAAAAACTACAAAATCCGACCCAGAATGCAATATGGCCTATAGGGTGATCTCAAAATTTGGCAAAACGATCGGGGTTTTCGGCACAAAATGATCGCCTAGACCATGTTAGTAATGTCTGAGAATATTAGAGCATTCTGATATATCCGCAAGATTTTATTTAGAAAAAACTACAAAATCCGACCCAGAATGCAATATGGCCTATAGGGTGATCTCAAAATTTGTCAAAACGATCGGGGTTTTCGGCACAAAATGATCGCCTAGACCCTGTTAGTAATGTCTGAGAATATTAGAGCATTCTGATATATCCGCAAGATTTTATTTAGAAAAAAACTACAAAATCCGACCCAGAATGCAATATGGCCTATAGGGTGATCTCAAAATTTGTCAAAACGATCGGGGTTTTCGGCTCAAAATGATCGCCTAGACCCTGTTAGTAATGTCTGAGAATATTAGAGCATTCTGATATATCCGCAAGATTTTATTTAGAAAAAACTACAAAATCCGACCCAGAATGCAATATGGCCTATAGGGTGATCTCAAAATTTGGCAAAACGATCGGGGTTTTCGGCACAAAATGATCGCCTAGACCCTGTTAGTAATGTCTGAGAATATTAGAGCATTCTGATATATCCGCAAGATTTTATTTAGAAAAAACTACAAAATCCGACCCAGAATGCAATATGGCCTATAGGGTGATCTCAAAATTTGTCAAAACGATCGGGGTTTTCGGCACAAAATGATCGCCTAGACCCTGTTAGTAATGTCTGAAATATTAGAGCATTCTGATATATCTGCAAGATTTTATTTAGAAAAAACTACAAAATCCGACCCAGAATGCAATATGGCCTAAAGGGTGATCTCAAAATTTGTCAAAACGATCGGGGTTTTCGGCACAAAATAATCGCCTAGACCCTGTTAGTAATGTCTGAGAATATTAGAGCATTCTGATATATCCGCAAGAATTTATTTAGAAAAAACTACAAAATCCGACCCAGAATGCAATATGGCCTATAGGGTGATCTCAAAATTTGTGAAAACGATCGGGGTTTTCGGCTCAAAATGATCGCCTAGACCCTGTTAGTAATGTCTGAAAATATTAGAGCATTCTGATAAATCCGCAAGATTTTATTTAGAAAAAACTACAAAATCCGACCCAGAATGCAATATGGCCTATAGGGTGATCTCAAAATTTGTCAAAACGATCGGGGTTTTCGGCACAAAATGATCGCCTAGACCCTGTTAGTAATGACTGAGAATATTAGAGCATTCTGATATATCTGCAAGATTTTATTTAGAAAAAACTACAAAATCCGACCCAGAATGCAATATGGCCTAAAGGGTGATCTCAAAATTTGTCAAAACGATCGGGGTTTTCGGCACAAAATGATCGCCTAGACCCTGTTAGTAATGTCTGAGAATATTAGAGCATTCTGATATATCCGCAAGATTTTATTTAGAAAAAACTACAAAATCCGACCAAGAATGCAATATGGCCTATAGGGTGATCTCAAAATTTGTCAAAACGATCGCAGTTTTCGGTTCAAAATGATCGCCTAGACCCTGTTAGTAATGTCTGAAAATATTAGAGCATTCTGATAAATCCGCAAGATTTTATTTAGAAAAAACTACAAAATCCGACCCAGAATGCAATATGGCCTAAAGGGTGATCTCAAAATTTGTCAAAACGATCGGGGTTTTCGGCACAAAATGATCGCCTAGACCCTGTTAGTAATGTCTGAGAATATTAGAGCATTCTGATATATCCGCAAGATTTTATTTAGAAAAAACTACAAAATCCGACCAAGAATGCAATATGGCCTATAGGGTGATCTCAAAATTTGTCAAAACGATCGGGGTTTTCGGCACAAAATGATCGCCTAGACCCTGTTAGTAATGTCTGAGAATATTAGAGCATTCTGATATATCCGCAAGATTTTATTTAGAAAAAACTACAAAATCCGACCAAGAATGCAATATGGCCTATAGGGTGATCTCAAAATTTGTCAAAACGATCGCAGTTTTCGGTTCAAAATGATCGCCTAGACCCTGTTAGTAATGTCTGAAAATATTAGAGCATTCTGATAAATCCGCAAGATTTTATTTAGAAAAAACTACAAAATCCGACCCAGAATGCAATATGGCCTAAAGGGTGATCTCAAAATTTGTCAAAACGATCGGGGTTTTCGGCACAAAATGATCGCCTAGACCCTGTTAGTAATGTCTGAGAATATTAGAGCATTCTGATATATCCGCAAGATTTTATTTAGAAAAAACTACAAAATCCGACCAAGAATGCAATATGGCCTATAGGGTGATCTCAAAATTTGTCAAAACGATCGCGGTTTTCGGCTCAAAATGGTCGCCTAGACCCTGTTAGTAATGTCTGAAAATATTAGAGCATTCTGATAAATCCGCAAGATTTTATTTAGAAAAAACTACAAAATCCGACCCAGAATGCAATATGGCCTATAGGGTGATCTCAAAATTTGTCAAAACGATCGAGGTTTTCGGCACAAAATGATCGCCTAGACCCCGTTAGTAATGTCTGAGAATATTAGAGCATTCTGATATATCCGCAAGATTTTATTTAGAAAAAACTACAAAATCCGACCCAGAATGCAATATGGCCTATAGGGTGATCTCAAAATTTGTGAAAACGATCGGGGTTTTCGGCTCAAAATGATCGCCTAGACCCTGTTAGTAATGTCTGAAATTATTAGAGCATTCTGATAAATCCGCCAGATTTTATTTAGAAAAAACTACAAAATACGACCCAGAATGCAATATGGCCTATAGGGTGATCTCAAAATTTGTCAAAACGATCGGGGTTTTCGGCTCAAAATGATCGCCTAGACCCTGTTAGTAATGACTAAGAATATTAGAGCATTCTGATATATCTGCAAGATTTTATTTAGAAAAAACTACAAAATCCGACCCAGAATGCAATATGGCCTATAGGGTGATCTCAAAATTTGTCAAAACGATCGGGGTTTTCGGCACAAAATGATCGCCTAGACCCTGTTAGTAATGTCTGAGAATATTAGAGCATTCTGATATATTCGCAAGATTTTATTTAGAAAAAACTACAAAATCCGACCCAGAATGCAATATGGCCTATAGGGTGATCTCAAAATTTGTGAAAACGATCGGGGTTTTCGGCTCAAAATGATCGCCTAGACCCTGTTAGTAATGTCTGAAAATATTAGAGCATTCTGATAAATCCGCAAGATTTTATTTAGAAAAAACTACAAAATCCGACCCAGAATGCAATATGGCCTATAGGGTGATCTCAAAATTTGTCAAAACGATCGGGGTTTTCGGCCCAAAATGATCGCCTAGACCCTGTTAGTAATGACTGAGAATATTAGAGCATTCTGATATATCTGCAAGATTTTATTTAGAAAAAACTACAAAATCCGACCCAGAATGCAATATGGCCTAAAGGGTGATCTCAAAATTTGTCAAAACGATCGGGGTTTTCGGCACAAAATAATCGCCTAGACCCTGTTAGTAATGTCTGAGAATATTAGAGCATTCTGATATATCCGCAAGAATTTATTTAGAAAAAACTACAAAATCCGACCCAGAATGCAATATGGCCTATAGGGTGATCTCAAAATTTGTGAAAACGATCGGGGTTTTCGGCTCAAAATGATCGCCTAGACCCTGTTAGTAATGTCTGAAAATATTAGAGCATTCTGATAAATCCGCAAGATTTTATTTAGAAAAAACTACAAAATCCGACCCAGAATGCAATATGGCCTATAGGGTGATCTCAAAATTTGTCAAAACGATCGGGGTTTTCGGCACAAAATGATCGCCTAGACCCTGTTAGTAATGACTGAGAATATTAGAGCATTCTGATATATCTGCAAGATTTTATTTAGAAAAAACTACAAAATCCGACCCAGAATGCAATATGGCCTAAAGGGTGATCTCAAAATTTGTCAAAACGATCGGGGTTTTCGGCACAAAATGATCGCCTAGACCCTGTTAGTAATGTCTGAGAATATTAGAGCATTCTGATATATCCGCAAGATTTTATTTAGAAAAAACTACAAAATCCGACCAAGAATGCAATATGGCCTATAGGGTGATCTCAAAATTTGTCAAAACGATCGCGGTTTTCGGCTCAAAATGATCGCCTAGACCCTGTTAGTAATGTCTGAAAATATTAGAGCATTCTGATAAATCCGCAAGATTTTATTTAGAAAAAACTACAAAATCCGACCCAGAATGCAATATGGCCTATAGGGTGATCTCAAAATTTGTCAAAACGATCGAGGTTTTCGGCACAAAATGATCGCCTAGACCCTGTTAGTAATGTCTGAGAATATTAGAGCATTCTGATATATCCGCAAGATTTTATTTAGAAAAAACTACAAAATCCGACCCAGAATGCAATATGGCCTATAGGGTGATCTCAAAATTTGTGAAAACGATCGGGGTTTTCGGCTCAAAATGATCGCCTAGACCCTGTTAGTAATGTCTGAAATTATTAGAGCATTCTGATAAATCCGCCAGATTTTATTTAGAAAAAACTACAAAATCCGACCCAGAATGCAATATGGCCTATAGGGTGATCTCAAAATTTGTCAAAACGATCGGGGTTTTCGGCTCAAAATGATCGCCTAGACCCTGTTAGTAATGACTGAGAATATTAGAGCATTCTGATATATCCGCAAGATTTTATTTAGAAAAAACTACAAAATCCGACCCAGAATGCAATATGGCCTATAGGGTGATCTCAAAATTTGTCAAAACGATCGGGGTTTTCGGCACAAAATGATCGCCTAGACCCTGTTAGTAATGTCTGAGAATATTAGAGCATTCTGATATATCCGCAAGATTTTATTTAGAAAAAACTACAAAATCCGACCCAGAATGCAATATGGCCTATAGGGTGATCTCAAAATTTGTGAAAACGATCGGGGTTTTCGGCTCAAAATGATCGCCTAGACCCTGTTAGTAATGTCTGAAAATATTAGAGCATTCTGATAAATCCGCAAGATTTTATTTAGAAAAAACTACAAAATCCGACCCAGAATGCAATATGGCCTATAGGGTGATCTCAAAATTTGTCAAAACGATCGGGGTTTTCGGCACAAAATGATCGCCTAGACCCTGTTAGTAATGACTGAGAATATTAGAGCATTCTGATATATCTGCAAGATTTTATTTAGAAAAAACTACAAAATCCGACCCAGAATGCAATATGGCCTAAAGGGTGATCTCAAAATTTGTCAAAACGATCGGGGTTTTCGGCACAAAATGATCGCCTAGACCCTGTTAGTAATGTCTGAGAATATTAGAGCATTCTGATATATCCGCAAGATTTTATTTAGAAAAAACTACAAAATCCGACCAAGAATGCAATATGGCCTATAGGGTGATCTCAAAATTTGTCAAAACGATCGCGGTTTTCGGCTCAAAATGATCGCCTAGACCCTGTTAGTAATGTCTGAAAATATTAGAGCATTCTGATAAATCCGCAAGATTTTATTTAGAAAAAACTACAAAATCCGACCCAGAATGCAATATGGCCTATAGGGTGATCTCAAAATTTGTCAAAACGATCGAGGTTTTCGGCACAAAATGATCGCCTAGACCCTGTTAGTAATGTCTGAGAATATTAGAGCATTTTGATATATCCGCAAGATTTTATTTAGAAAAAACTACAAAATCCGACCCAGAATGCAATATGGCCTATAGGGTGATCTCAAAATTTGTGAAAACGATCGGGGTTTTCGGCTCAAAATGATCGCCTAGACCCTGTTAGTAATGTCTGAAATTATTAGAGCATTCTGATAAATCCGCCAGATTTTATTTAGAAAAAACTACAAAATTCGACCCAGAATGCAATATGGCCTATAGGGTGATCTCAAAATTTGTCAAAACGATCGGGGTTTTCGGCTCAAAATGATCGCCTAGACCCTGTTAGTAATGACTGAGAATATTAGAGCATTCTGATATATCCGCAAGATTTTATTTAGAAAAAACTACAAAATCCGACCCAGAATGCAATATGGCCTATAGGGTGATCTCAAAATTTGTGAAAACGATCGGGGTTTTCGGCTCAAAATGATCGCCTAGACCCTGTTAGTAATGTCTGAGAATATTAGAGCATTCTGATATATCCGCAAGATTTTATTTAGAAAAAACTACAAAATCCGACCCAGAATGCAATATGGCCTATAGGGTGATCTCAAAATTTGTGAAAACGATCGGGGTTTTCGGCTCAAAATGATCGCCTAGACCCTGTTAGTAATGTCTGAAAATATTAGAGCATTCTGATAAATCCGCAAGATTTTATTTAGAAAAAACTACAAAATCCGACCCAGAATGCAATATGGCCTATAGGGTGATCTCAAAATTTGTCAAAACGATCGGGGTTTTCGGCACAAAATGATCGCCTAGACCCTGTTAGTAATGACTGAGAATATTAGAGCATTCTGATATATCTGCAAGATTTTATTTAGAAAAAACTACAAAATCCGACCCAGAATGCAATATGGCCTAAAGGGTGATCTCAAAATTTGTCAAAACGATCGGGGTTTTCGGCACAAAATGATCGCCTAGACCCTGTTAGTAATGTCTGAGAATATTAGAGCATTCTGATAAATCCGCAAGATTTTATTTAGAAAAAACTACAAAATCCGACCCAGAATGCAATATGGCCTATAGGGTGATCTCAAAATTTGTCAAAACGATCGGGGTTTTCGGCACAAAATGATCGCCTAGACCCTGTTAGTAATGTCTGAAAATATTAGAGCATTCTGATAAATCCGCAAGATTTTATTTAGAAAAAACTACAAAATCCGACCCAGAATGCAATATGGCCTATAGGGTGATCTCAAAATTTGTCAAAACGATCGGGGTTTTCGGCACAAAATGATCGCCTAGACCCTGTTAGTAATGACTGAGAATATTAGAGCATTCTGATATATCTGCAAGATTTTATTTAGAAAAAACTACAAAATCCGACCCAGAATGCAATATGGCCTAAAGGGTGATCTCAAAATTTGTCAAAACGATCGGGGTTTTCGGCACAAAATGATCGCCTAGACCCTGTTAGTAATGTCTGAGAATATTAGAGCATTCTGATATATCCGCAAGATTTTATTTAGAAAAAACTACAAAATCCGACCAAGAATGCAATATGGCCTATAGGGTGATCTCAAAATTTGTCAAAACGATCGCGGTTTTCGGCTCAAAATGATCGCCTAGACCCTGTTAGTAATGTCTGAAAATATTAGAGCATTCTGATAAATCCGCAAGATTTTATTTAGAAAAAACTACAAAATCCGACCCAGAATGCAATATGGCCTATAGGGTGATCTCAAAATTTGTGAAAACGATCGGGGTTTTCGGCTCAAAATGATCGCCTAGACCCTGTTAGTAATGTCTGAAAATATTAGAGCATTCTGATACATCCGCAAGATTTTATTTAGAAAAAACTACAAAATCCGACCCAGAATGCAATATGGCCTATAGGGTGATCTCAAAATTTGTCAAAACGATCGGGGTTTTCGGCACAAAATGATCGCCCAGACCCTGTTAGTAATGACTGAGAATATTAGAGCATTCTGATATATCTGCAAGATTTTATTTAGAAAAAACTACAAAATCCGACCCAGAATGCAATATGGCCTAAAGGGTGATCTCAAAATTTGTGAAAACGATCGGGGTTTTCGGCTCAAAATGATCGCCTAGACCCTGTTAGTAATGTCTGAGAATATTAGAGCATTCTGATATATCCGCAAGATTTTATTTAGAAAAAACTACAAAATCCGACCAAGAATGCAATATGGCCTATAGGGTGATCTCAAAATTTGTGAAAACGATCGGGGTTTTCGGCTCAAAATGATCGCCTAGACCCTGTTAGTAATGTCTGAAAATATTAGAGCATTCTGATAAATCCGCAAGATTTTATTTAGAAAAAACTACAAAATCCGACCCAGAATGCAATATGGCCTATAGGGTGATCTCAAAATTTGTGAAAACGATCGGGGTTTTCGGCTCAAAATGATCGCCTAGACCCTGTTAGTAATGTCTGAAAATATTAGAGCATTCTGATACATCCGCAAGATTTTATTTAGAAAAAACTACAAAATCCGACCCAGAATGCAATATGGCCTATAGGGTGATCTCAAAATTTGTCAAAACGATCGGGGTTTTCGGCACAAAATGATCGCCTAGACCCTGTTAGTAATGACTGAGAATATTAGAGCATTCTGATATATCCGCAAGATTTTATTTAGAAAAAACTACAAAATCCGACCCAGAATGCAATATGGCCTATAGGGTGATCTCAAAATTTGTCAAAACGATCGGGGTTTTCGGCACAAAATGATCGCCTAGACCCTGTTAGTAATGTCTGAGAATATTAGAGCATTCTGATATATCCGCAAGATTTTATTTAGAAAAAACTACAAAATCCGACCCAGAATGCAATATGGCCTATAGGGTGATCTCAAAATTTGTGAAAACGATCGGGGTTTTCGGCTCAAAATGATCGCCTAGACCCTGTTAGTAATGTCTGAAAATATTAGAGCATTCTGATACATCCGCAAGATTTTATTTAGAAAAAACTACAAAATCCGACCCAGAATGCAATATGGCCTATAGGGTGATCTCAAAATTTGTCAAAACGATCGGGGTTTTCGGCACAAAATGATCGCCTAGACCCTGTTAGTAATGACTGAGAATATTAGAGCATTCTGATATATCTGCAAGATTTTATTTAGAAAAAACTACAAAATCCGACCCAGAATGCAATATGGCCTAAAGGGTGATCTCAAAATTTGTGAAAACGATCGGGGTTTTCGGCTCAAAATGATCGCCTAGACCCTGTTAGTAATGTCTGAGAATATTAGAGCATTCTGATATATCCGCAAGATTTTATTTAGAAAAAACTACAAAATCCGACCAAGAATGCAATATGGCCTATAGGGTGATCTCAAAATTTGTGAAAACGATCGGGGTTTTCGGCTCAAAATGATCGCCTAGACCCTGTTAGTAATGTCTGAAAATATTAGAGCATTCTGATAAATCCGCAAGATTTTATTTAGAAAAAACTACAAAATCCGACCCAGAATGCAATATGGCCTATAGGGTGATCTCAAAATTTGTGAAAACGATCGGGGTTTTCGGCTCAAAATGATCGCCTAGACCCTGTTAGTAATGTCTGAAAATATTAGAGCATTCTGATACATCCGCAAGATTTTATTTAGAAAAAACTACAAAATCCGACCCAGAATGCAATATGGCCTATAGGGTGATCTCAAAATTTGTCAAAACGATCGGGGTTTTCGGCACAAAATGATCGCCTAGACCCTGTTAGTAATGACTGAGAATATTAGAGCATTCTGATATATCTGCAAGATTTTATTTAGAAAAAACTACAAAATCCGACCCAGAATGCAATATGGCCTAAAGGGTGATCTCAAAATTTGTGAAAATGATCGGGGTTTTCGGCTCAAAATGATCGCCTAGACCCTGTTAGTAATGTCTGAGAATATTAGAGCATTCTGATATATCCGCAAGATTTTATTTAGAAAAAACTACAAAATCCGACCAAGAATGCAATATGGCCTATAGGGTGATCTCAAAATTTGTCAAAACGATCGGGGTTTTCGGCTCAAAATGATCGCCTAGACCCTGTTAGTAATGTCTGAAAATATTAGAGCATTCTGATAAATCCGCAAGATTTTATTTAGAAAAAACTACAAAATCCGACCCAGAATGCAATATGGCCTATAGGGTGATCTCAAAATTTGTCAAAACGATCGAGGTTTTCGGCACAAAATGATCGCCTAGACCCTGTTAGTAATGTCTGAGAATATTAGAGCATTCTGATATATCCGCAAGATTTTATTTAGAAAAAACTACAAAATCCGACCCAGAATGCAATATGGCCTATAGGGTGATCTCAAAATTTGTCAAAACGATCGGGGTTTTCGGCACAAAATGATCGCCTAGACCCTGTTAGTAATGTCTGAGAATATTAGAGCATTCTGATATATCCGCAAGATTTTATTTAGAAAAAACTACAAAATCCGACCCAGAATGCAATATGGCCTATAGGGTGATCTCAAAATTTGTGAAAACGATCGGGGTTTTCGGCTCAAAATGATCGCCTAGACCCTGTTAGTAATGTCTGAGGATATTACAGCATTCTGATAAATCCGCAAGATTTTATTTAGAAAAAACTACAAAATCCGACCCAGAATGCAATATGGCCTATAGGGTGATCTCAAAATTTGTCAAAACGATCGAGGTTTTCGGCACAAAATGATCGCCTAGACCCTGTTAGTAATGTCTGAGAATATTAGAGCATTCTGATATATCCGCAAGATTTTATTTAGAAAAAACTACAAAATCCGACCCAGAATGCAATATGGCCTATAGGGTGATCTCAAAATTTGTGAAAACGATCGGGGTTTTCGGCTCAAAATGATCGCCTAGACCCTGTTAGTAATGTCTGAAAATATTAGAGCATTCTGATACATCCGCAAGATTTTATTTAGAAAAAACTACAAAATCCGACCCAGAATGCAATATGGCCTATAGGGTGATCTCAAAATTTGTCAAAACGATCGGGGTTTTCGGCACAAAATGATCGCCTAGACCCTGTTAGTAATGACTGAGAATATTAGAGCATTCTGATATATCTGCAAGATTTTATTTAGAAAAAACTACAAAATCCGACCCAGAATGCAATATGGCCTAAAGGGTGATCTCAAAATTTGTGAAAACGATCGGGGTTTTCGGCTCAAAATGATCGCCTAGACCCTGTTAGTAATGTCTGAGAATATTAGAGCATTCTGATATATCCGCAAGATTTTATTTAGAAAAAACTACAAAATCCGACCAAGAATGCAATATGGCCTATAGGGTGATCTCAAAATTTGTCAAAACGATCGGGGTTTTCGGCTCAAAATGATCGCCTAGACCCTGTTAGTAATGTCTGAAAATATTAGAGCATTCTGATAAATCCGCAAGATTTTATTTAGAAAAAACTACAAAATCCGACCCAGAATGCAATATGGCCTATAGGGTGATCTCAAAATTTGTCAAAACGATCGAGGTTTTCGGCACAAAATGATCGCCTAGACCCTGTTAGTAATGTCTGAGAATATTAGAGCATTCTGATATATCCGCAAGATTTTATTTAGAAAAAACTACAAAATCCGACCCAGAATGCAATATGGCCTATAGGGTGATCTCAAAATTTGTGAAAACGATCGGGGTTTTCGGCTCAAAATGATCGCCTAGACCCTGTTAGTAATGTCTGAAAATATTAGAGCATTCTGATACATCCGCAAGATTTTATTTAGAAAAAACTACAAAATCCGACCCAGAATGCAATATGGCCTATAGGGTGATCTCAAAATTTGTCAAAACGATCGGGGTTTTCGGCACAAAATGATCGCCTAGACCCTGTTAGTAATGACTGAGAATATTAGAGCATTCTGATATATCTGCAAGATTTTATTTAGAAAAAACTACAAAATCCGACCCAGAATGCAATATGGCCTAAAGGGTGATCTCAAAATTTGTGAAAACGATCGGGGTTTTCGGCTCAAAATGATCGCCTAGACCCTGTTAGTAATGTCTGAGAATATTAGAGCATTCTGATATATCCGCAAGATTTTATTTAGAAAAAACTACAAAATCCGACCAAGAATGCAATATGGCCTATAGGGTGATCTCAAAATTTGTCAAAACGATCGGGGTTTTCGGCTCAAAATGATCGCCTAGACCCTGTTAGTAATGTCTGAAAATATTAGAGCATTCTGATAAATCCGCAAGATTTTATTTAGAAAAAACTACAAAATCCGACCCAGAATGCAATATGGCCTATAGGGTGATCTCAAAATTTGTCAAAACGATCGAGGTTTTCGGCACAAAATGATCGCCTAGACCCTGTTAGTAATGTCTGAGAATATTAGAGCATTCTGATATATCCGCAAGATTTTATTTAGAAAAAACTACAAAATCCGACCCAGAATGCAATATGGCCTATAGGGTGATCTCAAAATTTGTCAAAACGATCGGGGTTTTCGGCACAAAATGATCGCCTAGACCCTGTTAGTAATGTCTGAGAATATTAGAGCATTCTGATATATCCGCAAGATTTTATTTAGAAAAAACTACAAAATCCGACCCAGAATGCAATATGGCCTATAGGGTGATCTCAAAATTTGTGAAAACGATCGGGGTTTTCGGCTCAAAATGATCGCCTAGACCCTGTTAGTAATGTCTGAGGATATTACAGCATTCTGATAAATCCGCAAGATTTTATTTAGAAAAAACTACAAAATCCGACCCAGAATGCAATATGGCCTATAGGGTGATCTCAAAATTTGTCAAAACGATCGAGGTTTTCGGCACAAAATGATCGCCTAGACCCTGTTAGTAATGTCTGAGAATATTAGAGCATTCTGATAAATCCGCAAGATTTTATTTAGAAAAAACTACAAAATCCGACCCAGAATGCAATATGGCCTATAGGGTGATCTCAAAATTTGTGAAAACGATCGGGGTTTTCGGCTCAAAATGATCGCCTAGACCCTGTTAGTAATGTCTGAAAATATTAGAGCATTCTGATACATCCGCAAGATTTTATTTAGAAAAAACTACAAAATCCGACCCAGAATGCAATATGGCCTATAGGGTGATCTCAAAATTTGTCAAAACGATCGGGGTTTTCGGCACAAAATGATCGCCTAGACCCTGTTAGTAATGACTGAGAATATTAGAGCATTCTGATATATCTGCAAGATTTTATTTAGAAAAAACTACAAAATCCGACCCAGAATGCAATATGGCCTAAAGGGTGATCTCAAAATTTGTGAAAACGATCGGGGTTTTCGGCTCAAAATGATCGCCTAGACCCTGTTAGTAATGTCTGAGAATATTAGAGCATTCTGATATATCCGCAAGATTTTATTTAGAAAAAACTACAAAATCCGACCAAGAATGCAATATGGCCTATAGGGTGATCTCAAAATTTGTCAAAACGATCGGGGTTTTCGGCTCAAAATGATCGCCTAGACCCTGTTAGTAATGTCTGAAAATATTAGAGCATTCTGATAAATCCGCAAGATTTTATTTAGAAAAAACTACAAAATCCGACCCAGAATGCAATATGGCCTATAGGGTGATCTCAAAATTTGTCAAAACGATCGAGGTTTTCGGCACAAAATGATCGCCTAGACCCTGTTAGTAATGTCTGAGAATATTAGAGCATTCTGATATATCCGCAAGATTTTATTTAGAAAAAACTACAAAATCCGACCCAGAATGCAATATGGCCTATAGGGTGATCTCAAAATTTGTCAAAACGATCGGGGTTTTCGGCACAAAATGATCGCCTAGACCCTGTTAGTAATGTCTGAGAATATTAGAGCATTCTGATATATCCGCAAGATTTTATTTAGAAAAAACTACAAAATCCGACCCAGAATGCAATATGGCCTATAGGGTGATCTCAAAATTTGTGAAAACGATCGGGGTTTTCGGCTCAAAATGATCGCCTAGACCTGTTAGTAATGTCTGAGAATATTAGAGCATTCTGATATATCCGCAAGATTTTATTTAGAAAAAACTACAAAATCCGACCCAGAATGCAATATGGCCTATAGGGTGATCTCAAAATTTGTCAAAACGATCGGGGTTTTCGGCACAAAATGATCGCCTAGACCCTGTTAGTAATGTCTGAGAATATTAGAGCATTCTGATATATCCGCAAGATTTTATTTAGAAAAAACTACAAAATCCGACCCAGAATGCAATATGGCCTAAAGGGTGATCTCAAAATTTGTCAAAACGATCGGGGTTTTCGGCTCAAAATGATCGCCTAGACCCTGTTAGTAATGTCTGAGAATATTAGAGCATTCTGATAAATCCGCAAGATTTTATTTAGAAAAAACTACAAAATCCGACCCAGAATGAAATATGGCCTATAGGGTGATCTCAAAATTTGTCAAAACGATCGGGGTTTTCGGCACAAAATGATCGCCTAGACCCTGTTAGTAATGTCTGAGAATATTAGAGCATTCTGATATATCCGCAAGATTTTATTTAGAAAAAACTACAAAATCCGACCCAGAATGCAATATGGCCTATAGGGTGATCTCAAAATTTGTCAAAACGATCGAGGTTTTCGGCACAAAATGATCGCCTAGACCCTGTTAGTAATGTCTGAGAATATTAGAGCATTCTGATAAATCCGCAAGATTTTATTTAGAAAAAACTACAAAATCCGACCCAGAATGCAATATGGCCTATAGGGTGATCTCAAAATTTGTCAAAACGATCGAGGTTTTCGGTACAAAATGATCGCCTAGACCCTGTTAGTAATGTCTGAGAATATTAGAGCATTCTGATATATCCGCAAGATTTTATTTAGAAAAAACTACAAAATCCGACCCAGAATGCAATATGGCCTATAGGGTGATCTCAAAATTTGTCAAAACGATCGGGGTTTTCGGCACAAAATGATCGCCTAGACCCTGTTAGTAATGTCTGAGAATATTAGAGCATTCTGATATATCCGCAAGATTTTATTTAGAAAAAACTACAAAATCCGACCCAGAATGCAATATGGCCTATAGGGTGATCTCAAAATTTGTCAAAACGATCGGGGTTTTCGGCACAAAATGATCGCCTAGACCCTGTTAGTAATGTCTGAGAATATTAGAGCATTCTGATATATCCGCAAGATTTTATTTAGAAAAAAACTACAAAATCCGACCCAGAATGCAATATGGCCTATAGGGTGATCTCAAAATTTGTCAAAACGATCGGGGTTTTCGGCACAAAATGATCGCCTAGACCCTGTTAGTAATGTCTGAGAATATTAGAGCATTCTGATATATCCGCAAGATTTTATTTAGAAAAAACTACAAAATCCGACCCAGAATGCAATATGGCCTATAGGGTGATCTCAAAATTTGTCAAAACGATCGGGGTTTTCGGCACAAAATGATCGCCTAGACCCTGTTAGTAATGTCTGAGAATATTAGAGCATTCTGATATATCCGCAAGATTTTATTTAGAAAAAACTACAAAATCCGACCCAGAATGCAATATGGCCTATAGGGTGATCTCAAAATTTGTCAAAACGATCGGGGTTTTCGGCACAAAATGATCGCCTAGACCCTGTTAGTAATGTCTGAGAATATTAGAGCATTCTGATATATCCGCAAGATTTTATTTAGAAAAAACTACAAAATCCGACCCAGAATGCAATATGGCCTATAGGGTGATCTCAAAATTTGTCAAAACGATCGGGGTTTTCGGCACAAAATGATCGCCTAGACCCTGTTAGTAATGTCTGAGAATATTAGAGCATTCTGATATATCCGCAAGATTTTATTTAGAAAAAACTACAAAATCCGACCCAGAATGCAATATGGCCTATAGGGTGATCTCAAAATTTGTCAAAACGATCGGGGTTTTCGGCACAAAATGATCGCCTATACCCTGTTAGTAATGTCTGAAAATATTAGAGCATTCTGATAAATCCGCAAGATTTTATTTAGAAAAAACTACAAAATCCGACCCAGAATGCAATATGGCCTATAGGGTGATCTCAAAATTTGTCAAAACGATCGGGGTTTTCGGCACAAAATGATCGCCTAGACCCTATTAGTAATGACTGAGAATATTAGAGCATTCTGATATATCCGCAAGATTTTATTTAGAAAAAACTACAAAATCCGACCCAGAATGCAATATGGCCTATAGGGTGATCTCAAAATTTGTCAAAACGATCGGGGTTTTCGGCACAAAATGATCGCCTAGACCCTGTTAGTAATGTCTGAGAATATTAGAGCATTCTGATATATCCGCAAGATTTTATTTAGAAAAAACTACAAAATCCGACCCAGAATGAAATATGGCCTATAGGGTGATCTCAAAATTTGTCAAAACGATCGGGGTTTTCGTCTCAAAATGATCGCCTAGACCCTGTTAGTAATGTCTGAGAATATTAGAGCATTCTGATATATCCGCAAGATTTTATTTAGAAAAAACTACAAAATCCGACCCAGAATGCAATATGGCCTAAAGGGTGATCTCAAAATTTGTCAAAACGATCGGGGTTTTCGGCTCAAAATGATCGCCTAGACCCTGTTAGTAATGTCTCAGAATATTAGAGCATTCTGATAAATCCGCAAGATTTTATTTAGAAAAAACTACAAAATCCGACCCAGAATGCAATATGGCCTATAGGGTGATCTCAAAATTTGTCAAAACGATCGGGGTTTTCGGCACAAAATGATCGCCTAGACCCTGTTAGTAATGTCTGAGAATATTAGAGCATTCTGATATATCCGCAAGATTTTATTTAGAAAAAACTACAAAATCCGACCCAGAATGCAATATGGCCTATAGGGTGATCTCAAAATTTGTCAAAACGATCGAGGTTTTCGGCACAAAATGATCGCCTAGACCCTGTTAGTAATGTCTGAGAATATTAGAGCATTCTGATAAATCCGCAAGATTTTATTTAGAAAAAACTACAAAATCCGACCCAGAATGCAATATGGCCTATAGGGTGATCTCAAAATTTGTCAAAACGATCGAGGTTTTCGGTACAAAATGATCGCCTAGACCCTGTTAGTAATGTCTGAGAATATTAGAGCATTCTGATATATCCGCAAGATTTTATTTAGAAAAAACTACAAAATCCGACCCAGAATGCAATATGGCCTATAGGGTGATCTCAAAATTTGTCAAAACGATCGGGGTTTTCGGCACAAAATGATCGCCTAGACCCTGTTAGTAATGTCTGAGAATATTAGAGCATTCTGATATATCCGCAAGATTTTATTTAGAAAAAACTACAAAATCCGACCCAGAATGCAATATGGCCTATAGGGTGATCTCAAAATTTGTCAAAACGATCGGGGTTTTCGGCACAAAATGATCGCCTAGACCCTGTTAGTAATGTCTGAGAATATTAGAGCATTCTGATATATCCGCAAGATTTTATTTAGAAAAAACTACAAAATCCGACCCAGAATGCAATATGGCCTATAGGGTGATCTCAAAATTTGTCAAAACGATCGGGGTTTTCGTCTCAAAATGATCGCCTAGACCCTGTTAGTAATGTCTGAGAATATTAGAGCATTCTGATATATCCGCAAGATTTTATTTAGAAAAAACTACAAAATCCGACCCAGAATGCAATATGGCCTAAAGGGTGATCTCAAAATTTGTCAAAACGATCGGGGTTTTCGGCTCAAAATGATCGCCTAGACCCTGTTAGTAATGTCTGAGAATATTAGAGCATTCTGATAAATCCGCAAGATTTTATTTAGAAAAAACTACAAAATCCGACCCAGAATGCAATATGGCCTATAGGGTGATCTCAAAATTTGTCAAAACGATCGGGGTTTTCGGCACAAAATGATCGCCTAGACCCTGTTAGTAATGTCTGAGAATATTAGAGCATTCTGATATATCCGCAAGATTTTATTTAGAAAAAACTACAAAATCCGACCCAGAATGCAATATGGCCTATAGGGTGATCTCAAAATTTGTCAAAACGATCGGGGTTTTCGGCACAAAATGATCGCCTAGACCCTGTTAGTAATGTCTGAGAATATTAGAGCATTCTGATAAATCCGCAAGATTTTATTTAGAAAAAACTACAAAATCCGACCCAGAATGCAATATGGCCTATAGGGTGATCTCAAAATTTGTCAAAACGATCGAGGTTTTCGGCACAAAATGATCGCCTAGACCCTGTTAGTAATGTCTGAGAATATTAGAGCATTCTGATATATCCGCAAGATTTTATTTAGAAAAAACTACAAAATCCGACCCAGAATGCAATATGGCCTATAGGGTGATCTCAAAATTTGTCAAAACGATCGGGGTTTTCGGCACAAAATGATCGCCTAGACCCTGTTAGTAATGTCTGAGAATATTAGAGCATTCTGATATATCCGCAAGATTTTATTTAGAAAAAACTACAAAATCCGACCCAGAATGCAATATGGCCTATAGGGTGATCTCAAAATTTGTCAAAACGATCGGGGTTTTCGGCACAAAATGATCGCCTAGACCCTGTTAGTAATGTCTGAGAATATTAGAGCATTCTGATATATCCGCAAGATTTTATTTAGAAAAAACTACAAAATCCGACCCAGAATGCAATATGGCCTATAGGGTGATCTCAAAATTTGTCAAAACGATCGGGGTTTTCGTCTCAAAATGATCGCTTAGACCCTGTTAGTAATGTCTGAGAATATTAGAGCATTCTGATATATCCGCAAGATTTTATTTAGAAAAAACTACAAAATCCGACCCAGAATGCAATATGGCCTAAAGGGTGATCTCAAAATTTGTCAAAACGATCGGGGTTTTCGGCTCAAAATGATCGCCTAGACCCTGTTAGTAATGTCTGAGAATATTAGAGCATTCTGATAAATCCGCAAGATTTTATTTAGAAAAAACTACAAAATCCGACCCAGAATGCAATATGGCCTATAGGGTGATCTCAAAATTTGTCAAAACGATCGGGGTTTTCGGCACAAAATGATCGCCTAGACCCTGTTAGTAATGTCTGAGAATTTTAGAGCATTCTGATATATCCGCAAGATTTTATTTAGAAAAAACTACAAAATCCGACCCAGAATGCAATATGGCCTATAGGGTGATCTCAAAATTTGTCAAAACGATCGGAGTTTTCGTCTCAAAATGATCGCCGAGACCCTGTTAGTAATGTCTGAGAATATTAGAGCATTCTGATATATCCGCAAGATTTTATTTAGAAAAAACTACAAAATCCGACCCAGAATGCAATATGGCCTAAAGGGTGATCTCAAAATTTGTCAAAACGATCGGGGTTTTCGGCTCAAAATGATCGCCTAGACCCTGTTAGTAATGTCTGAGAATATTAGAGCATTCTGATAAATCCGCAAGATTTTATTTAGAAAAAACTACAAAATCCGACCCAGAATGCAATATGGCCTATAGGGTGATCTCAAAATTTGTCAAAACGATCGGGGTTTTCGGCACAAAATGATCGCCTAGACCCTGTTAGTAATGTCTGAGAATTTTAGAGCATTCTGATATATCCGCAAGATTTTATTTAGAAAAAACTACAAAATCCGACCCAGAATGCAATATGGCCTATAGGGTGATCTCAAAATTTGTCAAAACGATCGGGGTTTTCGTCTCAAAATGATCGCCTAGACCCTGTTAGTAATGTCTGAGAATATTAGAGCATTCTGATATATCCGCAAGATTTTATTTAGAAAAAACTACAAAATCCGACCCAGAATGCAATATGGCCTAAAGGGTGATCTCAAAATTTGTCAAAACGATCGGGGTTTTCGGCTCAAAATGATCGCCTAGACCCTGTTAGTAATGTCTGAGAATATTAGAGCATTCTGATAAATCCGCAAGATTTTATTTAGAAAAAACTACAAAATCCGACCCAGAGTGCAATATGGCCTATAGGGTGATCTCAAAATTTGTCAAAACGATCGGAGTTTTCGGCACAAAATGATCGCCTAGACCCTGTTAGTAATGTCTGAGAATATTAGAGCATTCTGATATATCCGCAAGATTTTATTTAGAAAAAACTACAAAATCCGACCCAGAATGCAATATGGCCTATAGGGTGATCTCAAAATTTGTCAAAACGATCGGGGTTTTCGGCACAAAATGATCGCCTAGACCCTGTTAGTAATGTCTGAGAATATTAGAGCATTCTGATATATCCGCAAGATTTTATTTAGAAAAAACTACAAAATCCGACCCAGAATGCAATATGGCCTAAAGGGTGATCTCAAAATTTGTCAAAACGATCGGGGTTTTCGGCTCAAAATGATCGCCTAGACCCTGTTAGTAATGTCTGAGAATATTAGAGCATTCTGATAAATCCGCAATATTTTATTTAGAAAAAACTACAAAATCCGACCCAGAATGCAATATGGCCTATAGGGTGATCTCAAAATTTGTCAAAACGATCGGGGTTTTCGGCACAAAATGATCGCCTAGACCCTGTTAGTAATGTCTGAGAATATTAGAGCATTCTGATATATCCGCAAGATTTTATTTAGAAAAAACTACAAAATCCGACCCAGAATGCAATATGGCCTATAGGGTGATCTCAAAATTTGTCAAAACGATCGGGGTTTTCGGCACAAAATGATCGCCTAGACCCTGTTAGTAATGTCTGAGAATATTAGAGCATTCTGATAAATCCGCAATATTTTATTTAGAAAAAACTACAAAATCCGACCCAGAATGCAATATGGCCTATAGGGTGATCTCAAAATTTGTCAAAACGATCGGGATTTTCGGCACAAAATGATCGCCTAGACCCTGTTAGTAATGTCTGAGAATATTAGAGCATTCTGATAAATCCGCAAGATTTTATTTAGAAAAAACTACAAAATCCGACCCAGAATGCAATATGGCCTATAGGGTGATCTCAAAATTTGTCAAAACGATCGGGGTTTTCGGCACAAAATGATCGCCTAGACCCTGTTAGTAATGTCTGAGAATTTTAGAGCATTCTGATATATCCGCAAGATTTTATTTAGAAAAAAACTACAAAATCCGACCCAGAATGCAATATGGCCTATAGGGTGATCTCAAAATTTGTCAAAACGATCGGGGTTTTCGTCTCAAAATGATCGCCTAGACCCTGTTAGTAATGTCTGAGAATATTAGAGCATTCTGATATATCCGCAAGATTTTATTTAGAAAAAACTACAAAATCCGACCCAGAATGCAATATGGCCTAAAGGGTGATCTCAAAATTTGTCAAAACGATCGGGGTTTTCGGCTCAAAATGATCGCCTAGACCCTGTTAGTAATGTCTGAGAATATTAGAGCATTCTGATAAATCCGCAAGATTTTATTTAGAAAAAACTACAAAATCCGACCCAGAGTGCAATATGGCCTATAGGGTGATCTCAAAATTTGTCAAAACGATCGGAGTTTTCGGCACAAAATGATCGCCTAGACCCTGTTAGTAATGTCTGAGAATATTAGAGCATTCTGATATATCCGCAAGATTTTATTTAGAAAAAACTACAAAATCCGACCCAGAATGCAATATGGCCTATAGGGTGATCTCAAAATTTGTCAAAACGATCGGGGTTTTCGGCACAAAATGATCGCCTAGACCCTGTTAGTAATGTCTGAGAATATTAGAGCATTCTGATATATCCGCAAGATTTTATTTAGAAAAAACTACAAAATCCGACCCAGAATGCAATATGGCCTAAAGGGTGATCTCAAAATTTGTCAAAACGATCGGGGTTTTCGGCTCAAAATGATCGCCTAGACCCTGTTAGTAATGTCTGAGAATATTAGAGCATTCTGATAAATCCGCAATATTTTATTTAGAAAAAACTACAAAATCCGACCCAGAATGCAATATGGCCTATAGGGTGATCTCAAAATTTGTCAAAACGATCGGGGTTTTCGGCACAAAATGATCGCCTAGACCCTGTTAGTAATGTCTGAGAATATTAGAGCATTCTGATATATCCGCAAGATTTTATTTAGAAAAAACTACAAAATCCGACCCAGAATGCAATATGGCCTATAGGGTGATCTCAAAATTTGTCAAAACGATCGGGGTTTTCGGCACAAAATGATCGCCTAGACCCTGTTAGTAATGTCTGAGAATATTAGAGCATTCTGATAAATCCGCAATATTTTATTTAGAAAAAACTACAAAATCCGACCCAGAATGCAATATGGCCTATAGGGTGATCTCAAAATTTGTCAAAACGATCGAGGTTTTCGGCACAAAATGATCGCCTAGACCCTGTTAGTAATGTCTGAGAATATTAGAGCATTCTGATAAATCCGCAAGATTTTATTTAGAAAAAACTACAAAATCCGACCCAGAATGCAATATGGCCTATAGGGTGATCTCAAAATTTGTCAAAACGATCGACGTTTTCGGCACAAAATGATCGCCTAGACCCTGTTAGTAATGTCTGAGAATATTAGAGCATTCTGATATATCCGCAAGATTTTATTTAGAAAAAACTACAAAATCCGACCCAGAATGCAATATGGCCTATAGGGTGATCTCAAAATTTGTCAAAACGATCGGGGTTTTCGGCACAAAATGATCGCCTAGACCCTGTTAGTAATGTCTGAGAATATTAGAGCATTCTGATATATCCGCAAGATTTTATTTAGAAAAAACTACAAAATCCGACCCAGAATGCAATATGGCCTATAGGGTGATCTCAAAATTTGTCAAAACGATCGGGGTTTTCGGCACAAAATGATCGCCTAGACCCTGTTAGTAATGTCTGAGAATATTAGAGCATTCTGATATATCCGCAAGATTTTATTTAGAAAAAACTACAAAAACCGACCCAGAATGCAATATGGCCTATAGGGTGATCTCAAAATTTGTCAAAACGATCGGGGTTTTCGGCACAAAATGATCGCCTAGACCCTGTTAGTAATGTCTGAGAATATTAGAGCATTCTGATATATCCGCAAGATTTTATTTAGAAAAAACTACAAAATCCGACCCAGAATGCAATATGGCCTATAGGGTGATCTCAAAATTTGTCAAAACTATCGGGGTTTTCGGCACAAAATGATCGCCTAGACCCTGTTAGTAATGTCTGAGAATATTAGAGCATTCTGATATATCCGCAGGATTTTATTTAGAAAAAACTACAAAATCCGACCCAGAATGCAATATGGCCTATAGGGTGATCTCAAAATTTGTCAAAACGATCGGGGTTTTCGGCACAAAATGATCGCCTAGACCCTGTTAGTAATGTCTGAGAATATTAGAGCATTCTGATATATCCGCAAGATTTTATTTAGAAAAAACTACAAAATCCGACTGTGACGGAGCACGGTGGGTCAGTCAATGAACCCCTCCCAAAACCCCCAAGTGCAGCATTCCCCAGGAATACGAGCTCACTGAATACAACAACGTATAACAACATACAACAAATATTTATTATAAATTAAACGCCTAATGACTATACTAAGTTAAAGGGAACCAAAGGATTATGTACTTGATACTTATTTGTCTATTATTAATATGTGTGAAACTAAGATATATTCTTGATATTTATCTATTATTAATATATGTGAAAACTAAGGATATATATACTTGATACTTAAAGTTTTGGTTGTTCTTTCGTTCTTTAATTTTGTGCACGTGGTTCTTTTACTAGTAGAGGTTCTCGTATTCTGGTTTTGTTGTTCTTTAAGTGATTCTCTCCTTCTTGTAGGTATTCTTTAACGTATTTCTTGTGATTCTTTCGTTTAGCGTTTTCTTGTTCTTGCAGGTATTCTTTAACGTATTTCTTGTGATTCTTTCGTTTAGCGTTTTCTTGTTCTTGCAGGTATTCTTTAACGTATTTCTTGTATTCTTTTAAGTGTTCTCTTGTTCTTAATTCTTCTAACTTTTAACTCTGAATGAGTTAGCTGGATTTCGCAGTTTACTACAGGACTCTGTGTGAGTCTGATCACAGGAACTGCTCTAGATCTCGTATACTTTTGCTACACGAGTGACTGAACAACTAGCCGCGTTAGGGCGTATTTATACTAACCAAAATTATCATAACGGTGATGTAACCTCATTGTATATAGATAATAGATCGACTAGAATTTAACTTATGTTGATTAATGAACTGAAGGACCTATTGTTACTAAATATTTTGACTTATTCTAAATAATGGGATGAACGACCTATTGTTAACTAAAAAAATACTACGAGAAACTTATGTTAATTATTGGACTCTTGACACCTCCCCCCTTAAGACTATTTCTAAATTTTTTTAACAAATTATGAAATATCTAATGAAAAGAGGATGAATTCACTAAATTTGAAAGATAGAGGAAATTGCATTTCCTGTACATATGGAACTTCCGAAGTGTAGACACACCCGAATCAAAAATAAATGAGAATCAAAAGAGATCCCAAACGTAAGAGAACATAAGACAAGCATTCCCCGATTTTTTTTTCACACAAGTACACGTCTTCCCCTTCCTGTCTCACAACTCAACTTTTTTTTTCACACAAATACAATAAAGTACACATTTTCTCATTTCTGTCTCACAGCTTTTTTCACACAACACAATAAACACACATGTTTCCTCATTCCTGTCTCGCCAACAACACTCACACTCATTTCAACAAATATACTTACAACCTACTAAGTACATCTGCATTGACATTTTTCTTTCCACTTTTATGCTGAATTTCTAAGTCGTACTCTTGAATAGTTAGGCTCCACCTCAGTAGTTTTCTGCTCTTGTCTTTCACTTGGGACAACCAGGTTAAAGGATTATGATCAGTCTGTAGAATGAAATGTCGACCATATAAGTAATACCTGTAAAGCTCAATAGCCCAAACTATAGCAATTTTACATTTGGATGGTCTAGCACTCAAGTGAAACTTCCTCAATCTATGTAGTACTTGTTGTAACTCAAACATATGTTGTGAGAATGATCCTCGTGTGTCAATCTCCACGTCGTCAAGGTAGGCATCGGTAAAATCCTCGAGACCCTTTAACACAACTTCTGTCATCATCCGCTGAAAAGTAGCTGGTGCGGTTTTCATTCCAAACGGCATTACAAGAAAATTAAACAAACCTTTGGAACAAATAAATGAGGATTTCTCAATAGTGGATTCTTCTAAGGGGATTTGCCAGTACCCTTTAGTTAAATCTAAGGTGGTTATGTAGTTTGCAGCACTTACCCTCTCCAACATCTTGTCAATTCTTGGTAAAGGATAGGCATCCATCTTCGTGACTCGGTTTAGCTTCCGGTAATCTACACAAAATCTAATATCGCCATCAGGTTTTGGTACTATAACTACGGGTGACGCCCATGGACTTGCCGAAGGTTGGATAATCTCCATTTCCAGCATTTTTGCAACCTCGTCTTCCACTGCCTTTTCAAGTCTTTGCGGAACTTTATAGGGGGCAGATCGTATTGGTTGTGCTTCACCTGTCTCAATTTTATGTAACGCGGCGTTAGTACGATTAGGCTTACCAGAGAACACATCAGAAAACTCGTATAAGAGCTTTTGTACTTCCATTGATTGTTCTTTGTCTAGCTCTCTTGAGACGACGACATCTTTCCATGTTTCATCACTTGTTAGTTGTGGTAAACTCTTCTCATGTGGCAAAGGCATTTCACAAGATTCCTCCATGACAAACGCGGTGGTTTCGTCTTTACTCTGCCAACGGGTCAAAATATTAATGTTATAAGTACGAAGCTGTTTCTTACTCTTACCGGTGTCGACTTCATACATTCTCCCTTCCTGTTTGACAGCTGTTACTGTATATGGACCCTGCCATTTCGTTTCTAACTTACTTCCTGGAGTGGGTAGTAGTACAAGTACCTTGTCTCCAACTTCAAACTTTCGGACGGAACTCTTCTTGTCATAGTTTTTCTTCTGCTTATCCTGACTTTCCTTCATGTTCTCATATACGGCTTGTTGCATGGTCTGCATACGTCTACGCATTTCCAGTACATACGTGATTAGATTTCTTTCTGGTGTCTTCTTCTCCATCCAACTCTCCTTTATAACGGCTAGAGGACCTCGCACAGTCTTGCCATAAAGTAGTTCAAATGGTGAGTATCCTGTGGACGAACAAGGGACTTCTCTATAAGCAAACAACAGATAAGGAAGATATCTATCCCATAAGCGTACGTTTTCAGACACGAATTTGCGCAACATCTGCTTTAAAGTACCATTAAA
The DNA here is from genome assembly GCA_949775045.1 of Metridium senile. Taxonomy (NCBI): domain Eukaryota; kingdom Metazoa; phylum Cnidaria; class Anthozoa; order Actiniaria; family Metridiidae; genus Metridium; species Metridium senile. The sequence goes on along the minus strand of OX459101.1, from coordinate 13,828,443 downwards.
TTGCTCGACAAGGCCATTCGCTTCAGGATGATAAACTGATTTCTTAATTCTAGTTACCCCAAGCTGTTCGAATAACTGCGTCATAAGGTTACCTATCAGATTAGCACCTTGATCCGAAACTATTTCTTCTGGGATTCCAACTCTTGAGAAAAACGTCACTAGTGTATCTGCAATTGTTTTGGAATTGACATTACGTAATGGAAAAGCTTCTGGATAACGCGTGGCATAGTCTACTATTGTTAAAATATACTTATAGCCTGTTGTTGTTTTCGGTAGTTCACCTACAATGTCAATAGCAATCTTTCTAAAAGGTTCTGTAACTATAGGGACTGATTGTAGTGGTGCTCTGAGTGACGTCATTTTCCTTGTAACTAATTGACATTCGGGGCATGTCGCACAATACTTACCTACATCAAAGCTCAGTCTTGGCCAATAGAAGTGTGACACTATTCTCGAAATAGTCTTTTCTTTACCAAGATGTCCAGTTAAAGGTAGTGTATGACTTACTCGCAGTATTTCAGGACGATAGGACTCAGGTACTACAATGCGGTCTACATAGGGCAATCCATCATGAATGTTTTCTGAAAATTTACGGTGCATCAATAACCCTTTCTCGTAAAAATAGCCATCATTTTCTTTTGGTGCTCCTGTTAAGACATTATTCCTACATTGAGTTAACGTGGTATCATTCCTCTGATCACTTACTACCTGGTCGATATTTCTGTCTAAAATATTGACTTCACTTACTTCAGGTTTGATGGACTTTGTTGGTTCAACGGTGGTTTGCTTTGCGTCTTCGCCTATTTCTGTGGTTGGTTTACTCTTTGTTGTTTCGTCTCTTGGCGGTGATAAGGTCTTTTTCGCTAGGGAGTTTTCTCGATCTACTAGTTCTTCGATCCTTTCTTGTGCCTTCTGTTTGGTTTGACTACGAGTGGTTACCAAGGCTTTATCACAGTCAGTTCCCCAGTGTAAAAGTAGGTCGTCTCTTGTAATTACTCGTCCGTAAGAAGATCTACCTAGTAAACAATCAACGGGAAGGTTATCTACAACACCAACCAATTCTTTATACTTACCTTGTTTAACTTCAATCTCAAGCGAAACAAGAGGTACTGTGACTCTTTCACCTGTAGCAGTAAGGATAGTGATATTCTCTTGAGTGTCTTCGGGCTTTTTAACAAATTTACGGTGAACCAATGTACGAGTACAACCAGTATCAACTAACATCTTTGCGGGTATACCACCGATAGTTCCTTTAACAAAGTGTTCGGGAAATTGTGTGTCTTTGTGCATAGGTGTAAAGCATAAGTAACTTGAACCAGGCTGTGATTGTTTGTGCGTTGAAGTAGATAATGGAGAATTTTGCTTTACCTTTGGACAGTTGAACGACATATGACCCACTTCTTGGCACTTGTAACATTTCCCTCGAAAGTTCGACGTAATTCTCTTCTCTTCTTTAGCTTGAGGAAAAGGCCGGGTTGCAATTGGATTAATGTGATGGCTGTTAACGTTAGTCCGTGGTTGTTCAGGTATAAAATTGCTGGTATTTCGTTTTGGCTTGTTCTTGTCAAGGTTGGCATATTTACCATCAATCAGTGGACCTTTCCTGGCTTGCACGTGCTCGTTTGCAACTTTAGCTAGCTCTTCTGCAGTAACTGGCTTCTTCTCTTTGAGCCATGCACGTAACTCGGGACCTACGGCATCAAGCATTCGTTCTATGGTAATCTGTTCCAAGATTCTTTCTGCATCTCCCGTTGCTCTGGCAACTAGCATCCATCTGTCCAGATAGCGTCTAGTCCTCCTTGCCCATTGAACAAAATCTTCTTCGGCACTTTTGTCGGAATTCCTAAATTTATATCTGTAATGATCAACTGTTAGTTGGTATGACGCAAGTATGGCTAGTTTCGCCTTGTCATAATCTTGCGCGTCTGATGCTTTGATTTCGAGGTAGACTGACTTCGCCTTCTCACTCAATCTTGGGATCAGGTTTCCTAACCAATCCTGTTTAGGTATATGTTGGGTATTTGCTGTTAACTCAAAAACTCGGAAAAAGTCGTCTATGTCCTCACCTTCCCTCATATCTCTCATTTTGAGCAACACCACTCCTTTCGCTTTCGACATTCCTGCTGTTTCCATTTTTTTCATTTCAAGTTGCATTGAGAGTAACTTTAATTGCCTTTCTTCTTCTTCTTTTCTCTCTTCTCTCTCCTTCGCTCTGACCTCCCTTTCCTCCCTCATCGCTTGCAATTCCTCTTGTCTCATTACCCTCTGTAATTCAAGAAGTCTCAGTTGCTCCTCAAAAATTCCCGACACTACACTGTCCTTACATACAGCCTCCGAACCTCCCACTGCTCCTTCCTCTTCCTCCGAATACAGCGATTCCGATTTCTTATCAGCTACCTTAAGTTTGCTAACTAAATTCCTCTTCCCATCCTTTGCATTAAATGAAATCAGTCTGCTCGTACATTCCTCCCTTAAATCCTCTAACGACAGATTATCGTAGTTGTCCATTCCTTGAGTTCGTTTTCCTGGTCTGGCTTACACTTGAACAGATTACAATTGACAGATCCCACTTCTGACACCAAAATTCTGTGACGGAGCACGGTGGGTCAGTCAATGAACCCCTCCCAAAACCCCCAAGTGCAGCATTCCCCAGGAATACGAGCTCACTGAATACAACAACGTATAACAACATACAACAAATATTTATTATAAATTAAACGCCTAATGACTATACTAAGTTAAAGGGAACCAAAGGATTATGTACTTGATACTTATTTGTCTATTATTAATATGTGTGAAACTAAGATATATTCTTGATATTTATCTATTATTAATATATGTGAAAACTAAGGATATATATACTTGATACTTAAAGTTTTGGTTGTTCTTTCGTTCTTTAATTTTGTGCACGTGGTTCTTTTACTAGTAGAGGTTCTCGTATTCTGGTTTTGTTGTTCTTTAAGTGATTCTCTCCTTCTTGTAGGTATTCTTTAACGTATTTCTTGTGATTCTTTCGTTTAGCGTTTTCTTGTTCTTGCAGGTATTCTTTAACGTATTTCTTGTGATTCTTTCGTTTAGCGTTTTCTTGTTCTTGCAGGTATTCTTTAACGTATTTCTTGTATTCTTTTAAGTGTTCTCTTGTTCTTAATTCTTCTAACTTTTAACTCTGAATGAGTTAGCTGGATTTCGCAGTTTACTACAGGACTCTGTGTGAGTCTGATCACAGGAACTGCTCTAGATCTCGTATACTTTTGCTACACGAGTGACTGAACAACTAGCCGCGTTAGGGCGTATTTATACTAACCAAAATTATCATAACGGTGATGTAACCTCATTGTATATAGATAATAGATCGACTAGAATTTAACTTATGTTGATTAATGAACTGAAGGACCTATTGTTACTAAATATTTTGACTTATTCTAAATAATGGGATGAACGACCTATTGTTAACTAAAAAAATACTACGAGAAACTTATGTTAATTATTGGACTCTTGACACCGACCCAGAATGCAATATGGCCTATAGGGTGATCTCAAAATTTGTCAAAACGATCGAGGTTTTCGGCACAAAATGATCGCCTAGACCCTGTTAGTAATGTCTGAGAATATTAGAGCATTCTGATAAATCCGCAAGATTTTATTTAGAAAAAACTACAAAATCCGACCCAGAATGCAATATGGCCTATAGGGTGATCTCAAAATTTGTCAAAACGATCGGGGTTTTCGGCACAAAATGATCGCCTAGACCCTGTTAGTAATGTCTGAGAATATTAGAGCATTCTGATATATCCGCAAGATTTTATTTAGAAAAAACTACAAAATCCGACCCAGAATGCAATATGGCCTATAGGGTGATCTCAAAATTTGTCAAAACGATCGGGGTTTTCGTCTCAAAATGATCGCCTAGACCCTGTTAGTAATGTCTGAGAATATTAGAGCATTCTGATATATCCGCAAGATTTTATTTAGAAAAAACTACAAAATCCGACCCAGAATGCAATATGGCCTATAGGGTGATCTCAAAATTTGTCAAAACGATCGGGGTTTTCGTCTCAAAATGATCGCCTAGACCCTGTTAGTAATGTCTGAGAATATTAGAGCATTCTGATATATCCGCAAGATTTTATTTAGAAAAAACTACAAAATCCGACCCAGAATGCAATATGGCCTAAAGGGTGATCTCAAAATTTGTCAAAACGATCGGGGTTTTCGGCTCAAAATGATCGCCCAGACCCTGTTAGTAATGTCTGAGAATATTAGAGCATTCTGATAAATCCGCAAGATTTTATTTAGAAAAAACTACAAAATCCGACCCAGAATGCAATATGGCCTATAGGGTGATCTCAAAATTTGTCAAGACGATCGGGGTTTTCGGCACAAAATGATCGCCTAGACCCTGTTAGTAATGTCTGAGAATATTAGAGCATTCTGATATATCCGCAAGATTTTATTTAGAAAAAACTACAAAATCCGACCCAGAATGCAATATGGCCTATAGGGTGATCTCAAAATTTGTCAAAACGATCGAGGTTTTCGGCACAAAATGATCGCCTAGACCCTGTTAGTAATGTCTGAGAATATTAGAGCATTCTGATAAATCTGCAAGATTTTATTTAGAAAAAACTACAAAATCCGACCCAGAATGCAATATGGCCTATAGGGTGATCTCAAAATTTGTCAAAACGATCGAGGTTTTCGGCACAAAATGATCGCCTAGACCCTGTTAGTAATGTCTGAGAATATTAGAGCATTCTGATATATCCGCAAGATTTTATTTAGAAAAAACTACAAAATCCGACCCAGAATGCAATATGACCTATAGGGTGATCTCAAAATTTGTCAAAACGATCGGGGTTTTCGGCACAAAATGATCGCCTAGACCCTGTTAGTAATGTCTGAGAATATTAGAGCATTCTGATATATCCGCAAGATTTTATTTAGAAAAAACTACAAAATCCGACCCAGAATGCAATATGGCCTATCGGGTGATCTCAAAATTTGTCAAAACGATCGGGGTTTTCGGCACAAAATGATCGCCTAGACCCTGTTAGTAATGTCTGAGAATATTAGAGCATTCTGATAAATCCGCAAGATTTTATTTAGAAAAAACTACAAAATCCGACCCAGAATGCAATATGGCCTATAGGGTGATCTCAAAATTTGTCAAAACGATCGAGGTTTTCGGCACAAAATGATCGCCTAGACCCTGTTAGTAATGTCTGAGAATATTAGAGCATTCTGATAAATCCGCAAGATTTTATTTAGAAAAAACTACAAAATCCGACCCAGAATGCAATATGGCCTATAGGGTGATCTCAAAATTTGTCAAAACGATCGAGGTTTTCGGCACAAAATGATCGCCTAGACCCTGTTAGTAATGTCTGAGAATATTAGAGCATTCTGATATATCCGCAAGATTTTATTTAGAAAAAACTACAAAATCCGACCCAGAATGCAATATGGCCTATAGGGTGATCTCAAAATTTGTCAAAACGATCGGGGTTTTCGGCACAAAATGATCGCCTAGACCCTGCTAGTAATGTCTGAGAATATTAGAGCATTCTGATATATCCGCAAGATTTTATTTAGAAAAAACTACAAAATCCGACCCAGAATGCAATATGGCCTATAGGGTGATCTCAAAATTTGTCAAAACGATCGGGGTTTTCGGCACAAAATGATCGCCTAGACCCTGTTAGTAATGTCTGAGAATATTAGAGCATTCTGATATATCCGCAAGATTTTATTTAGAAAAAACTACAAAATCCGACCCAGAATGCAATATGGCCTATAGGGTGATCTCAAAATTTGTCAAAACGATCGAGGTTTTCGGCACAAAATGATCGCCTAGACCCTGTTAGTAATGTCTGAGAATATTAGAGCATTCTGATAAATCCGCAAGATTTTATTTAGAAAAAACTACAAAATCCGACCCAGAATGCAATATGGCCTATAGGGTGATCTCAAAATTTGTCAAAACGATCGGGGTTTTCGGCACAAAATGATCGCCTAGACCCTGTTAGTAATGTCTGAGAATATTAGAGCATTCTGATATATCCGCAAGATTTTATTTAGAAAAAACTACAAAATCCGACCCAGAATGCAATATGGCCTATAGGGTGATCTCAAAATTTGTCAAAACGATCGGGGTTTTCGGCACAAAATGATCGCCTAGACCCTGTTAGTAATGTCTGAGAATATTAGAGCATTCTGATATATCCGCAAGATTTTATTTAGAAAAAACTACAAAATCCGACCCAGAATGCAATATGGCCTATAGGGTGATCTCAAAATTTGTCAAAACGATCGAGGTTTTCGGCACAAAATGATCGCCTAGACCCTGTTAGTAATGTCTGAGAATATTAGAGCATTCTGATAAATCCGCAAGATTTTATTTAGAAAAAACTACAAAATCCGACCCAGAATGCAATATGGCCTATAGGGTGATCTCAAAATTTGTCAAAACGATCGGGGTTTTCGGCACAAAATGATCGCCTAGACCCTGTTAGTAATGTCTGAGAATATTAGAGCATTCTGATATATCCGCAAGATTTTATTTAGAAAAAACTACAAAATCCGACCCAGAATGCAATATGGCCTATAGGGTGATCTCAAAATTTGTCAAAACGATCGAGGTTTTCGGCACAAAATGATCGCCTAGACCCTGTTAGTAATGTCTGAGAATATTAGAGCATTCTGATAAATCCGCAAGATTTTATTTAGAAAAAACTACAAAATCCGACCCAGAATGCAATATGGCCTATAGGGTGATCTCAAAATTTGTCAAAACGATCGGGGTTTTCGGCACAAAATGATCGCCTAGACCCTGTTAGTAATGTCTGAGAATATTAGAGCATTCTGATATATCCGCAAGATTTTATTTAGAAAAAACTACAAAATCCGACCCAGAATGCAATATGGCCTATAGGGTGATCTCAAAATTTGTCAAAACGATCGAGGTTTTCGGCACAAAATGATCGCCTAGACCCTGTTAGTAATGTCTGAGAATATTAGAGCATTCTGATAAATCCGCAAGATTTTATTTAGAAAAAACTACAAAATCCGACCCAGAATGCAATATGGCCTATAGGGTGATCTCAAAATTTGTCAAAACGATCGAGGTTTTCGGCACAAAATGATCGCCTAGACCCTGTTAGTAATGTCTGAGAATATTAGAGCATTCTGATATATCCGCAAGATTTTATTTAGAAAAAACTACAAAATCCGACCCAGAATGCAATATGGCCTATAGGGTGATCTCAAAATTTGTCAAAACGATCGAGGTTTTCGGCACAAAATGATCGCCTAGACCCTGTTAGTAATGTCTGAGAATATTAGAGCATTCTGATAAATCCGCAAGATTTTATTTAGAAAAAACTACAAAATCCGACCCAGAATGCAATATGGCCTATAGGGTGATCTCAAAATTTGTCAAAACGATCGAGGTTTTCGGCACAAAATGATCGCCTAGACCCTGTTAGTAATGTCTGAGAATATTAGAGCATTCTGATATATCCGCAAGATTTTATTTAGAAAAAACTACAAAATCCGACCCAGAATGCAATATGACCTATAGGGTGATCTCAAAATTTGTCAAAACGATCGGGTTTTCGGCACAAAATGATCGCCTAGACCCTGTTAGTAATGTCTGAGAATATTAGAGCATTCTGATATATCCGCAAGATTTTATTTAGAAAAAACTACAAAATCCGACCCAGAATGCAATATGGCCTATAGGGTGATCTCAAAATTTGTCAAAACGATCGGGGTTTTCGGCACAAAATGATCGCCTAGACCCTGTTAGTAATGTCTGAGAATATTAGAGCATTCTGATATATCCGCAAGATTTTATTTAGAAAAAACTACAAAATCCGACCCAGAATGCAATATGGCCTATAGGGTGATCTCAAAATTTGTCAAAACGATCGGGGTTTTCGGCACAAAATGATCGCCTAGACCCTGTTAGTAATGTCTGAGAATATTAGAGCATTCTGATAAATCCGCAAGATTTTATTTAGAAAAAACTACAAAATCCGACCCAGAATGCAATATGGCCTATAGGGTGATCTCAAAATTTGTCAAAACGATCGAGGTTTTCGGCACAAAATGATCGCCTAGACCCTGTTAGTAATGTCTGAGAATATTAGAGCATTCTGATAAATCCGCAAGATTTTATTTAGAAAAAACTACAAAATCCGACCCAGAATGCAATATGGCCTATAGGGTGATCTCAAAATTTGTCAAAACGATCGGGGTTTTCGGCACAAAATGATCGCCTAGACCCTGTTAGTAATGTCTGAGAATATTAGAGCATTCTGATATATCCGCAAGATTTTATTTAGAAAAAACTACAAAATCCGACCCAGAATGCAATATGGCCTATAGGGTGATCTCAAAATTTGTCAAAACGATCGGGGTTTTCGGCACAAAATGATCGCCTAGACCCTGTTAGTAATGTCTGAGAATATTAGAGCATTCTGATAAATCCGCAAGATTTTATTTAGAAAAAACTACAAAATCCGACCCAGAATGCAATATGGCCTATAGGGTGATCTCAAAATTTGTCAAAACGATCGAGGTTTTCGGCACAAAATGATCGCCTAGACCCTGTTAGTAATGTCTGAGAATATTAGAGCATTCTGATAAATCCGCAAGATTTTATTTAGAAAAAACTACAAAATCCGACCCAGAATGCAATATGGCCTATAGGGTGATCTCAAAATTTGTCAAAACGATCGAGGTTTTCGGCACAAAATGATCGCCTAGACCCTGTTAGTAATGTCTGAGAATATTAGAGCATTCTGATATATCCGCAAGATTTTATTTAGAAAAAACTACAAAATCCGACCCAGAATGCAATATGGCCTATAGGGTGATCTCAAAATTTGTCAAAACGATCGGGGTTTTCGGCACAAAATGATCGCCTAGACCCTGCTAGTAATGTCTGAGAATATTAGAGCATTCTGATATATCCGCAAGATTTTATTTAGAAAAAACTACAAAATCCGACCCAGAATGCAATATGGCCTATAGGGTGATCTCAAAATTTGTCAAAACGATCGGGTTTTCGGCACAAAATGATCGCCTAGACCCTGTTAGTAATGTCTGAGAATATTAGAGCATTCTGATATATCCGCAAGATTTTATTTAGAAAAAACTACAAAATCCGACCCAGAATGCAATATGGCCTATAGGGTGATCTCAAAATTTGTCAAAACGATCGAGGTTTTCGGCACAAAATGATCGCCTAGACCCTGTTAGTAATGTCTGAGAATATTAGAGCATTCTGATAAATCCGCAAGATTTTATTTAGAAAAAACTACAAAATCCGACCCAGAATGCAATATGGCCTATAGGGTGATCTCAAAATTTGTCAAAACGATCGGGGTTTTCGGCACAAAATGATCGCCTAGACCCTGTTAGTAATGTCTGAGAATATTAGAGCATTCTGATATATCCGCAAGATTTTATTTAGAAAAAACTACAAAATCCGACCCAGAATGCAATATGGCCTATAGGGTGATCTCAAAATTTGTCAAAACGATCGGGGTTTTCGGCACAAAATGATCGCCTAGACCCTGTTAGTAATGTCTGAGAATATTAGAGCATTCTGATATATCCGCAAGATTTTATTTAGAAAAAACTACAAAATCCGACCCAGAATGCAATATGGCCTATAGGGTGATCTCAAAATTTGTCAAAACGATCGAGGTTTTCGGCACAAAATGATCGCCTAGACCCTGTTAGTAATGTCTGAGAATATTAGAGCATTCTGATAAATCCGCAAGATTTTATTTAGAAAAAACTACAAAATCCGACCCAGAATGCAATATGGCCTATAGGGTGATCTCAAAATTTGTCAAAACGATCGGGGTTTTCGGCACAAAATGATCGCCTAGACCCTGTTAGTAATGTCTGAGAATATTAGAGCATTCTGATATATCCGCAAGATTTTATTTAGAAAAAACTACAAAATCCGACCCAGAATGCAATATGGTCTATAGGGTGATCTCAAAATTTGTCAAAACGATCGAGGTTTTCGGCACAAAATGATCGCCTAGACCCTGTTAGTAATGTCTGAGAATATTAGAGCATTCTGATAAATCCGCAAGATTTTATTTAGAAAAAACTACAAAATCCGACCCAGAATGCAATATGGCCTATAGGGTGATCTCAAAATTTGTCAAAACGATCGGGGCTTTCGGCACAAAATGATCGCCTAGACCC
>OX459101.1:13555407-13818013 GCA_949775045.1 Metridium senile | reverse complement strand
TCAAAATTTGTCAAAACGATCGGGGTTTTCGGCACAAAATGATCGCCTAGACCCTGTTAGTAATGTCTGAGAATATTAGAGCATTCTGATATATCCGCAAGATTTTATTTAGAAAAAACTACAAAATCCGACCAGAATGCAATATGGCCTATAGGGTGATCTCAAAATTTGTCAAAACGATGGGGTTTTCGGCACAGAATGATCGCCTAGACCCTGTTAGTAATGTCTGAGAATATTAGAGCATTCTGATATATCCGCAAGATTTTATTTAGAAAAAACTACAAAATCCGACCCAGAATGCAATATGGCCTATAGGGTGATCTCAAAATTTGTCAAAACGATCGGGGTTTTCGGCACAAAATGATCGCCTAGACCCTGTTAGTAATGTCTGAGAATATTAGAGCATTCTGATATATCCGCAAGATTTTATTTAGAAAAAACTACAAAATCCGACCCAGAATGCAATATGGCCTATAGGGTGATCTCAAAATTTGTCAAAACGATCGGGGTTTTCGGCACAAAATGATCGCCTAGACCCTGTTAGTAATGTCTGAGAATATTAGAGCATTCTGATATATCCGCAAGATTTTATTGAGAAAAAACTACAAAATCCGACCCAGAATGCAATATGGCCTATAGGGTGATCTCAAAATTTGTCAAAACGATCGGGGTTTTCGGCACAAAATGATCGCCTAGACCCTGTTAGTAATGTCTGAGAATATTAGAGCATTCTGATATATCCGCAAGATTTTATTTAGAAAAAACTACAAAATCCGACCCAGAATGCAATATGGCCTATAGGGTGATCTCAAAATTTGTCAAAACGATCGGGATTTTCGGCCCAAAATGATCGCCTAGACCCTGTTAGTAATGTCTGAGAATATTAGAGCATTCTGATATATCCGCAAGATTTTATTTAGAAAAAACTACAAAATCCGACCCAGAATGCAATATGGCCTATAGGGTGATCTCAAAATTTGTCAAAACGATCGGGTTTTCGGCTCAAAATGATCGCCTAGACCCTGTTAGTAATGTCTGAGAATATTAGAGCATTCTGATATATCCGCAAGATTTTATTGAGAAAAAACTACAAAATCCGACCCAGAAAGCAATATGGCCTATAGGGTGATCTCAAAATTTGTCAAAACGATCGGGGTTTGCGGCTCAAAATGATCGCCTAGACCCTGTTAGTAATGTCTGAGAATATTAGAGCATTCTGATATATCCGCAAGATTTTATTTAGAAAAAACTACAAAATCCGACCCAGAATGCAATATGGCCTATAGGGTGATCTCAAAATTTGTCAAAACGATCGGGGTTTTCGACACAAAATGATCGCCTAGATCCTGTTAGTAATGTCTGAGAATATTAGAGCATTCTGATATATCCGCAAGATTTTATTTAGAAAAAACTACAAAATCCGACCCAGAATGCAATATGGCCTATAGGGTGATCTCAAAATTTGTCAAAACGATCGGGGTTTTCGGCACAAAATGATCGCCTAGACCCTGTTAGTAATGTCTGAGAATATTAGAGCATTCTGATATATCCGCAAGATTTTATTTAGAAAAAACTACAAAATCCGACCCAGAATGCAATATGGCCTATAGGGTGATCTCAAAATTTGTCAAAACGATCGGGGTTTTCGGCACAAAATGATCGCCTAGACCCTGTTAGTAATGTCTGAGAATATTAGAGCATTCTGATATATCCGCAAGATTTTATTTAGAAAAAACTACAAAATCCGACCCAGAATGCAATATGGCCTATAGGGTGATCTCAAAATTTGTCAAAACGATCGGGGTTTTCGGCACAAAATGATCGCCTAGATCCTGTTAGTAATGTCTGAGAATATTAGAGCATTCTGATATATCCGCAAGATTTTATTGAGAAAAAACTACAAAATCCGACCCAGAATGCAATATGGCCTATAGGGTGATCTCAAAATTTGTCAAAACGATCGGGGTTTTCGGCACAAAATGATCGCCTAGACCCTGTTAGTAATGTCTGAGAATATTAGAGCATTCTGATATATCCGCAAGATTTTATTTAGAAAAAACTACAAAATCCGACCCAGAATGCAATATGGCCTATAGGGTGATCTCAAAATTTGTCAAAACGATCGGGGTTTTCGGCTCAAAATGATCGCCTAGACCCTGTTAGTAATGTCTGAGAATATTAGAGCATTCTGATATATCCGCAAGATTTTATTTAGAAAAAACTACAAAATCCGACCCAGAATGCAATATGGCCTATAGGGTGATCTCAAAATTTGTCAAAACGATGGGGGTTTTCGGCACAAAATGATCGCCTAGACCCTGTTAGTAATGTCTGAGAATATTAGAGCATTCTGATATATCCGCAAGATTTTATTTAGAAAAAACTACAAAATCCGACCCAGAATGCAATATGGCCTATAGGGTGATCTCAAAATTTGTCAAAACGATCGGGGTTTTCGGCACAAAATGATCGCCTAGACCCTGTTAGTAATGTCTGAGAATATTAGAGCATTCTGATATATCCGCAAGATTTTATTTAGAAAAAACTACAAAATCCGACCCAGAATGCAATATGGCCTATAGGGTGATCTCAAAATTTGTCAAAACGATCGGGATTTTCGGCCGAAAATGATCGCCTAGACCCTGTTAGTAATGTCTGAGAATATTAGAGCATTCTGATATATCCGCAAGATTTTATTTAGAAAAAACTACAAAATCCGACCCAGAATGCAATATGGCCTATAGGGTGATCTCAAAATTTGTCAAAACGATCGGGGTTTTCGGCTCAAAATGATCGCCTAGACCCTGTTAGTAATGTCTGAGAATATTAGAGCATTCTGATATATCCGCAAGATTTTATTTAGAAAAAACTACAAAATCCGACCCAGAATGCAATATGGCCTATAGGGTGATCTCAAAATTTGTCAAAACGATCGGGGTTTTCGGCACAAAATGATCGCCTAGACCCTGTTAGTAATGTCTGAGAATATTAGAGCATTCTGATATATCCGCAAGATTTTATTTAGAAAAAACTACAAAATCCGACCCAGAATGCAATATGGCCTATAGGGTGATCTCAAAATTTGTCAAAACGATCGGGGTTTTCGGCACAAAATGATCGCCTAGACCCTGTTAGTAATGTCTGAGAATATTAGAGCATTCTGATATATCCGCAAGATTTTATTTAGAAAAAACTACAAAATCCGACCCAGAATGCAATATGGCCTATAGGGTGATCTCAAAATTTGTCAAAACGATCGGGGTTTTCGCTCAAAATGATCGCCTAGACCCTGTTAGTAATGTCTGAGAATATTAGAGCATTCTGATATATCCGCAAGATTTTATTTAGAAAAAACTACAAAATCCGACCCAGAAAGCAATATGGCCTATAGGGTGATCTTAAAATTTGTCAAAACGATCGGGGTTTGCGGCTCAAAATGATCGCCTAGACCCTGTTAGTAATGTCTGAGAATATTAGAGCATTCTGATATATCGGCAAGATTTTATTTAGAAAAAACTACAAAATCCGACCTAGAATGCAATATGGCCTATAGGGTGATCTCAAAATTTGGCAAAACGATGGGGGTTTTCGGCACAAAATGATCGCCTAGACCCTGTTAGTAATGTCTGAGAATATTAGAGCATTCTGATATATCCGCAAGATTTTATTTAGAAAAAACTACAAAATCCGACCCAGAATGCAATATGGCCTATAGGGTGATCTCAAAATTTGTCAAAACGATCGGGATTTTCGGCCGAAAATGATCGCCTAGACCCTGTTAGTAATGTCTGAGAATATTAGAGCATTCTGATATATCCGCAAGATTTTATTTAGAAAAAACTACAAAATCCGACCCAGAATGCAATATGGCCTATAGGGTGATCTCAAAATTTGTCAAAACGATCGGGGTTTTCGGCTCAAAATGATCGCCTAGACCCTGTTAGTAATGTCTGAGAATATTAGAGCATTCTGATATATCCGCAAGATTTTATTTAGAAAAAACTACAAAATCCGACCCAGAATGCAATATGGCCTATAGGGTGATCTCAAAATTTGTCAAAACGATCGGGGTTTTCGGCACAAAATGATCGCCTAGACCCTGTTAGTAATGTCTGAGAATATTAGAGCATTCTGATATATCCGCAAGATTTTATTTAGAAAAAACTACAAAATCCGACCCAGAATGCAATATGGCCTATAGGGTGATCTCAAAATTTGTCAAAACGATCGGGGTTTTCGGCACAAAATGATCGCCTAGACCCTGTTAGTAATGTCTGAGAATATTAGAGCATTCTGATATATCCGCAAGATTTTATTTAGAAAAAACTACAAAATCCGACCCAGAATGCAATATGGCCTATAGGGTGATCTCAAAATTTGTCAAAACGATCGGGGTTTTCGCTCAAAATGATCGCCTAGACCCTGTTAGTAATGTCTGAGAATATTAGAGCATTCTGATATATCCGCAAGATTTTATTTAGAAAAAACTACAAAATCCGACCCAGAAAGCAATATGGCCTATAGGGTGATCTTAAAATTTGTCAAAACGATCGGGGTTTGCGGCTCAAAATGATCGCCTAGACCCTGTTAGTAATGTCTGAGAATATTAGAGCATTCTGATATATCGGCAAGATTTTATTTAGAAAAAACTACAAAATCCGACCCAGAATGCAATATGGCCTATAGGGTGATCTCAAAATTTGGCAAAACGATGGGGGTTTTCGGCACAAAATGATCGCCTAGACCCTGTTAGTAATGTCTGAGAATATTAGAGCATTCTGATATATCCGCAAGATTTTATTTAGAAAAAACTACAAAATCCGACCCAGAATGCAATATGGCCTATAGGGTGATCTCAAAATTTGTCAAAACGATCGGGGTTTTCGGCACAAAATGATCGCCTAGACCCTGTTAGTAATGTCTGAGAATATTAGAGCATTCTGATATATCCGCAAGATTTTATTTAGAAAAAACTACAAAATCCGACCCAGAATGCAATATGGCCTATAGGGTGATCTCAAAATTTGTCAAAACGATCGGGATTTTCGGCCCAAAATGATCGCCTAGACCCTGTTAGTAATGTCTGAGAATATTAGAGCATTCTGATATATCCGCAAGATTTTATTTAGAAAAAACTACAAAATCCGACCCAGAATGCAATATGGCCTATAGGGTGATCTCAAAATTTGTCAAAACGATCGGGGTTTTCGGCTCAAAATGATCGCCTATACCCTGTTAGTAATGTCTGAGAATATTAGAGCATTCTGATATATCCGCAAGATTTTATTTAGAAAAAACTACAAAATCCGACCCAGAATGCAATATGGCCTATAGGGTGATCTCAAAATTTGTCAAAACGATCGGGGTTTTCGCTCAAAATGATCGCCTAGACCCTGTTAGTAATGTCTGAGAATATTAGAGCATTCTGATATATCCGCAAGATTTTATTTAGAAAAAACTACAAAATCCGACCCAGAAAGCAATATGGCCTATAGGGTGATCTCAAAATTTGTCAAAACGATCGGGGTTTTCGGCTCAAAATGATCGCCTAGACCCTGTTAGTAATGTCTGAGAATATTAGAGCATTCTGATATATCCGCAAGATTTTATTTAGAAAAAACTACAAAATCCGACCCAGAATGCAATATGGCCTATAGGGTGATCTCAAAATTTGTCAAAACGATGGGGGTTTTCGGCACAAAATGATCGCCTAGACCCTGTTAGTAATGTCTGAGAATATTAGAGCATTCTGATATATCCGCAAGATTTTATTTAGAAAAAACTACAAAATCCGACCCAGAATGCAATATGGCCTATAGGGTGATCTCAAAATTTGTCAAAACGATCGGGGTTTTCGGCACAAAATGATCGCCTAGACCCTGTTAGTAATGTCTGAGAATATTAGAGCATTCTGATATATCCGCAAGATTTTATTTAGAAAAAACTACAAAATCCGACCCAGAATGCAATATGGCCTATAGGGTGATCTCAAAATTTGTCAAAACGATCGGGATTTTCGGCCCAAAATGATCGCCTAGACCCTGTTAGTAATGTCTGAGAATATTAGAGCATTCTGATATATCCGCAAGATTTTATTTAGAAAAAACTACAAAATCCGACCCAGAATGCAATATGGCCTATAGGGTGATCTCAAAATTTGTCCAAACGATCGGGGTTTTCGGCTCAAAATGATCGCCTAGACCCTGTTAGTAATGTCTGAGAATATTAGAGCATTCTGATATATCCGCAAGATTTTATTTAGAAAAAACTACAAAATCCGACCCAGAATGCAATATGGCCTATAGGGTGATCTCAAAATTTGTCAAAACGATCGGGATTTTCGGCCCAAAATGATCGCCTAGACCCTGTTAGTAATGTCTGAGAATATTAGAGCATTCTGATATATCCGCAAGATTTTATTTAGAAAAAACTACAAAATCCGACCCAGAATGCAATATGGCCTATAGGGTGATCTCAAAATTTGTCAAAACGATCGGGGTTTTCGGCTGAAAATGATCGCCTAGACCCTGTTAGTAATGTCTGAGAATATTAGAGCATTCTGATATATCCGCAAGATTTTATTTAGAAAAAACTACAAAATCCGACCCAGAATGCAATATGGCCTATAGGGTGATCTCAAAATTTGTCAAAACGATCGGGGTTTTCGCTCAAAATGATCGCCTAGACCCTGTTAGTAATGTCTGAGAATATTAGAGCATTCTGATATATCCGCAAGATTTTATTTAGAAAAAACTACAAAATCCGACCCAGAAAGCAATATGGCCTATAGGGTGATCTTAAAATTTGTCAAAACGATCGGGGTTTGCGGCTCAAAATGATCGCCTAGACCCTGTTAGTAATGTCTGAGAATATTAGAGCATTCTGATATATCGGCAATATTTTATTTAGAAAAAACTACAAAATCCGACCCAGAATGCAATATGGCCTATAGGGTGATCTCAAAATTTGGCAAAACGATGGGGGTTTTCGGCACAAAATGATCGCCTAGACCCTGTTAGTAATGTCTGAGAATATTAGAGCATTCTGATATATTCGCAAGATTTTATTTAGAAAAAACTACAAAATCCGATCCAGAATGCAATATGGCCTATAGGGTGATCTCAAAATTTGTCAAAACGATCGGGGTTTTCGCTCAAAATGATCGCCTAGACCCTGTTAGTAATATCTGAGAATATTAGAGCATTCTGATATATCCGCAAGATTTTATTTAGAAAAAACTACAAAATCCGACCCAGAATGCAATATGGCCTATAGGGTGATCTCAAAATTTGTCAAAACGATCGGGGTTTTCGGCACAAAATGATCGCCTAGACCCTGTTAGTAATGTCTGAGAATATTAGAGCATTCTGATATATTCGCAAGATTTTATTTAGAAAAAACTACAAAATCCGATCCAGAATGCAATATGGCCTATAGGGTGATCTCAAAATTTGTCAAAACGATCGGGGTTTTCGCTCAAAATGATCGCCTAGACCCTGTTAGTAATATCTGAGAATATTAGAGCATTCTGATATATCCGCAAGATTTTATTTAGAAAAAACTACAAAATCCGACCCAGAATGCAATATGGCCTATAGGGTGATCTCAAAATTTGTCAAAACGATCGGGGTTTTCGGCTCAAAATGATCGCCTAGACCCTGTTAGTAATGTCTGAGAATATTAGAGCATTCTGATATATCCGCAAGATTTTATTGAGAAAAAACTACAAAATCCGACCCAGAAAGCAATATGGCCTATAGGGTGATCTCAAAATTTGTCAAAACGATCGGGGTTTGCGGCTCAAAATGATCGCCTAGACCCTGTTAGTAATGTCTGAGAATATTAGAGCATTCTGATATATCCGCAAGATTTTATTTAGAAAAAACTACAAAATCCGACCCAGAATGCAATATGGCCTATAGGGTGATCTCAAAATTTGTCAAAACGATCGGGGTTTTCGGCACAAAATGATCGCCTAGACCCTGTTAGTAATGTCTGAGAATATTAGAGCATTCTGATATATCCGCAAGATTTTATTTAGAAAAAACTACAAAATCCGACCCAGAATGCAATATGGCCTATAGGGTGATCTCAAAATTTGTCAAAACGATCGGGGTTTTCGGCACAAAATGATCGCCTAGACCCTGTTAGTAATGTCTGAGAATATTAGAGCATTCTGATATATCCGCAAGATTTTATTTAGAAAAAACTACAAAATCCGACCCAGAATGCAATATGGCCTATAGGCTGATCTCAAAATTTGTCAAAACGATCGGGGTTTTCGGCACAAAATGATCGCCTAGACCCTGTTAGTAATGTCTGAGAATATTAGAGCATTCTGATATATCCACAAGATTTTATTTAGAAAAAACTACAAAATCCGACCCAGAATGCAATATGGCCTATAGGGTGATCTCAAAATTTGTCAAAACGATGGGGGTTTTCGGCACAGAATGATCGCCTAGACCCTGTTAGTAATGTCTGAGAATATTAGAGCATTCTGATATATCCGCAAGATTTTATTTAGAAAAAACTACAAAATCCGACCCAGAATGCAATATGGCCTATAGGGTGATCTCAAAATTTGTCAAAACGATCGGGGTTTTCGGCACAAAATGATCGCCTAGACCCTGTTAGTAATGTCTGAGAATATTAGAGCATTCTGATATATCCGCAAGATTTTATTTAGAAAAAACTACAAAATCCGACCCAGAATGCAATATGGCCTATAGGGTGATCTCAAAATTTGTCAAAACGATCGGGGTTTTCGGCACAAAATGATCGCCTAGACCCTGTTAGTAATGTCTGAGAATATTAGAGCATTCTGATATATCCGCAAGATTTTATTGAGAAAAAACTACAAAATCCGACCCAGAATGCAATATGGCCTATAGGGTGATCTCAAAATTTGTCAAAACGATCGGGGTTTTCGGCACAAAATGATCGCCTAGACCCTGTTAGTAATGTCTGAGAATATTAGAGCATTCTGATATATCCGCAAGATTTTATTTAGAAAAAACTACAAAATCCGACCCAGAATGCAATATGGCCTATAGGGTGATCTCAAAATTTGTCAAAACGATCGGGATTTTCGGCCCAAAATGATCGCCTAGACCCTGTTAGTAATGTCTGAGAATATTAGAGCATTCTGATATATCCGCAAGATTTTATTTAGAAAAAACTACAAAATCCGACCCAGAATGCAATATGGCCTATAGGGTGATCTCAAAATTTGTCAAAACGATCGGGGTTTTCGGCTCAAAATGATCGCCTAGACCCTGTTAGTAATGTCTGAGAATATTAGAGCATTCTGATATATCCGCAAGATTTTATTGAGAAAAAACTACAAAATCCGACCCAGAAAGCAATATGGCCTATAGGGTGATCTCAAAATTTGTCAAAACGATCGGGGTTTGCGGCTCAAAATGATCGCCTAGACCCTGTTAGTAATGTCTGAGAATATTAGAGCATTCTGATATATCCGCAAGATTTTATTTAGAAAAAACTACAAAATCCGACCCAGAATGCAATATGGCCTATAGGGTGATCTCAAAATTTGTCAAAACGATCGGGGTTTTCGACACAAAATGATCGCCTAGATCCTGTTAGTAATGTCTGAGAATATTAGAGCATTCTGATATATCCGCAAGATTTTATTTAGAAAAAACTACAAAATCCGACCCAGAATGCAATATGGCCTATAGGGTGATCTCAAAATTTGTCAAAACGATCGGGGTTTTCGGCACAAAATGATCGCCTAGACCCTGTTAGTAATGTCTGAGAATATTAGAGCATTCTGATATATCCGCAAGATTTTATTTAGAAAAAACTACAAAATCCGACCCAGAATGCAATATGGCCTATAGGGTGATCTCAAAATTTGTCAAAACGATCGGGGTTTTCGGCACAAAATGATCGCCTAGACCCTGTTAGTAATGTCTGAGAATATTAGAGCATTCTGATATATCCGCAAGATTTTATTTAGAAAAAACTACAAAATCCGACCCAGAATGCAATATGGCCTATAGGGTGATCTCAAAATTTGTCAAAACGATCGGGGTTTTCGGCACAAAATGATCGCCTAGATCCTGTTAGTAATGTCTGAGAATATTAGAGCATTCTGATATATCCGCAAGATTTTATTGAGAAAAAACTACAAAATCCGACCCAGAATGCAATATGGCCTATAGGGTGATCTCAAAATTTGTCAAAACGATCGGGGTTTTCGGCACAAAATGATCGCCTAGACCCTGTTAGTAATGTCTGAGAATATTAGAGCATTCTGATATATCCGCAAGATTTTATTTAGAAAAAACTACAAAATCCGACCCAGAATGCAATATGGCCTATAGGGTGATCTCAAAATTTGTCAAAACGATCGGGGTTTTCAGCTCAAAATGATCGCCTAGACCCTGTTAGTAATGTCTGAGAATATTAGAGCATTCTGATATATCCGCAAGATTTTATTGAGAAAAAACTACAAAATCCGACCCAGAAAGCAATATGGCCTATAGGGTGATCTCAAAATTTGTCAAAACGATCGGGGTTTGCGGCTCAAAATGATCGCCTAGACCCTGTTAGTAATGTCTGAGAATATTAGAGCATTCTGATATATCCGCAAGATTTTATTTAGAAAAAACTACAAAATCCGACCCAGAATGCAATATGGCCTATAGGGTGATCTCAAAATTTGTCAAAACGATGGGGGTTTTCGGCACAAAATGATCGCCTAGAGCCTGTTAGTAATGTCTGAGAATATTAGAGCATTCTGATATATCCGCAAGATTTTATTTAGAAAAAACTACAAAATCCGACCCAGAATGCAATATGGCCTATAGGGTGATCTCAAAATTTGTCAAAACGATCGGGGTTTGCGGCTCAAAATGATCGCCTAGACCCTGTTAGTAATGTCTGAGAATATTAGAGCATTCTGATATATCCGCAAGATTTTATTTAGAAAAAACTACAAAATCCGACCCAGAATGCAATATGGCCTATAGGGTGATCTCAAAATTTGTCAAAACGATCGGGGTTTTCGGCACAAAATGATCGCCTAGACCCTGTTAGTAATGTCTGAGAATATTAGAGCATTCTGATATATCCGCAAGATTTTATTTAGAAAAAACTACAAAATCCGACCCAGAATGCAATATGGCCTATAGGGTGATCTCAAAATTTGTCAAAAACGATCGGGGTTTTCGGCACAAAATGATCGCCTAGACCCTGTTAGTAATGTCTGAGAATATTAGAGCATTCTGATATATCCGCAAGATTTTATTTAGAAAAAACTACAAAATCCGACCCAGAATGCAATATGGCCTATAGGGTGATCTCAAAATTTGTCAAAACGATCGGGGTTTTTGGCACAAAATGATCGCCTAGACCCTGTTAGTAATGTCTGAGAATATTAGAGCATTCTGATATATCCGCAAGATTTTATTTAGAAAAAACTACAAAATCCGACCCAGAATGCAATATGGCCTATAGGGTGATCTCAAAATTTGTCAAAACGATGGGGGTTTTCGGCACAAAATGATCGCCTAGACCCTGTTAGTAATGTCTGAGAATATTAGAGCATTCTGATATATCCGCAAGATTTTATTTAGAAAAAACTACAAAATCCGACCCAGAATGCAATATGGCCTATAGGGTGATCTCAAAATTTGTCAAAACGATCGGGGTTTTCGGCACAAAATGATCGCCTAGACCCTGTTAGTAATGTCTGAGAATATTAGAGCATTCTGATATATCCGCAAGATTTTATTTAGAAAAAACTACAAAATCCGACCCAGAATGCAATATGGCCTATAGGGTGATCTCAAAATTTGTCAAAACGATCGGGGTTTTCGGCACAAAATGATCGCCTAGACCCTGTTAGTAATGTCTGAGAATATTAGAGCATTCTGATATATCCGCAAGATTTTATTTAGAAAAAACTACAAAATCCGACCCAGAATGCAATATGGCCTATAGGGTGATCTCAAAATTTGTCAAAACGATCGGGGTTTTCGGCACAAAATGATCGCCTAGACCCTGTTAGTAATGTCTGAGAATATTAGAGCATTCTGATATATCCGCAAGATTTTATTTAGAAAAAACTACAAAATCCGACCCAGAATGCAATATGGCCTATAGGGTGATCTCAAAATTTGTCAAAACGATCGGGATTTTCGGCCCAAAATGATCGCCTAGACCCTGTTAGTAATGTCTGAGAATATTAGAGCATTCTGATATATCCGCAAGATTTTATTTAGAAAAAACTACAAAATCCGACCCAGAATGCAATATGGCCTATAGGGTGATCTCAAAATTTGTCAAAACGATCGGGGTTTTCGGCTCAAAATGATCGCCTAGACCCTGTTAGTAATGTCTGAGAATATTAGAGCATTCTGATATATCCGCAAGATTTTATTGAGAAAAAACTACAAAATCCGACCCAGAAAGCAATATGGCCTATAGGGTGATCTCAAAATTTGTCAAAACGATCGGGGTTTGCGGCTCAAAATGATCGCCTAGACCCTGTTAGTAATGTCTAAGAATATTAGAGCATTCTGATATATCCGCAAGATTTTATTTAGAAAAAACTACAAAATCCGACCCAGAATGCAATATGGCCTATAGGGTGATCTCAAAATTTGTCAAAACGATCGGGGTTTTCGGCACAAAATGATCGCCTAGACCCTGTTAGTAATGTCTGAGAATATTAGAGCATTCTGATATATCCGCAAGATTTTATTTAGAAAAAACTACAAAATCCGACCCAGAATGCAATATGGCCTATAGGGTGATCTCAAAATTTGTCAAAACGATCGGGATTTTCGGCCCAAAATGATCGCCTAGACCCTGTTAGTAATGTCTGAGAATATTAGAGCATTCTGATATATCCGCAAGATTTTATTTAGAAAAAAACTACAAAATCCGACCCAGAATGCAATATGGCCTATAGGGTGATCTCAAAATTTGTCAAAACGATCGGGGTTTTCGGCTCAAAATGATCGCCTAGACCCTGTTAGTAATGTCTGAGAATATTAGAGCATTCTGATATATCCGCAAGATTTTATTGAGAAAAAACTACAAAATCCGACCCAGAAAGCAATATGGCCTATAGGGTGATCTCAAAATTTGTCAAAACGATCGGGGTTTGCGGCTCAAAATCATCGCCTAGACCCTGTTAGTAATGTCTGAGAATATTAGAGCATTCTGATATATCCGCAAGATTTTATTGAGAAAAAACTACAAAATCCGACCCAGAATGCAATATGGCCTATAGGGTGATCTCAAAATTTGTCAAAACGATGGGGGTTTTCGGCACAAAATGATCGCCTAGACCCTGTTAGTAATGTCTGAGAATATTAGAGCATTCTGATATATCCGCAAGATTTTATTTAGAAAAAACTACAAAATCCGACCCAGAATGCAATATGGCCTATAGGGTGATCTCAAAATTTGTCAAAACGATCGGGGTTTTCGGCACAAAATGATCGCCTAGACCCTGTTAGTAATGTCTGAGAATATTAGAGCATTCTGATATATCCGCAAGATTTTATTTAGAAAAAACTACAAAATCCGACCCAGAATGCAATATGGCCTATAGGGTGATCTCAAAATTTGTCAAAACGATCGGGGTTTTCGGCACAAAATGATCGCCTAGATCCTGTTAGTAATGTCTGAGAATATTAGAGCATTCTGATATATCCGCAAGATTTTATTTAGAAAAAACTACAAAATCCGACCCAGAATGCAATATGGCCTATAGGGTGATCTCAAAATTTGTCAAAACGATCGGGGTTTTCGGCACAAAATGATCGCCTAGACCCTGTTAGTAATGTCTGAGAATATTAGAGCATTCTGATATATCCGCAAGATTTTATTTAGAAAAAACTACAAAATCCGACCCAGAATGCAATATGGCCTATAGGGTGATCTCAAAATTTGTCAAAACGATCGGGGTTTTCAGCTCAAAATGATCGCCTAGACCCTGTTAGTAATGTCTGAGAATATTAGAGCATTCTGATATATCCGCAAGATTTTATTGAGAAAAAACTACAAAATCCGACCCAGAAAGCAATATGGCCTATAGGGTGATCTCAAAATTTGTCAAAACGATCGGGGTTTGCGGCTCAAAATGATCGCCTAGACCCTGTTAGTAATGTCTGAGAATATTAGAGCATTCTGATATATCCGCAAGATTTTATTTAGAAAAAACTACAAAATCCGACCCAGAATGCAATATGGCCTATAGGGTGATCTCAAAATTTGTCAAAACGATGGGGGTTTTCGGCACAAAATGATCGCCTAGACCCTGTTAGTAATGTCTGAGAATATTAGAGCATTCTGATATATCCGCAAGATTTTATTTAGAAAAAACTACAAAATCCGACCCAGAATGCAATATGGCCTATAGGGTGATCTCAAAATTTGTCAAAACGATCGGGGTTTTCGGCACAAAATGATCGCCTAGACCCTGTTAGTAATGTCTGAGAATATTAGAGCATTCTGATATATCCGCAAGATTTTATTTAGAAAAAACTACAAAATCCGACCCAGAATGCAATATGGCCTATAGGGTGATCTCAAAATTTGTCAAAACGATCGGGGTTTTCGGCACAAAATGATCGCCTAGATCCTGTTAGTAATGTCTGAGAATATTAGAGCATTCTGATATATCCGCAAGATTTTATTTAGAAAAAACTACAAAATCCGACCCAGAATGCAATATGGCCTATAGGGTGATCTCAAAATTTGTCAAAACGATCGGGGTTTTCGGCACAAAATGATCGCCTAGACCCTGTTAGTAATGTCTGAGAATATTAGAGCATTCTGATATATCCGCAAGATTTTATTTAGAAAAAACTACAAAATCCGACCCAGAATGCAATATGGCCTATAGGGTGATCTCAAAATTTGTCAAAACGATCGGGGTTTTCAGCTCAAAATGATCGCCTAGACCCTGTTAGTAATGTCTGAGAATATTAGAGCATTCTGATATATCCGCAAGATTTTATTGAGAAAAAACTACAAAATCCGACCCAGAAAGCAATATGGCCTATAGGGTGATCTCAAAATTTGTCAAAACGATCGGGGTTTGCGGCTCAAAATGATCGCCTAGACCCTGTTAGTAATGTCTGAGAATATTAGAGCATTCTGATATATCCGCAAGATTTTATTTAGAAAAAACTACAAAATCCGACCCAGAATGCAATATGGCCTATAGGGTGATCTCAAAATTTGTCAAAACGATCGGGGTTTTCGGCACAAAATGATCGCCTAGACCCTGTTAGTAATGTCTGAGAATATTAGAGCATTCTGATATATCCGCAAGATTTTATTTAGAAAAAACTACAAAATCCGACCCAGAATGCAATATGGCCTATAGGGTGATTCAAAATTTGTCAAAACGATCGGGGTTTGCGGCTCAAAATGATCGCCTAGACCCTGTTAGTAATGTCTGAGAATATTAGAGCATTCTGATATATCCGCAAGATTTTATTTAGAAAAAACTACAAAATCCGACCCAGAATGCAATATGGCCTATAGGGTGATCTCAAAATTTGTCAAAACGATCGGGGTTTTCGGCACAAAATGATCGCCTAGACCCTGTTAGTAATGTCTGAGAATATTAGAGCATTCTGATATATCCGCAAGATTTTATTTAGAAAAAACTACAAAATCCGACCCAGAATGCAATATGGCCTATAGGGTGATCTCAAAATTTGTCAAAACGATCGGGGTTTTCGGCACAAAATGATCGCCTAGACCCTGTTAGTAATGTCTGAGAATATTAGAGCATTCTGATATATCCGCAAGATTTTATTTAAAAAAAACTACAAAATCCGACCCAGAATGCAATATGGCCTATAGGGTGATCTCAAAATTTGTCAAAACGATCGGGGTTTTCGGCACAAAATGATCGCCTAGACCCTGTTAGTAATGTCTGAGAATATTAGAGCATTCTGATATATCCGCAAGATTTTATTTAGAAAAAACTACAAAATCCGACCCAGAATGCAATATGGCCTATAGGGTGATTCAAAATTTGTCAAAACGATCGGGGTTTTCGGCTCAAAATGATCGCCTAGACCCTGTTAGTAATGTCTGAGAATATTAGAGCATTCTGATATATCCGCAAGATTTCATTTAGAAAAAACTACAAAATCCGACCCAGAATGCAATATGGCCTATAGGGTGATCTCAAAATTTGTCAAAACGATCGGGGTTTTCGGCACAAAATGATCGCCTAGACCCTGTTAGTAATGTCTGAGAATATTAGAGCATTCTGATATATCCGCAAGGTTTTATTTAAAAAAAACTACAAAATCCGACCCAGAATGCAATATGGCCTATAGGGTGATCTCAAAATTTGTCAAAACGATCGGGGTTTTCGGCACAAAATGATCGCCTAGACCCTGTTAGTAATGTCTGAGAATATTAGAGCATTCTGATATATCCGCAAGATTTTATTTAGAAAAAACTACAAAATCCGACCCAGAATGCAATATGGCCTATAGGGTGATTCAAAATTTGTCAAAACGATCGGGGTTTTCGGCTCAAAATGATCGCCTAGACCCTGTTAGTAATGTCTGAGAATATTAGAGCATTCTGATATAT
Organism: Metridium senile; assembly: GCA_949775045.1. Taxonomy (NCBI): domain Eukaryota; kingdom Metazoa; phylum Cnidaria; class Anthozoa; order Actiniaria; family Metridiidae; genus Metridium; species Metridium senile. The sequence goes on along the minus strand of OX459101.1, from coordinate 13,801,405 downwards.
CCGCAAGATTTCATTTAGAAAAAACTACAAAATCCGACCCAGAATGCAATATGGCCTATAGGGTGATCTCAAAATTTGTCAAAACGATCGGGGTTTTCGGCACAAAATGATCGCCTAGACCCTGTTAGTAATGTCTGAGAATATTAGAGCATTCTGATATATCCGCAAGATTTTATTTAGAAAAAACTACAAAATCCGACCCAGAATGCAATATGGCCTATAGGGTGATCTCAAAATTTGTCAAAACGATCGGGATTTTCGGCACAAAATGATTGCCTAGACCCTGTTAGTAATGTCTGAGAATATTAGAGCATTCTGATATATCCGCAAGATTTTATTTAGAAAAAACTACAAAATCCGACCCAGAATGCAATATGGCCTATAGGGTGATCTCAAAATTTGGCAAAACGATCGGGGATTTCGGCACAAAATGATCGCCTAGACCCTGTTAGTAATGTCTGAGAATATTAGAGCATTCTGATATATCCGCAAGATTTTATTTAGAAAAAACTACAAAATCCGACCCAGAATGCAATATGGCCTATAGGGTGATCTCAAAATTTGTCAAAACGATCAGGGTTTTCGGCTCAAAATGATCGCCTAGACCCTGTTAGTAATGTCTAAGAATATTAGAGCATTCTGATATATCCGCAAGATTTTATTTAGAAAAAACTACAAAATCCGACCCAGAATGCAATATGGCCTATAGGGTGATCTCAAAATTTGGCAAAACGATCGGGGATTTCGGCACAAAATGATCGCCTAGACCCTGTTAGTAATGTCTGAGAATATTAGAGCATTCTGATATATCCGCAAGATTTTATTTAGAAAAAACTACAAAATCCGACCCAGAATGCAATATGGCCTATAGGGTGATCTCAAAATTTGTCAAAACGATGGGGGTTTTCGGCACAAAATGATCGCCTAGACCCTGTTAGTAATGTCTGAGAATATTAGAGCATTCTGATATATCCGCAAGATTTTATTTAGAAAAAACTACAAAATCCGACCCAGAATGCCTTATGGCCTTTAGGATTTGTCAAAAATGTGTCAGAAAAATCAACGTTTTCGACTCAAACTGATCGCTAGTTCCCCGAGAACAATGTCTACAAAAATCTAAGCTTTCTGATGTAACCGAAAAATTCTATTTAGGAAAAACTACAAAATCATACCCAGAATGCCTTATGGCCTTTAGGATTTGTGAAACATGTTTCAAAAAAATCGGGGTTTTCGACTCAAACTGATCGCTAGGACCCCGATAAAAATGTCTACAAAAATCTAAGCTTTCTGATGTAACCGAAAAATTCTATTTAGGAAAAACTACAAAATATTACCCAGAATGCACTATAGTCTACCATAGGGGTCTCTTAAAGTCGTTAAAAAAAATCGGGGTTTTCCACTCAAACTTATCGCTAGGACCCCGAGAACAATGTCTAGAAAAATCTAAGCTTTCTAATGTAACTGAAAAATTCTATATAGGAAAAACTACAAAATATTACCCAGAATGCCCTATAGTCTACCATAGGGGTCTCTCAAAAAAATCGGGGTTTTCCACTCAAACTGATCGCTAGGTCCCCGAGAACAATGTCTAGAAAAATCTAAGCTTTCTAATGTAACTGAAAAATTCTATATAGGAAAAACTACAAAATATTACCCAGAATGCCCTATAGTCTACGATAGGGGTCTCTTAAAGTCGTTCAAAAAAATCGGGCTTTTCCACTCAAACTGATCGCTAGGACCCCGAGCTTTCTGATGAAACCGAAAAATTCTATTTAGGAAAAACTACAAAATCTTACCCAGAATGCACTATAGTCTACGATAGGGGTCTCTTAAAGTCGTTCAAAAAAATCGGGGTTTTCCACTCAAACTGATCGCTAGGACCCCGATAAAAATGTCTAGAAAAATCTAAGCTTTCTGATGTAACTGAAAAATTCTATATAGGAAAAACTACAAAATATTACCCAGAATGCCCTATAGTCTACGATAGGGGTCTCTTAAAGTCGTTCAAAAAAATCGGGCTTTTCCACTCAAACTGATCGCTAGGACCCCGAGCTTTCTGATGAAACCGAAAAATTCTATTTAGGAAAAACTACAAAATCTTACCCAGAATGCACTATAGTCTACCATAGGGGTCTCTTAAAGTCGTGCCAAATAATCGGGGTTTTCGACTCAAACTGATCGCTAGCACCCCGAGAACAATGTCTACAAAAATCTAAGCTTTCTGATGTAACCGAAAAATTCTATTTAGGAAAAACTACAAAATTATTCCCAGAATGCCCTATAGTCTACCATACGGGTCTCTTAAAGTCGTTAAAAAAAATCGGGATTTTCGACTCAAACTGATTGATAGGACCCGGAAAACAATGTCTAGAAAAATTTAAGCTTTCTGATGTAACTGAAAAATTCTATTTAGGAAAAACTACAAAATCATACCCAGAATGCATTATGGCCTTTAGGATTTGTCAAAAATGTGTCAGAAAAATCAAGCTTTTCGACTCAAACTGATCGCTAGGTCCCCGAGAACAATGTCTACAAAAATCTAAGCTTTCTGATGTAACCGAAAAATTCTATTTAGGAAAAACTACAAAATCTTACCCAGAATGCCCTATAGTCTACCATAGAGGTCTCTTAAAATCGTTCAAAAAAATCGGGGTTTTCGATTCAAACTGATCGCTAGGACCCCGAGAACAATGTCTAGAAAAATCTAAGCTTTAAGATGTAACTGAAAAATTCTATATAGGAAAAACTACAAAATATTACCCAGAATGCCCTATAGTCTACCATAGGGGTCTCTTAAAGTCGTTAAAAAAAATCGGGGTTTTCGACTCAAACTGATCGCTAGGACCCCGAGAACAATGTCTAGAAAAATCTAAGCTTTAAGATGTAACTGAAAAATTCTATTTAGGAAAAACTACAAAATCTTACCCAGAATGCACTATAGTCTACCATAGGGGTCTCTCAAAAAAATCGGGATTTTCCACTCAAACTGATCGCTAGGACCCCGAGAACAATGTCTAGAAAAATCTAAGCTTTCTAATGTAACTGAAAAATTCTATATAGGAAGAACTACAAAATATTACCCAGAATGCCCTATAGTCTACGATAGGGGTCTCTTAAAGTCGTTCAAAAAAATCGGGCTTTTCCACTCAAACTGATCGCTAGGACCCCGAGCTTTCTGATGAAACCGAAAAATTCTATTTAGGAAAAACTACAAAATCTTACCCAGAATGCACTATAGTCTACCATAGGGGTCTCTTAAAGTTGTTCAAAAAAATCGGGGTTTTCGATTCAAACTGATCGCTAGCACCCCGAGAACAATGTCTACAAAAATCTAAGCTTTCTGATGTAACCGAAAAATTCTATTTAGGAATAACTACAAAATATTTCCCAGAATGCCCTATAGTCTACCATACGGGTCTCTTAAAGTCGTTAAAAAAAATCGGGATTTTCGACTCAAACTGATTGATAGAACCCGGAAAACAATGTCTAGAAAAATTTAAGCTTTCTGATGTAACTGAAAAATTCTATATAGGAAAAACTACAAAATATTACCCAGAATGCCCTATAATCTACGATAGGGGTCTCTTACAGTCGTTCAAAAAAATCGGGGTTTTCGACTCAAACTGATCCCTAGGACCCCGAGAACAATGTCTAGAAAAATCTAAGCCTTAAGATGTAACTGAAAAATTATATTTAGCAAAAACTACAAAATATTACCCAGAATGTAGTATAGTCTACCATAGGGGTCTCTTAAAGTCGTTCAAAAAAATCGGGGTTTTCTACTCAAACTGATCGCTAGGACCCCGAGAACAATGTCTAGAAAAATCTAAGCTTTCTGATGTAACCGAAAAATTCTATTTAGGAAAAACTACAAAATTATACCCAGAATGCCTTATGGCCTTTAGGATTTGTCAAACATGTTTCAAAAAAATCGGGGTTTTCGACTCAAACTGATCGCTAGGACCCCGACAAAAATGTCTAGAAAAATCTAAGCTTTCTGATGTAACCGAAAAATTATATTTAGGAAAAACTACAAAATATTACCCAGAATGCACTATAGTCTACCATAGGGGTCTCTTAAAGTCGTGCCAAATAATCGGGGTTTTCGACTCAAACTGATCGCTAGGACCCCGAGAACGATGTCTAGAAAAATCTAAGCTTTAAGATGTAACTGAAAAATTCTATTTAGGAAAAACTACAAAATCTTACCCAGAATGCACTATAGTCTACGATAGGGGTCTCTTAAAGTCGTTCAAAAAAATCGGGGTTTTCCACTCAAACTGATCGCTAGGACCCCGATAACAATGTCTAGAAAAATCTAAGCTTTCTGATGTAACTGAAAAATTCTATATAGGAAAAACTACAAAATATTACCCAGAATGCCCTATAGTCTACGATAGGGGTCTCTTAAAGTCGTTCAAAAAAATTGGGCTTTTCCACTCAAACTGATCGCTAGGACCCCGAGCTTTCTGATGAAACCGAAAAATTCTATTTAGGAAAAACTACAAAATCTTACCCAGAATGCACTATAGTCTACCATAGGGGTCTCTTAAAGTCGTGCCAAATAATCGGGGTTTTCGACTCAAACTGATCGCTAGCACCCCGAGAACAATGTCTACAAAAATCTAAGCTTTCTGATGTAACCGAAAAATTCTATTTAGGAAAAACTACAAAATATTTCCCAGAATGCCCTATAGTCTACCATACGGGTCTCTTAAAGTCGTTAAAAAAAATCGGGATTTTCGACTCAAACTGATTGATAGGACCCGGAAAACAATGTCTAGAAAAATTTAAGCTTTCTGATGTAACTGAAAAATTCTATTTAGGAAAAACTACAAAATCATACCCAGAATGCATTATGGCCTTTAGGATTTGTCAAAAATGTGTCAGAAAAATCAAGCTTTTCGACTCAAACTGATCGCTAGGTCCCCGAGAACAATGTCTACAAAAATCTAAGCTTTCTGATGTAACCGAAAAATTCTATTTAGGAAAAACTACAAAATCTTACCCAGAATGCCCTATAGTCTACCATAGGGGTCTCTTAAAATCGTTCAAAAAAATCGGGGTTTTCGATTCAAACTGATCGCTAGGACCCCGAGAACAATGTCTAGAAAAATCTAAGCTTTAAGATGTAACTGAAAAATTCTATATAGGAAAAACTACAAAATGTTACCCAGAATGCCCTATAGTCTACCATAGGGGTCTCTTAAAGTCGTTAAAAAAAATCGGGGTTTTCGACTCAAACTGATTGCTAGGACCCCGAGAACAATGTCTAGAAAAATCTAAGCTTTAAGATGTAACTGAAAAATTCTATTTAGGAAAAACTACAAAATCTTACCCAGAATGCACTATAGTCTACCATAGGGGTCTCTCAAAAAAATCGGGGTTTTCCACTCAAACTGATCGCTAGGACCCCGATAACAATGTCTAGAAAAATCTAAGCTTTCTGATGTAACTGAAAAATTCTATATAGGAAAAACTACAAAATATTACCCAGAATGCCCTATAGTCTACGATAGGGGTCTCTTAAAGTCGTTCAAAAAAATTGGGCTTTTCCACTCAAACTGATCGCTAGGACCCCGAGCTTTCTGATGAAACCGAAAAATTCTATTTAGGAAAAACTACAAAATCTTACCCAGAATGCACTATAGTCTACCATAGGGGTCTCTTAAAGTCGTGCCAAATAATCGGGGTTTTCGACTCAAACTGATCGCTAGCACCCCGAGAACAATGTCTACAAAAATCTAAGCTTTCTGATGTAACCGAAAAATTCTATTTAGGAAAAACTACAAAATATTTCCCAGAATGCCCTATAGTCTACCATACGGGTCTCTTAAAGTCGTTAAAAAAAATCGGGATTTTCGACTCAAACTGATTGATAGGACCCGGAAAACAATGTCTAGAAAAATTTAAGCTTTCTGATGTAACTGAAAAATTCTATTTAGGAAAAACTACAAAATCATACCCAGAATGCATTATGGCCTTTAGGATTTGTCAAAAATGTGTCAGAAAAATCAAGCTTTTCGACTCAAACTGATCGCTAGGTCCCCGAGAACAATGTCTACAAAAATCTAAGCTTTCTGATGTAACCGAAAAATTCTATTTAGGAAAAACTACAAAATCTTACCCAGAATGCCCTATAGTCTACCATAGGGGTCTCTTAAAATCGTTCAAAAAAATCGGGGTTTTCGATTCAAACTGATCGCTAGGACCCCGAGAACAATGTCTAGAAAAATCTAAGCTTTAAGATGTAACTGAAAAATTCTATATAGGAAAAACTACAAAATATTACCCAGAATGCCCTATAGTCTACCATAGGGGTCTCTTAAAGTCGTTAAAAAAAATCGGGGTTTTCGACTCAAACTGATTGCTAGGACCCCGAGAACAATGTCTAGAAAAATCTAAGCTTTAAGATGTAACTGAAAAATTCTATTTAGGAAAAACTACAAAATCTTACCCAGAATGCACTATAGTCTACCATAGGGGTCTCTCAAAAAAATCGGGATTTTCCACTCAAACTGATCGCTAGGACCCCGAGAACAATGTCTAGAAAAATCTAAGCTTTCTAATGTAACTGAAAAATTCTATATAGGAAAAACTACAAAATATTACCCAGAATGCCCTATAGTCTACGATAGGGGTCTCTTAAAGTCGTTCAAAAAAATCGGGCTTTTCCACTCAAACTGATCGCTAGGACCCCGAGCTTTCTGATGAAACCGAAAAATTCTATTTAGGAAAAACTACAAAATCTTACCCAGAATGCACTATAGTCTACCATAGGGGTCTCTTAAAGTTGTTCAAAAAAATCGGGGTTTTCGATTCAAACTGATCGCTAGCACCCCGAGAACAATGTCTACAAAAATCTAAGCTTTCTGATGTAACCGAAAAATTCTATTTAGGAAAAACTACAAAATATTTCCCAGAATGCCCTATAGTCTACCATACGGGTCTCTTAAAGTCGTTAAAAAAAATCGGGATTTTCGACTCAAACTGATTGATAGGACAAGGAAAACAATGTCTAGAAAAATTTAAGCTTTCTGATGTAACTGAAAAATTCTATATAGGAAAAACTACAAAATATTACCCAGAATGCCCTATAATCTACGATAGGGGTCTCTTACAGTCGTTCAAATAAATCGGGGTTTTCGACTCAAACTGATACCTAGGACCCCGAGAACAATGTCTAGAAAAATCTAAGCCTTAAGATGTAACTGAAAAATTATATTTAGCAAAAACTACAAAATATTACCCAGAATGTAGTATAGTCTACCATAGGGGTCTATTAAAGTCGTTCAAAAAAATCGGGGTTTTCCACTCAAACTGATCGCTAGGACCCCGAGAACAATGTCTAGAAAAATCTAAGCTTTCTGATGTAACTGAAAAATTCTATATAGGAAAAACTACAAAATATTACCCAGAATGCCCTATAGTCTACGATAGGGGTCTCTTAAAGTCGTTCAAAAAAATCGGGCTTTTCCACTCAAACTGATCGCTAGGACCCCGAGCTTTCTGATGAAACCGAAAAATTCTATTTAGGAAAAACTACAAAATCTTACCCAGAATGCACTATAGTCTACCATAGGGGTCTCTTAAAGTCGTGCCAAATAATCGGGGTTTTCGACTCAAACTGATCGCTAGCACCCCGAGAACAATGTCTACAAAAATCTAAGCTTTCTGATGTAACCGAAAAATTCTATTTAGGAAAAACTACAAAATATTTCCCAGAATGCCCTATAGTCTACCATACGGGTCTCTTAAAGTCGTTAAAAAAAATCGGGATTTTCGACTCAAACTGATTGATAGGACCCGGAAAACAATGTCTAGAAAAATTTAAGCTTTCTGATGTAACTGAAAAATTCTATTTAGGAAAAACTACAAAATCATACCCAGAATGCATTATGGCCTTTAGGATTTGTCAAAAATGTGTCAGAAAAATCAAGCTTTTCGACTCAAACTGATCGCTAGGTCCCCGAGAACAATGTCTACAAAAATCTAAGCTTTCTGATGTAACCGAAAAATTCTATTTAGGAATAACTACAAAATATTTCCCAGAATGCCCTATAGTCTACCATACGGGTCTCTTAAAGTCGTTAAAAAAAATCGGGATTTTCGACTCAAACTGATTGATAGAACCCGGAAAACAATGTCTAGAAAAATTTAAGCTTTCTGATGTAACTGAAAAATTCTATATAGGAAAAACTACAAAATATTACCCAGAATGCCCTATAATCTACGATAGGGGTCTCTTACAGTCGTTCAAAAAAATCGGGGTTTTCGACTCAAACTGATCCCTAGGACCCCGAGAACAATGTCTAGAAAAATCTAAGCCTTAAGATGTAACTGAAAAATTATATTTAGCAAAAACTACAAAATATTACCCAGAATGTAGTATAGTCTACCATAGGGGTCTCTTAAAGTCGTTCAAAAAAATCGGGGTTTTCTACTCAAACTGATCGCTAGGACCCCGAGAACAATGTCTAGAAAAATCTAAGCTTTCTGATGTAACCGAAAAATTCTATTTAGGAAAAACTACAAAATTATACCCAGAATGCCTTATGGCATTTAGGATTTGTCAAACATGTTTCAAAAAAATCGGGGTTTTCGACTCAAACTGATCGCTAGGACCCCGACAAAAATGTCTAGAAAAATCTAAGCTTTCTGATGTAACCGAAAAATTATATTTAGGAAAAACTACAAAATATTACCCAGAATGCACTATAGTCTACCATAGGGGTCTCTTAAAGTCGTGCCAAATAATCGGGGTTTTCGACTCAAACTGATCGCTAGGACCCCGAGAACGATGTCTAGAAAAATCTAAGCTTTAAGATGTAACTGAAAAATTCTATTTAGGAAAAACTACAAAATCTTACCCAGAATGCACTATAGTCTACGATAGGGGTCTCTTAAAGTCGTTCAAAAAAATCGGGGTTTTCCACTCAAACTGATCGCTAGGACCCCGATAACAATGTCTAGAAAAATCTAAGCTTTCTGATGTAACTGAAAAATTCTATATAGGAAAAACTACAAAATATTACCCAGAATGCCCTATAGTCTACGATAGGGGTCTCTTAAAGTCGTTCAAAAAAATTGGGCTTTTCCACTCAAACTGATCGCTAGGACCCCGAGCTTTCTGATGAAACCGAAAAATTCTATTTAGGAAAAACTACAAAATCTTACCCAGAATGCACTATAGTCTACCATAGGGGTCTCTTAAAGTCGTGCCAAATAATCGGGGTTTTCGACTCAAACTGATCGCTAGCACCCCGAGAACAATGTCTACAAAAATCTAAGCTTTCTGATGTAACCGACAAATTCTATTTAGGAAAAACTACAAAATATTTCCCAGAATGCCCTATAGTCTACCATACGGGTCTCTTAAAGTCGTTAAAAAAAATCGGGATTTTCGACTCAAACTGATTGATAGGACCCGGAAAACAATGTCTAGAAAAATTTAAGCTTTCTGATGTAACTGAAAAATTCTATTTAGGAAAAACTACAAAATCATACCCAGAATGCATTATGGCCTTTAGGATTTGTCAAAAATGTGTCAGAAAAATCAAGCTTTTCGACTCAAACTGATCGCTAGGTCCCCGAGAACAATGTCTACAAAAATCTAAGCTTTCTGATGTAACCGAAAAATTCTATTTAGGAAAAACTACAAAATCTTACCCAGAATGCCCTATAGTCTACCATAGGGGTCTCTTAAAATCGTTCAAAAAAATCGGGGTTTTCGATTCAAACTGATCGCTAGGACCCCGAGAACAATGTCTAGAAAAATCTAAGCTTTAAGATGTAACTGAAAAATTCTATATAGGAAAAACTACAAAATATTACCCAGAATGCCCTATAGTCTACCATAGGGGTCTCTTAAAGTCGTTAAAAAAAATCGGGGTTTTCGACTCAAACTGATTGCTAGGACCCCGAGAACAATGTCTAGAAAAATCTAAGCTTTAAGATGTAACTGAAAAATTCTATTTAGGAAAAACTACAAAATCTTACCCAGAATGCACTATAGTCTACCATAGGGGTCTCTCAAAAAAATCGGGATTTTCAACTCAAACTGATCGCTAGGACCCCGAGAACAATGTCTAGAAAAATCTAAGCTTTCTAATGTAACTGAAAAATTCTATATAGGAAAAACTACAAAATATTACCCAGAATGCCCTATAGTCTACGATAGGGGTCTCTTAAAGTCGTTCAAAAAAATCGGGCTTTTCCACTCAAACTGATCGCTAGGACCCCGAGCTTTCTGATGAAACCGAAAAATTCTATTTAGGAAAAACTACAAAATCTTACCCAGAATGCACTATAGTCTACCATAGGGGTCTCTTAAAGTTGTTCAAAAAAATCGGGGTTTTCGATTCAAACTGATCGCTAGCACCCCGAGAACAATGTCTACAAAAATCTAAGCTTTCTGATGTAACCGAAAAATTCTATTTAGGAAAAACTACAAAATATTTCCCAGAATGCCCTATAGTCTACCATACGGGTCTCTTAAAGTCGTTAAAAAAAATCGGGATTTTCGACTCAAACTGATTGATAGGACAAGGAAAACAATGTCTAGAAAAATTTAAGCTTTCTGATGTAACTGAAAAATTCTATATAGGAAAAACTACAAAATATTACCCAGAATGCCCTATAATCTACGATAGGGGTCTCTTACAGTCGTTCAAATAAATCGGGGTTTTCGACTCAAACTGATACCTAGGACCCCGAGAACAATGTCTAGAAAAATCTAAGCCTTAAGATGTAACTGAAAAATTATATTTAGCAAAAACTACAAAATATTACCCAGAATGCCCTATAGTCTACCATAGGGGTCTCTTAAAGTCGTTCAAAAAAATCGGGGTTTTCCACTCAAACTGATCGCTAGGACCCCGAGAACAATGTCTAGAAAAATCTAAGCTTTCTGATGTAACTGAAAAATTCTATATAGGAAAAACTACAAAATATTACCCAGAATGCCCTATAGTCTACGATAGGGGTCTCTTAAAGTCGTTCAAAAAAATCGGGCTTTTCCACTCAAACTGATCGCTAGGACCCCGAGCTTTCTGATGAAACCGAAAAATTCTATTTAGGAAAAACTACAAAATCTTACCCAGAATGCACTATAGTCTACCATAGGGGTCTCTTAAAGTCGTGCCAAATAATCGGGGTTTTCGACTCAAACTGATCGCTAGCACCCCGAGAACAATGTCTACAAAAATCTAAGCTTTCTGATGTAACCGAAAAATTCTATTTAGGAAAAACTACAAAATATTTCCCAGAATGCCCTATAGTCTACCATACGGGTCTCTTAAAGTCGTTAAAAAAAATCGGGATTTTCGACTCAAACTGATTGATAGGACCCGGAAAACAATGTCTAGAAAAATTTAAGCTTTCTGATGTAACTGAAAAATTCTATTTAGGAAAAACTACAAAATCATACCCAGAATGCATTATGGCCTTTAGGATTTGTCAAAAATGTGTCAGAAAAATCAAGCTTTTCGACTCAAACTGATCGCTAGGTCCCCGAGAACAATGTCTACAAAAATCTAAGCTTTCTGATGTAACCGAAAAATTCTATTTAGGAAAAACTACAAAATCTTACCCAGAATGCCCTATAGTCTACCATAGGGGTCTCTTAAAATCGTTCAAAAAAATCGGGGTTTTCGATTCAAACTGATCGCTAGGACCCCGAGAACAATGTCTAGAAAAATCTAAGCTTTAAGATGTAACTGAAAAATTCTATATAGGAAAAACTACAAAATATTACCCAGAATGCCCTATAGTCTACCATAGGGGTCTCTTAAAGTCGTTAAAAAAAATCGGGGTTTTCGACTCAAACTGATTGCTAGGACCCCGAGAACAATGTCTAGAAAAATCTAAGCTTTAAGATGTAACTGAAAAATTCTATTTAGGAAAAACTACAAAATCTTACCCAGAATGCACTATAGTCTACCATAGGGGTCTCTCAAAAAAATCGGGATTTTCCACTCAAACTGATCGCTAGGACCCCGAGAACAATGTCTAGAAAAATCTAAGCTTTCTAATGTAACTGAAAAATTCTATATAGGAAAAACTACAAAATATTACCCAGAATGCCCTATAGTCTACGATAGGGGTCTCTTAAAGTCGTTCAAAAAAATCGGGCTTTTCCACTCAAACTGATCGCTAGGACCCCGAGCTTTCTGATGAAACCGAAAAATTCTATTTAGGAAAAACTACAAAATCTTACCCAGAATGCACTATAGTCTACCATAGGGGTCTCTTAAAGTTGTTCAAAAAAATCGGGGTTTTCGATTCAAACTGATCGCTAGCACCCCGAGAACAATGTCTACAAAAATCTAAGCTTTCTGATGTAACCGAAAAATTCTATTTAGGAAAAACTACAAAATATTTCCCAGAATGCCCTATAGTCTACCATACGGGTCTCTTAAAGTCGTTAAAAAAAATCGGGATTTTCGACTCAAACTGATTGATAGGACAAGGAAAACAATGTCTAGAAAAATTTAAGCTTTCTGATGTAACTGAAAAATTCTATATAGGAAAAACTACAAAATATTACCCAGAATGCCCTATAATCTACGATAGGGGTCTCTTACAGTCGTTCAAATAAATCGGGGTTTTCGACTCAAACTGATACCTAGGACCCCGAGAACAATGTCTAGAAAAATCTAAGCCTTAAGATGTAACTGAAAAATTATATTTAGCAAAAACTACAAAATATTACCCAGAATGTAGTATAGTCTACCATAGGGGTCTATTAAAGTCGTTCAAAAAAATCGGGGTTTTCCACTCAAACTGATCGCTAGGACCCCGAGAACAATGTCTAGAAAAATCTAAGCTTTCTGATGTAACTGAAAAATTCTATATAGGAAAAACTACAAAATATTACCCAGAATGCCCTATAGTCTACGATAGGGGTCTCTTAAAGTCGTTCAAAAAAATCGGGCTTTTCCACTCAAACTGATCGCTGGGACCCCGAGCTTTCTGATGAAACCGAAAAATTCTATTTAGGAAAAACTACAAAATCTTACCCAGAATGCACTATAGTCTACCATAGGGGTCTCTTAAAGTCGTGCCAAATAATCGGGGTTTTCCACTCAAACTGATCGCTAGCACCCCGAGAACAATGTCTACAAAAATCTAAGCTTTCTGATGTAACCGACAAATTCTATTTAGGAAAAACTACAAAAAATTTCCCAGAATGCCCTATAGTCTACCATACGGGTCTCTTAAAGTCGTTAAAAAAAATCGGGATTTTCGACTCAAACTGATTGATAGGACCCGGAAAACAATGTCTAGAAAAATTTAAGCTTTCTGATGTAACTGAAAAATTCTATTTAGGAAAAACTACAAAATCATACCCAGAATGCATTATGGCCTTTAGGATTTGTCAAAAATGTGTCAGAAAAATCAAGCTTTTCGACTCAAACTGATCGCTAGGTCCCCGAGAACAATGTCTACAAAAATCTAAGCTTTCTGATGTAACCGAAAAATTCTATTTAGGAATAACTACAAAATATTTCCCAGAATGCCCTATAGTCTACCATACGGGTCTCTTAAAGTCGTTAAAAAAAATCGGGATTTTCGACTCAAACTGATTGATAGAACCCGGAAAACAATGTCTAGAAAAATTTAAGCTTTCTGATGTAACTGAAAAATTCTATATAGGAAAAACTACAAAATATTACCCAGAATGCCCTATAATCTACGATAGGGGTCTCTTACAGTCGTTCAAAAAAATCGGGGTTTTCGACTCAAACTGATCCCTAGGACCCCGAGAACAATGTCTAGAAAAATCTAAGCCTTAAGATGTAACTGAAAAATTATATTTAGCAAAAACTACAAAATATTACCCAGAATGTAGTATAGTCTACCATAGGGGTCTCTTAAAGTCGTTCAAAAAAATCGGGGTTTTCTACTCAAACTGATCGCTAGGACCCCGAGAACAATGTCTAGAAAAATCTAAGCTTTCTGATGTAACCGAAAAATTCTATTTAGGAAAAACTACAAAATTATACCCAGAATGCCTTATGGCCTTTAGGATTTGTCAAACATGTTTCAAAAAAATCGGGGTTTTCGACTCAAACTGATCGCTAGGACCCCGACAAAAATGTCTAGAAAAATCTAAGCTTTCTGATGTAACCGAAAAATTATATTTAGGAAAAACTACAAAATATTACCCAGAATGCACTATAGTCTACCATAGGGGTCTCTTAAAGTCGTGCCAAATAATCGGGGTTTTCGACTCAAACTGATCGCTAGGACCCCGAGAACGATGTCTAGAAAAATCTAAGCTTTAAGATGTAACTGAAAAATTCTATTTAGGAAAAACTACAAAATCTTACCCAGAATGCACTATAGTCTACGATAGGGGTCTCTTAAAGTCGTTCAAAAAAATCGGGGTTTTCCACTCAAACTGATCGCTAGGACCCCGATAACAATGTCTAGAAAAATCTAAGCTTTCTGATGTAACTGAAAAATTCTATATAGGAAAAACTACAAAATATTACCCAGAATGCCCTATAGTCTACGATAGGGGTCTCTTAAAGTCGTTCAAAAAAATTGGGCTTTTCCACTCAAACTGATCGCTAGGACCCCGAGCTTTCTGATGAAACCGAAAAATTCTATTTAGGAAAAACTACAAAATCTTACCCAGAATGCACTATAGTCTACCATAGGGGTCTCTTAAAGTCGTGCCAAATAATCGGGGTTTTCGACTCAAACTGATCGCTAGCACCCCGAGAACAATGTCTACAAAAATCTAAGCTTTCTGATGTAACCGAAAAATTCTATTTAGGAAAAACTACAAAATATTTCCCAGAATGCCCTATAGTCTACCATACGGGTCTCTTAAAGTCGTTAAAAAAAATCGGGATTTTCGACTCAAACTGATTGATAGGACCCGGAAAACAATGTCTAGAAAAATTTAAGCTTTCTGATGTAACTGAAAAATTCTATTTAGGAAAAACTACAAAATCATACCCAGAATGCATTATGGCCTTTAGGATTTGTCAAAAATGTGTCAGAAAAATCAAGCTTTTCGACTCAAACTGATCGCTAGGTCCCCGAGAACAATGTCTACAAAAATCTAAGCTTTCTGATGTAACCGAAAAATTCTATTTAGGAAAAACTACAAAATCTTACCCAGAATGCCCTATAGTCTACCATAGGGGTCTCTTAAAATCGTTCAAAAAAATCGGGGTTTTCGATTCAAACTGATCGCTAGGACCCCGAGAACAATGTCTAGAAAAATCTAAGCTTTAAGATGTAACTGAAAAATTCTATATAGGAAAAACTACAAAATATTACCCAGAATGCCCTATAGTCTACCATAGGGGTCTCTTAAAGTCGTTAAAAAAAATCGGGGTTTTCGACTCAAACTGATTGCTAGGACCCCGAGAACAATGTCTAGAAAAATCTAAGCTTTAAGATGTAACTGAAAAATTCTATTTAGGAAAAACTACAAAATCTTACCCAGAATGCACTATAGTCTACCATAGGGGTCTCTCAAAAAAATCGGGATTTTCAACTCAAACTGATCGCTAGGACCCCGAGAACAATGTCTAGAAAAATCTAAGCTTTCTAATGTAACTGAAAAATTCTATATAGGAAAAACTACAAAATATTACCCAGAATGCCCTATAGTCTACGATAGGGGTCTCTTAAAGTCGTTCAAAAAAATCGGGCTTTTCCACTCAAACTGATCGCTAGGACCCCGAGCTTTCTGATGAAACCGAAAAATTCTATTTAGGAAAAACTACAAAATCTTACCCAGAATGCACTATAGTCTACCATAGGGGTCTCTTAAAGTTGTTCAAAAAAATCGGGGTTTTCGATTCAAACTGATCGCTAGCACCCCGAGAACAATGTCTACAAAAATCTAAGCTTTCTGATGTAACCGAAAAATTCTATTTAGGAAAAACTACAAAATATTTCCCAGAATGCCCTATAGTCTACCATACGGGTCTCTTAAAGTCGTTAAAAAAAATCGGGATTTTCGACTCAAACTGATTGATAGGACAAGGAAAACAATGTCTAGAAAAATTTAAGCTTTCTGATGTAACTGAAAAATTCTATATAGGAAAAACTACAAAATATTACCCAGAATGCCCTATAATCTACGATAGGGGTCTCTTACAGTCGTTCAAATAAATCGGGGTTTTCGACTCAAACTGATCGCTAGGACCCCGAGAACAATGTCTAGAAAAATCTAAGCTTTCTGATGTAACTGAAAAATTCTATATAGGAAAAACTACAAAATATTACCCAGAATGCCCTATAGTCTACGATAGGGGTCTCTTAAAGTCGTTCAAAAAAATCGGGCTTTTCCACTCAAACTGATCGCTAGGACCCCGAGCTTTCTGATGAAACCGAAAAATTCTATTTAGGAAAAACTACAAAATCTTACCCAGAATGCACTATAGTCTACCATAGGGGTCTCTTAAAGTCGTGCCAAATAATCGGGGTTTTCGACTCAAACTGATCGCTAGCACCCCGAGAACAATGTCTACAAAAATCTAAGCTTTCTGATGTAACCGAAAAATTCTATTTAGGAAAAACTACAAAATATTTCCCAGAATGCCCTATAGTCTACCATACGGGTCTCTTAAAGTCGTTAAAAAAAATCGGGATTTTCGACTCAAACTGATTGATAGGACCCGGAAAACAATGTCTAGAAAAATTTAAGCTTTCTGATGTAACTGAAAAATTCTATTTAGGAAAAACTACAAAATCATACCCAGAATGCATTATGGCCTTTAGGATTTGTCAAAAATGTGTCAGAAAAATCAAGCTTTTCGACTCAAACTGATCGCTAGGTCCCCGAGAACAATGTCTACAAAAATCTAAGCTTTCTGATGTAACCGAAAAATTCTATTTAGGAAAAACTACAAAATCTTACCCAGAATGCCCTATAGTCTACCATAGGGGTCTCTTAAAATCGTTCAAAAAAATCGGGGTTTTCGATTCAAACTGATCGCTAGGACCCCGAGAACAATGTCTAGAAAAATCTAAGCTTTAAGATGTAACTGAAAAATTCTATATAGGAAAAACTACAAAATATTACCCAGAATGCCCTATAGTCTACCATAGGGGTCTCTTAAAGTCGTTAAAAAAAATCGGGGTTTTCGACTCAAACTGATTGCTAGGACCCCGAGAACAATGTCTAGAAAAATCTAAGCTTTAAGATGTAACTGAAAAATTCTATTTAGGAAAAACTACAAAATCTTACCCAGAATGCACTATAGTCTACCATAGGGGTCTCTCAAAAAAATCGGGATTTTCCACTCAAACTGATCGCTAGGACCCCGAGAACAATGTCTAGAAAAATCTAAGCTTTCTAATGTAACTGAAAAATTCTATATAGGAAAAACTACAAAATATTACCCAGAATGCCCTATAGTCTACGATAGGGGTCTCTTAAAGTCGTTCAAAAAAATCGGGCTTTTCCACTCAAACTGATCGCTAGGACCCCGAGCTTTCTGATGAAACCGAAAAATTCTATTTAGGAAAAACTACAAAATCTTACCCAGAATGCACTATAGTCTACCATAGGGGTCTCTTAAAGTTGTTCAAAAAAATCGGGGTTTTCGATTCAAACTGATCGCTAGCACCCCGAGAACAATGTCTACAAAAATCTAAGCTTTCTGATGTAACCGAAAAATTCTATTTAGGAAAAACTACAAAATATTTCCCAGAATGCCCTATAGTCTACCATACGGGTCTCTTAAAGTCGTTAAAAAAAATCGGGATTTTCGACTCAAACTGATTGATAGGACAAGGAAAACAATGTCTAGAAAAATTTAAGCTTTCTGATGTAACTGAAAAATTCTATATAGGAAAAACTACAAAATATTACCCAGAATGCCCTATAATCTACGATAGGGGTCTCTTACAGTCGTTCAAATAAATCGGGGTTTTCGACTCAAACTGATACCTAGGACCCCGAGAACAATGTCTAGAAAAATCTAAGCCTTAAGATGTAACTGAAAAATTATATTTAGCAAAAACTACAAAATATTACCCAGAATGTAGTATAGTCTACCATAGGGGTCTATTAAAGTCGTTCAAAAAAATCGGGGTTTTCCACTCAAACTGATCGCTAGGACCCCGAGAACAATGTCTAGAAAAATCTAAGCTTTCTGATGTAACTGAAAAATTCTATATAGGAAAAACTACAAAATATTACCCAGAATGCCCTATAATCTACGATAGGGGTCTCTTACAGTCGTTCAAATAAATCGGGGTTTTCGACTCAAACTGATACCTAGGACCCCGAGAACAATGTCTAGAAAAATCTAAGCCTTAAGATGTAACTGAAAAATTATATTTAGCAAAAACTACAAAATATTACCCAGAATGTAGTATAGTCTACCATAGGGGTCTATTAAAGTCGTGCCAAATAATCGGGGTTTTCCACTCAAACTGATCGCTAGCACCCCGAGAACAATGTCTACAAAAATCTAAGCTTTCTGATGTAACCGACAAATTCTATTTAGGAAAAACTACAAAAAATTTCCCAGAATGCCCTATAGTCTACCATACGGGTCTCTTAAAGTCGTTAAAAAAAATCGGGATTTTCGACTCAAACTGATTGATAGGACCCGGAAAACAATGTCTAGAAAAATTTAAGCTTTCTGATGTAACTGAAAAATTCTATTTAGGAAAAACTACAAAATCATACCCAGAATGCATTATGGCCTTTAGGATTTGTCAAAAATGTGTCAGAAAAATCAAGCTTTTCGACTCAAACTGATCGCTAGGTCCCCGAGAACAATGTCTACAAAAATCTAAGCTTTCTGATGTAACCGAAAAATTCTATTTAGGAAAAACTACAAAATCTTACCCAGAATGCCCTATAGTCTACCATAGGGGTCTCTTAAAATCGTTCAAAAAAATCGGGGTTTTCGATTCAAACTGATCGCTAGGACCCCGAGAACAATGTCTAGAAAAATCTAAGCTTTAAGATGTAACTGAAAAATTCTATATAGGAAAAACTACAAAATATTACCCAGAATGCCCTATAGTCTACCATAGGGGTCTCTTAAAGTCGTTAAAAAAAATCGGGGTTTTCGACTCAAACTGATTGCTAGGACCCCGAGAACAATGTCTAGAAAAATCTAAGCTTTAAGATGTAACTGAAAAATTCTATTTAGGAAAAACTACAAAATCTTACCCAGAATGCACTATAGTCTACCATAGGGGTCTCTCAAAAAAATCGGGATTTTCCACTCAAACTGATCGCTAGGACCCCGAGAACAATGTCTAGAAAAATCTAAGCTTTCTAATGTAACTGAAAAATTCTATATAGGAAAAACTACAAAATATTACCCAGAATGCCCTATAGTCTACGATAGGGGTCTCTTAAAGTCGTTCAAAAAAATCGGGCTTTTCCACTCAAACTGATCGCTAGGACCCCGAGCTTTCTGATGAAACCGAAAAATTCTATTTAGGAAAAACTACAAAATCTTACCCAGAATGCACTATAGTCTACCATAGGGGTCTCTTAAAGTTGTTCAAAAAAATCGGGGTTTTCGATTCAAACTGATCGCTAGCACCCCGAGAACAATGTCTACAAAAATCTAAGCTTTCTGATGTAACCGAAAAATTCTATTTAGGAAAAACTACAAAATATTTCCCAGAATGCCCTATAGTCTACCATACGGGTCTCTTAAAGTCGTTAAAAAAAATCGGGATTTTCGACTCAAACTGATTGATAGGACAAGGAAAACAATGTCTAGAAAAATTTAAGCTTTCTGATGTAACTGAAAAATTCTATATAGGAAAAACTACAAAATATTACCCAGAATGCCCTATAATCTACGATAGGGGTCTCTTACAGTCGTTCAAATAAATCGGGGTTTTCGACTCAAACTGATACCTAGGACCCCGAGAACAATGTCTAGAAAAATCTAAGCCTTAAGATGTAACTGAAAAATTATATTTAGCAAAAACTACAAAATATTACCCAGAATGTAGTATAGTCTACCATAGGGGTCTATTAAAGTCGTTCAAAAAAATCGGGGTTTTCCACTCAAACTGATCGCTAGGACCCCGAGAACAATGTCTAGAAAAATCTAAGCTTTCTGATGTAACTGAAAAATTCTATATAGGAAAAACTACAAAATATTACCCAGAATGCCCTATAGTCTACGATAGGGGTCTCTTAAAGTCGTTCAAAAAAATCGGGCTTTTCCACTCAAACTGATCGCTAGGACCCCGAGCTTTCTGATGAAACCGAAAAATTCTATTTAGGAAAAACTACAAAATCTTACCCAGAATGCACTATAGTCTACCATAGGGGTCTCTTAAAGTCGTGCCAAATAATCGGGGTTTTCCACTCAAACTGATCGCTAGCACCCCGAGAACAATGTCTACAAAAATCTAAGCTTTCTGATGTAACCGACAAATTCTATTTAGGAAAAACTACAAAAAATTTCCCAGAATGCCCTATAGTCTACCATACGGGTCTCTTAAAGTCGTTAAAAAAAATCGGGATTTTCGACTCAAACTGATTGATAGGACCCGGAAAACAATGTCTAGAAAAATTTAAGCTTTCTGATGTAACTGAAAAATTCTATTTAGGAAAAACTACAAAATCATACCCAGAATGCATTATGGCCTTTAGGATTTGTCAAAAATGTGTCAGAAAAATCAAGCTTTTCGACTCAAACTGATCGCTAGGTCCCCGAGAACAATGTCTACAAAAATCTAAGCTTTCTGATGTAACCGAAAAATTCTATTTAGGAATAACTACAAAATATTTCCCAGAATGCCCTATAGTCTACCATACGGGTCTCTTAAAGTCGTTAAAAAAAATCGGGATTTTCGACTCAAACTGATTGATAGAACCCGGAAAACAATGTCTAGAAAAATTTAAGCTTTCTGATGTAACTGAAAAATTCTATATAGGAAAAACTACAAAATATTACCCAGAATGCCCTATAATCTACGATAGGGGTCTCTTACAGTCGTTCAAAAAAATCGGGGTTTTCGACTCAAACTGATCCCTAGGACCCCGAGAACAATGTCTAGAAAAATCTAAGCCTTAAGATGTAACTGAAAAATTATATTTAGCAAAAACTACAAAATATTACCCAGAATGTAGTATAGTCTACCATAGGGGTCTCTTAAAGTCGTTCAAAAAAATCGGGGTTTTCTACTCAAACTGATCGCTAGGACCCCGAGAACAATGTCTAGAAAAATCTAAGCTTTCTGATGTAACCGAAAAATTCTATTTAGGAAAAACTACAAAATTATACCCAGAATGCCTTATGGCCTTTAGGATTTGTCAAACATGTTTCAAAAAAATCGGGGTTTTCGACTCAAACTGATCGCTAGGACCCCGACAAAAATGTCTAGAAAAATCTAAGCTTTCTGATGTAACCGAAAAATTATATTTAGGAAAAACTACAAAATATTACCCAGAATGCACTATAGTCTACCATAGGGGTCTCTTAAAGTCGTGCCAAATAATCGGGGTTTTCGACTCAAACTGATCGCTAGGACCCCGAGAACGATGTCTAGAAAAATCTAAGCTTTAAGATGTAACTGAAAAATTCTATTTAGGAAAAACTACAAAATCTTACCCAGAATGCACTATAGTCTACGATAGGGGTCTCTTAAAGTCGTTCAAAAAAATCGGGGTTTTCCACTCAAACTGATCGCTAGGACCCCGATAACAATGTCTAGAAAAATCTAAGCTTTCTGATGTAACTGAAAAATTCTATATAGGAAAAACTACAAAATATTACCCAGAATGCCCTATAGTCTACGATAGGGGTCTCTTAAAGTCGTTCAAAAAAATCGGGCTTTTCCACTCAAACTGATCGCTAGGACCCCGAGCTTTCTGATGAAACCGAAAAATTCTATTTAGGAAAAACTACAAAATCTTACCCAGAATGCACTATAGTCTACCATAGGGGTCTCTTAAAGTTGTTCAAAAAAATCGGGGTTTTCGATTCAAACTGATCGCTAGCACCCCGAGAACAATGTCTACAAAAATCTAAGCTTTCTGATGTAACCGAAAAATTCTATTTAGGAAAAACTACAAAATATTTCCCAGAATGCCCTATAGTCTACCATACGGGTCTCTTAAAGTCGTTAAAAAAAATCGGGATTTTCGACTCAAACTGATTGATAGGACAAGGAAAACAATGTCTAGAAAAATTTAAGCTTTCTGATGTAACTGAAAAATTCTATATAGGAAAAACTACAAAATATTACCCAGAATGCCCTATAATCTACGATAGGGGTCTCTTACAGTCGTTCAAATAAATCGGGGTTTTCGACTCAAACTGATACCTAGGACCCCGAGAACAATGTCTAGAAAAATCTAAGCCTTAAGATGTAACTGAAAAATTATATTTAGCAAAAACTACAAAATATTACCCAGAATGTAGTATAGTCTACCATAGGGGTCTATTAAAGTCGTTCAAAAAAATCGGGGTTTTCCACTCAAACTGATCGCTAGGACCCCGAGAACAATGTCTAGAAAAATCTAAGCTTTCTGATGTAACTGAAAAATTCTATATAGGAAAAACTACAAAATATTACCCAGAATGCCCTATAATCTACGATAGGGGTCTCTTACAGTCGTTCAAATAAATCGGGGTTTTCGACTCAAACTGATACCTAGGACCCCGAGAACAATGTCTAGAAAAATCTAAGCCTTAAGATGTAACTGAAAAATTATATTTAGCAAAAACTACAAAATATTACCCAGAATGTAGTATAGTCTACCATAGGGGTCTATTAAAGTCGTGCCAAATAATCGGGGTTTTCCACTCAAACTGATCGCTAGCACCCCGAGAACAATGTCTACAAAAATCTAAGCTTTCTGATGTAACCGACAAATTCTATTTAGGAAAAACTACAAAAAATTTCCCAGAATGCCCTATAGTCTACCATACGGGTCTCTTAAAGTCGTTAAAAAAAATCGGGATTTTCGACTCAAACTGATTGATAGGACCCGGAAAACAATGTCTAGAAAAATTTAAGCTTTCTGATGTAACTGAAAAATTCTATTTAGGAAAAACTACAAAATCATACCCAGAATGCATTATGGCCTTTAGGATTTGTCAAAAATGTGTCAGAAAAATCAAGCTTTTCGACTCAAACTGATCGCTAGGTCCCCGAGAACAATGTCTACAAAAATCTAAGCTTTCTGATGTAACCGAAAAATTCTATTTAGGAAAAACTACAAAATCTTACCCAGAATGCCCTATAGTCTACCATAGGGGTCTCTTAAAATCGTTCAAAAAAATCGGGGTTTTCGATTCAAACTGATCGCTAGGACCCCGAGAACAATGTCTAGAAAAATCTAAGCTTTAAGATGTAACTGAAAAATTCTATATAGGAAAAACTACAAAATATTACCCAGAATGCCCTATAGTCTACCATAGGGGTCTCTTAAAGTCGTTAAAAAAAATCGGGGTTTTCGACTCAAACTGATTGCTAGGACCCCGAGAACAATGTCTAGAAAAATCTAAGCTTTAAGATGTAACTGAAAAATTCTATTTAGGAAAAACTACAAAATCTTACCCAGAATGCACTATAGTCTACCATAGGGGTCTCTCAAAAAAATCGGGATTTTCCACTCAAACTGATCGCTAGGACCCCGAGAACAATGTCTAGAAAAATCTAAGCTTTCTAATGTAACTGAAAAATTCTATATAGGAAAAACTACAAAATATTACCCAGAATGCCCTATAGTCTACGATAGGGGTCTCTTAAAGTCGTTCAAAAAAATCGGGCTTTTCCACTCAAACTGATCGCTAGGACCCCGAGCTTTCTGATGAAACCGAAAAATTCTATTTAGGAAAAACTACAAAATCTTACCCAGAATGCACTATAGTCTACCATAGGGGTCTCTTAAAGTTGTTCAAAAAAATCGGGGTTTTCGATTCAAACTGATCGCTAGCACCCCGAGAACAATGTCTACAAAAATCTAAGCTTTCTGATGTAACCGAAAAATTCTATTTAGGAAAAACTACAAAATATTTCCCAGAATGCCCTATAGTCTACCATACGGGTCTCTTAAAGTCGTTAAAAAAAATCGGGATTTTCGACTCAAACTGATTGATAGGACAAGGAAAACAATGTCTAGAAAAATTTAAGCTTTCTGATGTAACTGAAAAATTCTATATAGGAAAAACTACAAAATATTACCCAGAATGCCCTATAATCTACGATAGGGGTCTCTTACAGTCGTTCAAATAAATCGGGGTTTTCGACTCAAACTGATACCTAGGACCCCGAGAACAATGTCTAGAAAAATCTAAGCCTTAAGATGTAACTGAAAAATTATATTTAGCAAAAACTACAAAATATTACCCAGAATGTAGTATAGTCTACCATAGGGGTCTATTAAAGTCGTTCAAAAAAATCGGGGTTTTCCACTCAAACTGATCGCTAGGACCCCGAGAACAATGTCTAGAAAAATCTAAGCTTTCTGATGTAACTGAAAAATTCTATATAGGAAAAACTACAAAATATTACCCAGAATGCCCTATAGTCTACGATAGGGGTCTCTTAAAGTCGTTCAAAAAAATCGGGCTTTTCCACTCAAACTGATCGCTAGGACCCCGAGCTTTCTGATGAAACCGAAAAATTCTATTTAGGAAAAACTACAAAATCTTACCCAGAATGCACTATAGTCTACCATAGGGGTCTCTTAAAGTCGTGCCAAATAATCGGGGTTTTCCACTCAAACTGATCGCTAGCACCCCGAGAACAATGTCTACAAAAATCTAAGCTTTCTGATGTAACCGACAAATTCTATTTAGGAAAAACTACAAAAAATTTCCCAGAATGCCCTATAGTCTACCATACGGGTCTCTTAAAGTCGTTAAAAAAAATCGGGATTTTCGACTCAAACTGATTGATAGGACCCGGAAAACAATGTCTAGAAAAATTTAAGCTTTCTGATGTAACTGAAAAATTCTATTTAGGAAAAACTACAAAATCATACCCAGAATGCATTATGGCCTTTAGGATTTGTCAAAAATGTGTCAGAAAAATCAAGCTTTTCGACTCAAACTGATCGCTAGGTCCCCGAGAACAATGTCTACAAAAATCTAAGCTTTCTGATGTAACCGAAAAATTCTATTTAGGAATAACTACAAAATATTTCCCAGAATGCCCTATAGTCTACCATACGGGTCTCTTAAAGTCGTTAAAAAAAATCGGGATTTTCGACTCAAACTGATTGATAGAACCCGGAAAACAATGTCTAGAAAAATTTAAGCTTTCTGATGTAACTGAAAAATTCTATATAGGAAAAACTACAAAATATTACCCAGAATGCCCTATAATCTACGATAGGGGTCTCTTACAGTCGTTCAAAAAAATCGGGGTTTTCGACTCAAACTGATCCCTAGGACCCCGAGAACAATGTCTAGAAAAATCTAAGCCTTAAGATGTAACTGAAAAATTATATTTAGCAAAAACTACAAAATATTACCCAGAATGTAGTATAGTCTACCATAGGGGTCTCTTAAAGTCGTTCAAAAAAATCGGGGTTTTCTACTCAAACTGATCGCTAGGACCCCGAGAACAATGTCTAGAAAAATCTAAGCTTTCTGATGTAACCGAAAAATTCTATTTAGGAAAAACTACAAAATTATACCCAGAATGCCTTATGGCCTTTAGGATTTGTCAAACATGTTTCAAAAAAATCGGGGTTTTCGACTCAAACTGATCGCTAGGACCCCGACAAAAATGTCTAGAAAAATCTAAGCTTTCTGATGTAACCGAAAAATTATATTTAGGAAAAACTACAAAATATTACCCAGAATGCACTATAGTCTACCATAGGGGTCTCTTAAAGTCGTGCCAAATAATCGGGGTTTTCGACTCAAACTGATCGCTAGGACCCCGAGAACGATGTCTAGAAAAATCTAAGCTTTAAGATGTAACTGAAAAATTCTATTTAGGAAAAACTACAAAATCTTACCCAGAATGCACTATAGTCTACGATAGGGGTCTCTTAAAGTCGTTCAAAAAAATCGGGGTTTTCCACTCAAACTGATCGCTAGGACCCCGATAACAATGTCTAGAAAAATCTAAGCTTTCTGATGTAACTGAAAAATTCTATATAGGAAAAACTACAAAATATTACCCAGAATGCCCTATAGTCTACGATAGGGGTCTCTTAAAGTCGTTCAAAAAAATCGGGCTTTTCCACTCAAACTGATCGCTAGGACCCCGAGCTTTCTGATGAAACCGAAAAATTCTATTTAGGAAAAACTACAAAATCTTACCCAGAATGCACTATAGTCTACCATAGGGGTCTCTTAAAGTCGTGCCAAATAATCGGGGTTTTCGACTCAAACTGATCGCTAGCACCCCGAGAACAATGTCTACAAAAATCTAAGCTTTCTGATGTAACCGAAAAATTCTATTTAGGAAAAACTACAAAATATTTCCCAGAATGCCCTATAGTCTACCATACGGGTCTCTTAAAGTCGTTAAAAAAAATCGGGATTTTCGACTCAAACTGATTGATAGGACCCGGAAAACAATGTCTAGAAAAATTTAAGCTTTCTGATGTAACTGAAAAATTCTATTTAGGAAAAACTACAAAATCATACCCAGAATGCATTATGGCCTTTAGGATTTGTCAAAAATGTGTCAGAAAAATCAAGCTTTTCGACTCAAACTGATCGCTAGGTCCCCGAGAACAATGTCTACAAAAATCTAAGCTTTCTGATGTAACCGAAAAATTCTATTTAGGAAAAACTACAAAATCTTACCCAGAATGCCCTATAGTCTACCATAGGGGTCTCTTAAAATCGTTCAAAAAAATCGGGGTTTTCGATTCAAACTGATCGCTAGGACCCCGAGAACAATGTCTAGAAAAATCTAAGCTTTAAGATGTAACTGAAAAATTCTATATAGGAAAAACTACAAAATATTACCCAGAATGCCCTATAGTCTACCATAGGGGTCTCTTAAAGTCGTTAAAAAAAATCGGGGTTTTCGACTCAAACTGATTGCTAGGACCCCGAGAACAATGTCTAGAAAAATCTAAGCTTTAAGATGTAACTGAAAAATTCTATTTAGGAAAAACTACAAAATCTTACCCAGAATGCACTATAGTCTACCATAGGGGTCTCTCAAAAAAATCGGGATTTTCCACTCAAACTGATCGCTAGGACCCCGAGAACAATGTCTAGAAAAATCTAAGCTTTCTAATGTAACTGAAAAATTCTATATAGGAAAAACTACAAAATATTACCCAGAATGCCCTATAGTCTACGATAGGGGTCTCTTAAAGTCGTTCAAAAAAATCGGGCTTTTCCACTCAAACTGATCGCTAGGACCCCGAGCTTTCTGATGAAACCGAAAAATTCTATTTAGGAAAAACTACAAAATCTTACCCAGAATGCACTATAGTCTACCATAGGGGTCTCTTAAAGTTGTTCAAAAAAATCGGGGTTTTCGATTCAAACTGATCGCTAGCACCCCGAGAACAATGTCTACAAAAATCTAAGCTTTCTGATGTAACCGAAAAATTCTATTTAGGAAAAACTACAAAATATTTCCCAGAATGCCCTATAGTCTACCATACGGGTCTCTTAAAGTCGTTAAAAAAAATCGGGATTTTCGACTCAAACTGATTGATAGGACAAGGAAAACAATGTCTAGAAAAATTTAAGCTTTCTGATGTAACTGAAAAATTCTATATAGGAAAAACTACAAAATATTACCCAGAATGCCCTATAATCTACGATAGGGGTCTCTTACAGTCGTTCAAATAAATCGGGGTTTTCGACTCAAACTGATACCTAGGACCCCGAGAACAATGTCTAGAAAAATCTAAGCCTTAAGATGTAACTGAAAAATTATATTTAGCAAAAACTACAAAATATTACCCAGAATGTAGTATAGTCTACCATAGGGGTCTATTAAAGTCGTTCAAAAAAATCGGGGTTTTCCACTCAAACTGATCGCTAGGACCCCGAGAACAATGTCTAGAAAAATCTAAGCTTTCTGATGTAACTGAAAAATTCTATATAGGAAAAACTACAAAATATTACCCAGAATGCCCTATAGTCTACGATAGGGGTCTCTTAAAGTCGTTCAAAAAAATCGGGCTTTTCCACTCAAACTGATCGCTAGGACCCCGAGCTTTCTGATGAAACCGAAAAATTCTATTTAGGAAAAACTACAAAATCTTACCCAGAATGCACTATAGTCTACCATAGGGGTCTCTTAAAGTCGTGCCAAATAATCGGGGTTTTCCACTCAAACTGATCGCTAGCACCCCGAGAACAATGTCTACAAAAATCTAAGCTTTCTGATGTAACCGACAAATTCTATTTAGGAAAAACTACAAAAAATTTCCCAGAATGCCCTATAGTCTACCATACGGGTCTCTTAAAGTCGTTAAAAAAAATCGGGATTTTCGACTCAAACTGATTGATAGGACCCGGAAAACAATGTCTAGAAAAATTTAAGCTTTCTGATGTAACTGAAAAATTCTATTTAGGAAAAACTACAAAATCATACCCAGAATGCATTATGGCCTTTAGGATTTGTCAAAAATGTGTCAGAAAAATCAAGCTTTTCGACTCAAACTGATCGCTAGGTCCCCGAGAACAATGTCTACAAAAATCTAAGCTTTCTGATGTAACCGAAAAATTCTATTTAGGAATAACTACAAAATATTTCCCAGAATGCCCTATAGTCTACCATACGGGTCTCTTAAAGTCGTTAAAAAAAATCGGGATTTTCGACTCAAACTGATTGATAGAACCCGGAAAACAATGTCTAGAAAAATTTAAGCTTTCTGATGTAACTGAAAAATTCTATATAGGAAAAACTACAAAATATTACCCAGAATGCCCTATAATCTACGATAGGGGTCTCTTACAGTCGTTCAAAAAAATCGGGGTTTTCGACTCAAACTGATCCCTAGGACCCCGAGAACAATGTCTAGAAAAATCTAAGCCTTAAGATGTAACTGAAAAATTATATTTAGCAAAAACTACAAAATATTACCCAGAATGTAGTATAGTCTACCATAGGGGTCTCTTAAAGTCGTTCAAAAAAATCGGGGTTTTCTACTCAAACTGATCGCTAGGACCCCGAGAACAATGTCTAGAAAAATCTAAGCTTTCTGATGTAACCGAAAAATTCTATTTAGGAAAAACTACAAAATTATACCCAGAATGCCTTATGGCCTTTAGGATTTGTCAAACATGTTTCAAAAAAATCGGGGTTTTCGACTCAAACTGATCGCTAGGACCCCGACAAAAATGTCTAGAAAAATCTAAGCTTTCTGATGTAACCGAAAAATTATATTTAGGAAAAACTACAAAATATTACCCAGAATGCACTATAGTCTACCATAGGGGTCTCTTAAAGTCGTGCCAAATAATCGGGGTTTTCGACTCAAACTGATCGCTAGGACCCCGAGAACGATGTCTAGAAAAATCTAAGCTTTAAGATGTAACTGAAAAATTCTATTTAGGAAAAACTACAAAATCTTACCCAGAATGCACTATAGTCTACGATAGGGGTCTCTTAAAGTCGTTCAAAAAAATCGGGGTTTTCCACTCAAACTGATCGCTAGGACCCCGATAACAATGTCTAGAAAAATCTAAGCTTTCTGATGTAACTGAAAAATTCTATATAGGAAAAACTACAAAATATTACCCAGAATGCCCTATAGTCTACGATAGGGGTCTCTTAAAGTCGTTCAAAAAAATTGGGCTTTTCCACTCAAACTGATCGCTAGGACCCCGAGCTTTCTGATGAAACCGAAAAATTCTATTTAGGAAAAACTACAAAATCTTACCCAGAATGCACTATAGTCTACCATAGGGGTCTCTTAAAGTCGTGCCAAATAATCGGGGTTTTCGACTCAAACTGATCGCTAGCACCCCGAGAACAATGTCTACAAAAATCTAAGCTTTCTGATGTAACCGAAAAATTCTATTTAGGAAAAACTACAAAATATTTCCCAGAATGCCCTATAGTCTACCATACGGGTCTCTTAAAGTCGTTAAAAAAAATCGGGATTTTCGACTCAAACTGATTGATAGGACCCGGAAAACAATGTCTAGAAAAATTTAAGCTTTCTGATGTAACTGAAAAATTCTATTTAGGAAAAACTACAAAATCATACCCAGAATGCATTATGGCCTTTAGGATTTGTCAAAAATGTGTCAGAAAAATCAAGCTTTTCGACTCAAACTGATCGCTAGGTCCCCGAGAACAATGTCTACAAAAATCTAAGCTTTCTGATGTAACCGAAAAATTCTATTTAGGAAAAACTACAAAATCTTACCCAGAATGCCCTATAGTCTACCATAGGGGTCTCTTAAAATCGTTCAAAAAAATCGGGGTTTTCGATTCAAACTGATCGCTAGGACCCCGAGAACAATGTCTAGAAAAATCTAAGCTTTAAGATGTAACTGAAAAATTCTATATAGGAAAAACTACAAAATATTACCCAGAATGCCCTATAGTCTACCATAGGGGTCTCTTAAAGTCGTTAAAAAAAATCGGGGTTTTCGACTCAAACTGATTGCTAGGACCCCGAGAACAATGTCTAGAAAAATCTAAGCTTTAAGATGTAACTGAAAAATTCTATTTAGGAAAAACTACAAAATCTTACCCAGAATGCACTATAGTCTACCATAGGGGTCTCTCAAAAAAATCGGGATTTTCAACTCAAACTGATCGCTAGGACCCCGAGAACAATGTCTAGAAAAATCTAAGCTTTCTAATGTAACTGAAAAATTCTATATAGGAAAAACTACAAAATATTACCCAGAATGCCCTATAGTCTACGATAGGGGTCTCTTAAAGTCGTTCAAAAAAATCGGGCTTTTCCACTCAAACTGATCGCTAGGACCCCGAGCTTTCTGATGAAACCGAAAAATTCTATTTAGGAAAAACTACAAAATCTTACCCAGAATGCACTATAGTCTACCATAGGGGTCTCTTAAAGTTGTTCAAAAAAATCGGGGTTTTCGATTCAAACTGATCGCTAGCACCCCGAGAACAATGTCTACAAAAATCTAAGCTTTCTGATGTAACCGAAAAATTCTATTTAGGAAAAACTACAAAATATTTCCCAGAATGCCCTATAGTCTACCATACGGGTCTCTTAAAGTCGTTAAAAAAAATCGGGATTTTCGACTCAAACTGATTGATAGGACAAGGAAAACAATGTCTAGAAAAATTTAAGCTTTCTGATGTAACTGAAAAATTCTATATAGGAAAAACTACAAAATATTACCCAGAATGCCCTATAATCTACGATAGGGGTCTCTTACAGTCGTTCAAATAAATCGGGGTTTTCGACTCAAACTGATCGCTAGGACCCCGAGAACAATGTCTAGAAAAATCTAAGCTTTCTGATGTAACTGAAAAATTCTATATAGGAAAAACTACAAAATATTACCCAGAATGCCCTATAGTCTACGATAGGGGTCTCTTAAAGTCGTTCAAAAAAATCGGGCTTTTCCACTCAAACTGATCGCTAGGACCCCGAGCTTTCTGATGAAACCGAAAAATTCTATTTAGGAAAAACTACAAAATCTTACCCAGAATGCACTATAGTCTACCATAGGGGTCTCTTAAAGTCGTGCCAAATAATCGGGGTTTTCGACTCAAACTGATCGCTAGCACCCCGAGAACAATGTCTACAAAAATCTAAGCTTTCTGATGTAACCGAAAAATTCTATTTAGGAAAAACTACAAAATATTTCCCAGAATGCCCTATAGTCTACCATACGGGTCTCTTAAAGTCGTTAAAAAAAATCGGGATTTTCGACTCAAACTGATTGATAGGACCCGGAAAACAATGTCTAGAAAAATTTAAGCTTTCTGATGTAACTGAAAAATTCTATTTAGGAAAAACTACAAAATCATACCCAGAATGCATTATGGCCTTTAGGATTTGTCAAAAATGTGTCAGAAAAATCAAGCTTTTCGACTCAAACTGATCGCTAGGTCCCCGAGAACAATGTCTACAAAAATCTAAGCTTTCTGATGTAACCGAAAAATTCTATTTAGGAAAAACTACAAAATCTTACCCAGAATGCCCTATAGTCTACCATAGGGGTCTCTTAAAATCGTTCAAAAAAATCGGGGTTTTCGATTCAAACTGATCGCTAGGACCCCGAGAACAATGTCTAGAAAAATCTAAGCTTTAAGATGTAACTGAAAAATTCTATATAGGAAAAACTACAAAATATTACCCAGAATGCCCTATAGTCTACCATAGGGGTCTCTTAAAGTCGTTAAAAAAAATCGGGGTTTTCGACTCAAACTGATTGCTAGGACCCCGAGAACAATGTCTAGAAAAATCTAAGCTTTAAGATGTAACTGAAAAATTCTATTTAGGAAAAACTACAAAATCTTACCCAGAATGCACTATAGTCTACCATAGGGGTCTCTCAAAAAAATCGGGATTTTCCACTCAAACTGATCGCTAGGACCCCGAGAACAATGTCTAGAAAAATCTAAGCTTTCTAATGTAACTGAAAAATTCTATATAGGAAAAACTACAAAATATTACCCAGAATGCCCTATAGTCTACGATAGGGGTCTCTTAAAGTCGTTCAAAAAAATCGGGCTTTTCCACTCAAACTGATCGCTAGGACCCCGAGCTTTCTGATGAAACCGAAAAATTCTATTTAGGAAAAACTACAAAATCTTACCCAGAATGCACTATAGTCTACCATAGGGGTCTCTTAAAGTTGTTCAAAAAAATCGGGGTTTTCGATTCAAACTGATCGCTAGCACCCCGAGAACAATGTCTACAAAAATCTAAGCTTTCTGATGTAACCGAAAAATTATATTTAGGAAAAACTACAAAATATTTCCCAGAATGCCCTATAGTCTACCATACGGGTCTCTTAAAGTCGTTAAAAAAAATCGGGATTTTCGACTCAAACTGATTGATAGGACAAGGAAAACAATGTCTAGAAAAATTTAAGCTTTCTGATGTAACTGAAAAATTCTATATAGGAAAAACTACAAAATATTACCCAGAATGCCCTATAATCTACGATAGGGGTCTCTTACAGTCGTTCAAATAAATCGGGGTTTTCGACTCAAACTGATACCTAGGACCCCGAGAACAATGTCTAGAAAAATCTAAGCCTTAAGATGTAACTGAAAAATTATATTTAGCAAAAACTACAAAATATTACCAAGAATGTAGTATAGTCTACATAGGGGTCTCTTAAAGTCGTTCAAAAAAATCGGGGTTTTCCACTCAAACTGATCGCTAGGACCCCGAGAACAATGTCTAGAAAAATCTAAGCTTTCTGATGTAACCGAAAAATTCTATTTAGGAAAAACTACAAAATTATACCCAGAATGCCTTATGGCCTTTAGCATTTGTCAAACATGTTTCAAAAAAATCGGGGTTTTCGACTCAAACTGATCGCTAGGACCCCGACAAAAATGTCTAGAAAAATCTAAGCTTTCTGATGTAACCGAAAAATTATATTTAGGAAAAACTACAAAATATTACCCAGAATGCACTATAGTCTACCATAGGGGTCTCTTAAAGTCGTGCCAAATAATCGGGGTTTTCGACTCAAACTGATCGCTAGGACCCCGAGAACGATGTCTAGAAAAATCTAAGCTTTAAGATGTAACTGAAAAATTCTATTTAGGAAAAACTACAAAATCTTACCCAGAATGCACTATAGTCTACGATAGGGGTCTCTTAAAGTCGTTCAAAAAAATCGGGGTTTTCCACTCAAACTGATCGCTAGGACCCCGATAACAATGTCTAGAAAAATCTAAGCTTTCTGATGTAACTGAAAAATTCTATATAGGAAAAACTACAAAATATTACCCAGAATGCACTATAGTCTACGATAGGGGTCTCTTAAAGTCGTTCAAAAAAATCGGGCTTTTCCACTCAAACTGATCGCTAGGACCCCGAGCTTTCTGATGAAACCGAAAAATTCTATTTAGGAAAAACTACAAAATCTTACCCAGAATGCACTATAGTCTACCATAGGGGTCTCTTAAAGTCGTGCCAAATAATCGGGGTTTTCCACTCAAACTGATCGCTAGCACCCCGAGAACAATGTCTACAAAAATCTAAGCTTTCTGATGTAACCGAAAAATTCTATTTAGGAAAAACTACAAAATATTTCCCAGAATGCCCTATAGTCTACCATACGGGTCTCTTAAAGTCGTTAAAAAAAATCGGGATTTTCGACTCAAACTGATTGATAGGACCCGGAAAACAATGTCTAGAAAAATTTAAGCTTTCTGATGTAACTGAAAAATTCTATTTAGGAAAAACTACAAAATCATACCCAGAATGCATTATGGCCTTTAGGATTTGTCAAAAATGTGTCAGAAAAATCAAGCTTTTCGACTCAAACTGATCGCTAGGTCCCCGAGAACAATGTCTACAAAAATCTAAGCTTTCTGATGTAACCGAAAAATTCTATTTAGGAAAAACTACAAAATCTTACCCAGAATGCCCTATAGTCTACCATAGGGGTCTCTTAAAATCGTTCAAAAAAATCGGGGTTTTCGATTCAAACTGATCGCTAGGACCCCGAGAACAATGTCTAGAAAAATCTAAGCTTTAAGATGTAACTGAAAAATTCTATTTAGGAAAAACTACAAAATCTTACCCAGAATGCACTATAGTCTAGGATAGGGGTCTCTTAAAGTCGTTCAAAAAAATCGGGGTTTTCCACTCAAACTGATCGCTAGGACCCCGATAACAATGTCTAGAAAAATCTAAGCTTTCTGATGTAACTGAAAAATTCTATATAGGAAAAACTACAAAATATTACCCAGAATGCCCTATAGTCTACGATAGGGGTCTCTTAAAGTCGTTCAAAAAAATCGGGCTTTTCCACTCAAACTGATCGCTAGGACCCCGAGCTTTCTGATGAAACCGAAAAATTCTATTTAGGAAAAACTACAAAATCTTACCCAGAATGCACTATAGTCTACCATAGGGGTCTCTTAAAGTCGTGCCAAATAATCGGGGTTTTCGACTCAAACTGATCGCTAGCACCCCGAGAACAATGTCTACAAAAATCTAAGCTTTAAGATGTAACTGAAAAATTCTATTTAGGAAAAACTACAAAATATTACCCAGAATGCCCTATAGTCTACCATAGGGGTCTCTTAAAGTCGTTAAAAAAAATCGGGGTTTTCGACTCAAACTGATTGCTAGGACCCCGAGAACAATGTCTAGAAAAATCTAAGCTTTAAGATGTAACTGAAAAATTCTATTTAGGAAAAACTACAAAATCTTACCCAGAATGCACTATAGTCTACCATAGGGGTCTCTCAAAAAAATCGGGATTTTCAACTCAAACTGATCGCTAGGACCCCGAGAACAATGTCTAGAAAAATCTAAGCTTTCTAATGTAACTGAAAAATTCTATATAGGAAAAACTACAAAATATTACCCAGAATGCCCTATAGTCTACGATAGGGGTCTCTTAAAGTCGTTCAAAAAAATCGGGCTTTTCCACTCAAACTGATCGCTAGGACCCCGAGCTTTCTGATGAAACCGAAAAATTCTATTTAGGAAAAACTACAAAATCTTACCCAGAATGCACTATAGTCTACCATAGGGGTCTCTTAAAGTTGTTCAAAAAAATCGGGGTTTTCGATTCAAACTGATCGCTAGCACCCCGAGAACAATGTCTACAAAAATCTAAGCTTTCTGATGTAACCGAAAAATTCTATTTAGGAAAAACTACAAAATATTTCCCAGAATGCCCTATAGTCTACCATACGGGTCTCTTAAAGTCGTTAAAAAAAATCGGGATTTTCGACTCAAACTGATTGATAGGACAAGGAAAACAATGTCTAGAAAAATTTAAGCTTTCTGATGTAACTGAAAAATTCTATATAGGAAAAACTACAAAATATTACCCAGAATGCCCTATAATCTACGATAGGGGTCTCTTACAGTCGTTCAAATAAATCGGGGTTTTCGACTCAAACTGATACCTAGGACCCCGAGAACAATGTCTAGAAAAATCTAAGCCTTAAGATGTAACTGAAAAATTATATTTAGCAAAAACTACAAAATATTACCCAGAATGTAGTATAGTCTACCATAGGGGTCTCTTAAAGTCGTTCAAAAAAATCGGGGTTTTCCACTCAAACTGATCGCTAGGACCCCGAGAACAATGTCTAGAAAAATCTAAGCTTTCTGATGTAACTGAAAAATTCTATTTAGGAAAAACTACAAAATATTACCCAGAATGCCCTATAGTCTACGATAGGGGTCTCTTAAAGTCGTTCAAAAAAATTGGGCTTTTCCACTCAAACTGATCGCTAGGACCCCGAGCTTTCTGATGAAACCGAAAAATTCTATTTAGGAAAAACTACAAAATCTTACCCAGAATGCACTATAGTCTACCATAGGGGTCTCTTAAAGTCGTGCCAAATAATCGGGGTTTTCGACTCAAACTGATCGCTAGCACCCCGAGAACAATGTCTACAAAAATCTAAGCTTTCTGATGTAACCGAAAAATTCTATTTAGGAAAAACTACAAAATATTTCCCAGAATGCCCTATAGTCTACCATACGGGTCTCTTAAAGTCGTTAAAAAAAATCGGGATTTTCGACTCAAACTGATTGATAGGACCCGGAAAACAATGTCTAGAAAAATTTAAGCTTTCTGATGTAACTGAAAAATTCTATTTAGGAAAAACTACAAAATCATACCCAGAATGCATTATGGCCTTTAGGATTTGTCAAAAATGTGTCAGAAAAATCAAGCTTTTCGACTCAAACTGATCGCTAGGTCCCCGAGAACAATGTCTACAAAAATCTAAGCTTTCTGATGTAACCGAAAAATTCTATTTAGGAAAAACTACAAAATCTTACCCAGAATGCCCTATAGTCTACCATAGGGGTCTCTTAAAATCGTTCAAAAAAATCGGGGTTTTCGATTCAAACTGATCGCTAGGACCCCGAGAACAATGTCTAGAAAAATCTAAGCTTTAAGATGTAACTGAAAAATTCTATATAGGAAAAACTACAAAATATTACCCAGAATGCCCTATAGTCTACCATAGGGGTCTCTTAAAGTCGTTAAAAAAAATCGGGGTTTTCGACTCAAACTGATTGCTAGGACCCCGAGAACAATGTCTAGAAAAATCTAAGCTTTAAGATGTAACTGAAAATTTCTATTTAGGAAAAACTACAAAATCTTACCCAGAATGCACTATAGTCTACCATAGGGGTCTCTCAAAAAAATCGGGATTTTCCACTCAAACTGATCGCTAGGACCCCGAGAACAATGTCTAGAAAAATCTAAGCTTTCTAATGTAACTGAAAAATTCTATATAGGAAAAACTACAAAATATTACCCAGAATGCCCTATAGTCTACGATAGGGGTCTCTTAAAGTCGTTCAAAAAAATCGGGCTTTTCCACTCAAACTGATCGCTAGGACCCCGAGCTTTCTGATGAAACCGAAAAATTCTATTTAGGAAAAACTACAAAATCTTACCCAGAATGCACTATAGTCTACCATAGGGGTCTCTTAAAGTTGTTCAAAAAAATCGGGGTTTTCGATTCAAACTGATCGCTAGCACCCCGAGAACAATGTCTACAAAAATCTAAGCTTTCTGATGTAACCGAAAAATTCTATTTAGGAAAAACTACAAAATATTTCCCAGAATGCCCTATAGTCTACCATACGGGTCTCTTAAAGTCGTTAAAAAAAATCGGGATTTTCGACTCAAACTGATTGATAGGACAAGGAAAACAATGTCTAGAAAAATTTAAGCTTTCTGATGTAACTGAAAAATTCTATATAGGAAAAACTACAAAATATTACCCAGAATGCCCTATAATCTACGATAGGGGTCTCTTACAGTCGTTCAAATAAATCGGGGTTTTCGACTCAAACTGATACCTAGGACCCCGAGAACAATGTCTAGAAAAATCTAAGCCTTAAGATGTAACTGAAAAATTATATTTAGCAAAAACTACAAAATATTACCCAGAATGTAGTATAGTCTACCATAGGGGTCTCTTAAAGTCGTTCAAAAAAATCGGGGTTTTCCACTCAAACTGATCGCTAGGACCCCGAGAACAATGTCTAGAAAAATCTAAGCTTTCTGATGTAACTGAAAAATTCTATATAGGAAAAACTACAAAATATTACCCAGAATGCCCTATAGTCTACGATAGGGGTCTCTTAAAGTCGTTCAAAAAAATTGGGCTTTTCCACTCAAACTGATCGCTAGGACCCCGAGCTTTCTGATGAAACCGAAAAATTCTATTTAGGAAAAACTACAAAATCTTACCCAGAATGCACTATAGTCTACCATAGGGGTCTCTTAAAGTCGTGCCAAATAATCGGGGTTTTCGACTCAAACTGATCGCTAGCACCCCGAGAACAATGTCTACAAAAATCTAAGCTTTCTGATGTAACCGAAAAATTCTATTTAGGAAAAACTACAAAATATTTCCCAGAATGCCCTATAGTCTACCATACGGGTCTCTTAAAGTCGTTAAAAAAAATCGGGATTTTCGACTCAAACTGATTGATAGGACCCGGAAAACAATGTCTAGAAAAATTTAAGCTTTCTGATGTAACTGAAAAATTCTATTTAGGAAAAACTACAAAATCATACCCAGAATGCATTATGGCCTTTAGGATTTGTCAAAAATGTGTCAGAAAAATCAAGCTTTTCGACTCAAACTGATCGCTAGGTCCCCGAGAACAATGTCTACAAAAATCTAAGCTTTCTGATGTAACCGAAAAATTCTATTTAGGAAAAACTACAAAATCTTACCCAGAATGCCCTATAGTCTACCATAGGGGTCTCTTAAAATCGTTCAAAAAAATCGGGGTTTTCGATTCAAACTGATCGCTAGGACCCCGAGAACAATGTCTAGAAAAATCTAAGCTTTAAGATGTAACTGAAAAATTCTATATAGGAAAAACTACAAAATATTACCCAGAATGCCCTATAGTCTACCATAGGGGTCTCTTAAAGTCGTTAAAAAAAATCGGGGTTTTCGACTCAAACTGATTGCTAGGACCCCGAGAACAATGTCTAGAAAAATCTAAGCTTTAAGATGTAACTGAAAAATTCTATTTAGGAAAAACTACAAAATCTTACCCAGAATGCACTATAGTCTACCATAGGGGTCTCTCAAAAAAATCGGGATTTTCCACTCAAACTGATCGCTAGGACCCCGAGAACAATGTCTAGAAAAATCTAAGCTTTCTAATGTAACTGAAAAATTCTATATAGGAAAAACTACAAAATATTACCCAGAATGCCCTATAGTCTACGATAGGGGTCTCTTAAAGTCGTTCAAAAAAATCGGGCTTTTCCACTCAAACTGATCGCTAGGACCCCGAGCTTTCTGATGAAACCGAAAAATTCTATTTAGGAAAAACTACAAAATCTTACCCAGAATGCACTATAGTCTACCATAGGGGTCTCTTAAAGTTGTTCAAAAAAATCGGGGTTTTCGATTCAAACTGATCGCTAGCACCCCGAGAACAATGTCTACAAAAATCTAAGCTTTCTGATGTAACCGAAAAATTATATTTAGGAAAAACTACAAAATATTTCCCAGAATGCCCTATAGTCTACCATACGGGTCTCTTAAAGTCGTTAAAAAAAATCGGGATTTTCGACTCAAACTGATTGATAGGACAAGGAAAACAATGTCTAGAAAAATTTAAGCTTTCTGATGTAACTGAAAAATTCTATATAGGAAAAACTACAAAATATTACCCAGAATGCCCTATAATCTACGATAGGGGTCTCTTACAGTCGTTCAAATAAATCGGGGTTTTCGACTCAAACTGATACCTAGGACCCCGAGAACAATGTCTAGAAAAATCTAAGCCTTAAGATGTAACTGAAAAATTATATTTAGCAAAAACTACAAAATATTACCAAGAATGTAGTATAGTCTACATAGGGGTCTCTTAAAGTCGTTCAAAAAAATCGGGGTTTTCCACTCAAACTGATCGCTAGGACCCCGAGAACAATGTCTAGAAAAATCTAAGCTTTCTGATGTAACCGAAAAATTCTATTTAGGAAAAACTACAAAATTATACCCAGAATGCCTTATGGCCTTTAGGATTTGTCAAACATGTTTCAAAAAAATCGGGGTTTTCGACTCAAACTGATCGCTAGGACCCCGACAAAAATGTCTAGAAAAATCTAAGCTTTCTGATGTAACCGAAAAATTATATTTAGGAAAAACT
This sequence comes from Metridium senile, assembly GCA_949775045.1. NCBI lineage: Eukaryota > Metazoa > Cnidaria > Anthozoa > Actiniaria > Metridiidae > Metridium > Metridium senile. Next base: position 13,761,204 of record OX459101.1, on the reverse strand, counting down.
ACAAAATATTACCCAGAATGCACTATAGTCTACCATAGGGGTCTCTTAAAGTCGTGCCAAATAATCGGGGTTTTCGACTCAAACTGATCGCTAGGACCCCGAGAACGATGTCTAGAAAAATCTAAGCTTTAAGATGTAACTGAAAAATTCTATTTAGGAAAAACTACAAAATCTTACCCAGAATGCACTATAGTCTACGATAGGGGTCTCTTAAAGTCGTTCAAAAAAATCGGGGTTTTCCACTCAAACTGATCGCTAGGACCCCGATAACAATGTCTAGAAAAATCTAAGCTTTCTGATGTAACTGAAAAATTCTATATAGGAAAAACTACAAAATATTACCCAGAATGCCCTATAGTCTACGATAGGGGTCTCTTAAAGTCGTTCAAAAAAATCGGGCTTTTCCACTCAAACTGATCGCTAGGACCCCGAGCTTTCTGATGAAACCGAAAAATTCTATTTAGGAAAAACTACAAAATCTTACCCAGAATGCACTATAGTCTACCATAGGGGTCTCTTAAAGTCGTGCCAAATAATCGGGGTTTTCCACTCAAACTGATCGCTAGCACCCCGAGAACAATGTCTACAAAAATCTAAGCTTTCTGATGTAACCGAAAAATTCTATTTAGGAAAAACTACAAAATATTTCCCAGAATGCCCTATAGTCTACCATACGGGTCTCTTAAAGTCGTTAAAAAAAATCGGGATTTTCGACTCAAACTGATTGATAGGACCCGGAAAACAATGTCTAGAAAAATTTAAGCTTTCTGATGTAACTGAAAAATTCTATTTAGGAAAAACTACAAAATCATACCCAGAATGCATTATGGCCTTTAGGATTTGTCAAAAATGTGTCAGAAAAATCAAGCTTTTCGACTCAAACTGATCGCTAGGACCCCGAGAACAATGTCTAGAAAAATCTAAGCTTTAAGATGTAACTGAAAAATTCTATTTAGGAAAAACTACAAAATCTTACCCAGAATGCACTATAGTCTAGGATAGGGGTCTCTTAAAGTCGTTCAAAAAAATCGGGGTTTTCCACTCAAACTGATCGCTAGGACCCCGATAACAATGTCTAGAAAAATCTAAGCTTTCTGATGTAACTGAAAAATTCTATATAGGAAAAACTACAAAATATTACCCAGAATGCCCTATAGTCTACGATAGGGGTCTCTTAAAGTCGTTCAAAAAAATCGGGCTTTTCCACTCAAACTGATCGCTAGGACCCCGAGCTTTCTGATGAAACCGAAAAATTCTATTTAGGAAAAACTACAAAATCTTACCCAGAATGCACTATAGTCTACCATAGGGGTCTCTTAAAGTCGTGCCAAATAATCGGGGTTTTCGACTCAAACTGATCGCTAGCACCCCGAGAACAATGTCTACAAAAATCTAAGCTTTCTGATGTAACCGAAAAATTCTATTTAGGAAAAACTACAAAATATTTCCCAGAATGCCCTATAGTCTACCATACGGGTCTCTTAAAGTCGTTAAAAAAAATCGGGATTTTCGACTCAAACTGATTGATAGGACCCGGAAAACAATGTCTAGAAAAATTTAAGCTTTCTGATGTAACTGAAAAATTCTATTTAGGAAAAACTACAAAATCATACCCAGAATGCATTATGGCCTTTAGGATTTGTCAAAAATATGTCAGAAAAATCAAGCTTTTCGACTCAAACTGATCGCTAGGTCCCCGAGAACAATGTCTACAAAAATCTAAGCTTTCTGATGTAACCGAAAAATTCTATTTAGGAAAAACTACAAAATCTTACCCAGAATGCCCTATAGTCTACCATAGGGGTCTCTTAAAATCGTTCAAAAAAATCGGGGTTTTCGATTCAAACTGATCGCTAGGACCCCGAGAACAATGTCTAGAAAAATCTAAGCTTTAAGATGTAACTGAAAAATTCTATATAGGAAAAACTACAAAATATTACCCAGAATGCCCTATAGTCTACCATAGGGGTCTCTTAAAGTCGTTAAAAAAAATCGGGGTTTTCGACTCAAACTGATCGCTAGGACCCCGAGAACAATGTCTAGAAAAATCTAAGCTTTCTGATGTAACAGAAACTTCTATTTTTGAAAAACTACAAAATCATACCCAGAATGACTTATGGCCTTTAGGATTTGTCAAACATGTTTCAAAAAAATCGGGGTTTTCCACTCAAACTGATCGCTAGGACCCCGACAACAATGTCTACAAAAATCTAAGCTTTCTGATGTAACCGAAAAATTATATTTAGGAAAAACTACAAAATCATACACAGAATGCCTTATGGACTTTAGGATTTGTCAGAAATGTGTCAAAAAAATCGGGGTTTTCGACTCAAACTGATCGCTAGGACCCCGAGAACAATGTCTAGAAAAATCTAAGCTTTCTGATGTAACCGAAAAATTATATTTAGGAAAAGCTACAAAATCATACACAGAATGCCTTATGGACTTTAGGATTTGTCAGAAATGATCGCTAGGACCCCGAGAACAATGTCTAGAAAAATCTAAGCTTTCTGATGTAACCGAAAAATTATATTTAGGAAAAGCTACAAAATATTACCCAGAATGCACTATAGTCTCCCATAGGGGTCTCTTTAAGTCGTTCAAAAAAATCGGGGTTTTCGACTCAAACTGATCGCTAGGACCCCGACAACAATGTCTAGAAAAATCTAAGCTTTCTGATGTAACCGAAAAATTCTATTTAGGAAAAACTACAAAATCATACCCAGAATGCCTTATGGCCTTTAGGATTTGTCAAAAATGTGTCAAAAAATAAGCAATCCTTTTGCTTCGAGTTTATTTCTTGTTAAGCAGTCAAATTAATCATTTCTCTTCACACAAAGTTTGATAACCGTTTTTTTACTCGTGGATCGAAGATCTTCGAGTTATTGGTAGTTCGGAAGATAAGCAACAAAATTGTTCAAATTGTGATAAAAGCACCAAATTTGCTACACTTGTCGTTTAAGGCAAGTGGAACAATATTAGATCAGGACCCATCACAGATCTTGCCTGCTTAGCGAGAAATTAGAAAGTCATATTTCCCTATAAAAATGTATGGGACACCACAGGAAGCCCAAATATTGAAAATATGCAATAAGTAAAATCATTTCACTTTTATCGTGTGTTTATTGTTTAAATCGCTAATAAAGTCGATTTATTGAATTTGTGATGTATCTACACAATAATAAGATTTCAATAATAATAATAATAATAACTTTATTTTCCAACATGGTAGACTATAAGTCTAAAATACATTAGTAGTCTAATAATAATAGATATAATATAACAATATGTACAATAATTTCGATGATAGAGATCTATGATAGTATAAGTATATAAAATATTGTAAGTTAATTGTAATTTAAAAAAATTAAAAGTTAGTTGGTATAATGATATTATTTGCTGGTTTCAGTGAGTTCGTTGTTATATTGTCTGCTGGCTTTAATTATGAAGGAGTTTGTTGTTCTTTTGGTGCGGGTTTGTGGAATTTTAACTGTTCCCCTGGCTTGCGATCTTGTGGAGTAGTTGTTTTTATACCGCTGTGGGAATAGATGGTGGAGCTTGTGTTCCTTATTTTCCATTTTTGTGAAGTATGACATGGTGATGGTGTGAAGTCGATGTTCGATAGTTGGTATATTGGCAATCATTAAAGGGTCGGAATAGTTGGAGTCTGGGAAGATTGTTCTTAGTACACGTCTCTGTAATGCTTCGAGCTGGTTAATTAGGTATCCAGCAGCTGGGAAGAACCATGCTGGCACTGCATACTCAATTATTGATCTAATAGATGTTATGTAGATTAGGACAAGTTCATTAGTGGCCACACCAGCTTGTTTGAGTAGTCTTATGGAGTAGATGCGTTTGGCTGCCTTCTTGGTGACGTAGTTGATATGATCGTTCCATGTCAGATTACTTGATACATGGACACCAAGGAGTTTATAAGTAGATACTCTTTCAAGTTGGTCATCCGCGATGGTGATTTTTGGGATGTTCGGTAGTACCTTTTGAAAGCACACGAGCATTTCATTGCATTTCGTTGGATTGAGTTTCATGCGATGGTTGTTGACGTGTTGAGAAATTTGGTCAGCGCTTGCTTGCATGTCGCTTTGGTCATGGTTGATGGAGAAACTTTCAGCAACCGTTAAATTGTCCATATATTTCCATGCCAAGAATCTTGATGTGCTAGGGAGTTGACCATGAAGAGGAAGAGGGTGGGACCAAGTACGCTACCCTGGGGAATTCCTGCCGGGACATGTTTCCAAGATGACATGTGTCCATTGATACAAACCCTTTGGTGTCTTTCGGTGAGGAAACACCGTTTACAGGCAAGGATGGATGAGTGTATGTTGAATTGGTGTAGGATCTCAATAACAATGTTATGATCTACTCTATCAAATCCCTTACTAAGATCATAGTAGCACAATCGAATTGCTTGCTTTGGATTGACAGTGTTCATATAAAGAAAGTTCATGAGGTCGACTAAGGCAGCGGATGGTGGATGATCCCTTCAAAGACCCAAATTGTCTATCGTCGAGTTTGGCTTTGATCTGTTCCAGTATAGTAGGATACCATTAAGATGACTTTCAAAGATCTTGGCCAATGGGGATGTGACTGAGATAGGTCTGAAATCCTTTCCTGGGTCAACAACTTTAGATTTTTTAGGTACAGGTGTAAGATAAGCTCTTTTCCACACTGATGGGAAGCAGCCGTCAATGATGCTAGAGTTGATGATATTTACGATTGGTTTAGCTAGCTCGTAACAGTTATCCTTCAATACCCTTATGGGGATAGATTCTGGCCCAGGAGACTTGTTAGTTTGTAAGGCATTGAGTCTGTTTGCCACTTGGTCTGTACTTAGTAGGAAGTGGTGTACATCATGTGACTGTGTTTTAGGCAGTTCGGTGCTACGTTCCAGAGGATGATATTCCTCAGTAACCTTGAGGAATATGTCGTTGATGAATTCTGCCATCTCAGGTCCTGTGAGGTCATATGACCCAAAGGTTAGCATTTGAGGGATCTTACTTTTGTTCTGCCTAAATATAGCTTTGACACGAATGTCATAAATGTGAATAGAAGAAAGATTCTGCCAATGGTTGAAGATAAAACTGAATAAAACTAACCTAGCTAACCTAAGTCAAAGCAGTTATCTAGCCTTACCGATCTAATCTTGATAGCAGCTTCCAGAACAAAAGCAAAGCGCAGTGCAAGGGAGATCAGCTTTAGTGCATTTGCAGTTTCCTCGGCAACCTTTTATGGCTTTCAGCAAATTGAAATGCTGCACTGACATCCTTCGTAAAAGCCAGTTTAACTTCTTTTCCTTCATTATAAGCCTGCAGTTGGGGGATCTGAGTTAACAGTCGTTCTTTCAGCCTGGTAGAATTAATCCTATCATAGACATTTGACTCTAGCTGATGCAGACGAGATGAATAAAGCTTGACAAGATCTGAAAGCTTAAAAACTGTTGGGCCTTCGGATTCTCTTTCTTCAATAAAGGTTATGAGTTCTGCTAATGCTATAGCCTCTGCATATTGCTGAGTGCTATTTTGTGTTGACCCTTCATTTTTCAAGCTTCTTACACGGTTATATAGGGATGACAAACATGTTACATGATAGTATGCATCAATTGCATGCATGTCTCCTTGTGCTAGTTTTGCAAGTAATATTCCGTCTTGCAACTGAGCTGCTGCTGCCCTTACCCTCTTATCCAAGTCTAATGTTGATGCTCGGTGCAGTATACCCTCTTCCTTATCACAAAAGAACGAACAATGTTTGGAGTTAATAGTAGAAGCACATGCACGAGTTTTAACAGGGCTTGGAAGATACTCTTGGTCGACTGTACTATCATCAAGCTTTCTCTTTTTGGCTCGTTCATTTTAGCTTGCTACATTTGTTGAAGCATGATTTGTGCCATGATGCACTGTGTTTTTATAATGTTTCTTCGATGCCACTGCAATCATCCAGTCCTTGAAAGTCTACTTTAATGGGAAGATATCGAATTTCACGAAAACGAGACAAGTTTTCAGCGAGAGTTTTATAACCTGAACCATAGTTCTGCCGGCTGCCAGTGATATTATTAGGGCAAATTAGCTTCTCATCTGTCCTTTCCTCACATAGAGCACATACACTCCAGTCTTTTGATGTATTTGCTTGCATTTTTGCAGTTCTATAAGCACTGTATGTATTTCAGTATTCATAAAGAATTAAAACAGACAGGCATTCCTCGAAAAGACACAGGAATCCCAAACACAATTTATTGTTTTCCTAAATATGAAATTTCTCGTGCTTTGATTTATAAAATGAAACCAGATAGACTTATTTATTATAAGTGTAAGGCTTAGTATGATATGTCTGTCTTTTTTTACACTTGTAGATGATTTTTGGACAATTTCCGGTTTCCATATGAGCCTGCAATACATAACCGCTGACTTTGTACTTAAAAGATAAAAAAAATGGACTTTCGCTAAGGGATCTTGATGGGGTCCTGATCTTGTTGTTGAGTTGTTTCTGAAAATTACATGCTTTTATCACAATTTGAACAATTATTATGGTGAATTTTGCTGCTTATCTTCCGGACTATGGGATGGGACTTTTAAACCGGAAGTGTCACTCACTCACTCGCTTACTCACTAGACCGTCAGTGTAAACTTTTGAGCCCCAAGATTTTGGTCAGCGTACCTCACTATAATGCATTACATCATCTTTCAAACAACTACTCTCCCAATTGGGTTTCCTGTGTAATGACGTAATCAAGACTACCCCTTCCCCATTTTGGGCTCCCTGTGTAAATACGTCACGACCTACCCCACCCCACTTGTAACTTACCCCACCATAGGGGTCACGTTCTAACCTCACAAAGTTATTCTCACTATGTAGTCAATGTGTAAGTTTATAATTTATTCCCCAAATAATCGCTCGAACCTCCCATGTGGGACACTTCACTATATAATCGCAAATAAAAGTTATCACCAACAACGAGTGCATTCTTATTATTAATAACGTAAAAAATGGTGTATCTTTTCTAATTTTAAGTTTTTAAGCGAAATTATTTATATGCGAGAGGTCACTAAATCAGATATTCGATCCTTTGCGCATGCTCAGAATGATTGAGGAGTCTAACAACTCAAAAAAAGACACGTAAAAATAACAAAAACAAACATACTGCATTGTAAATAATTTTTTATGAATTTGTTTACGTTGAATTTTAAAACGTGCACCCAGACACGGCTTAAAAACGGCTGACTCGTTCAAAGCACGAGGTATTGCACCACAGGAAGCCCAAATACCACAGGAAGCCCAAGTAAATCGCCATCTTGGATTTGAACACGAATTTATTCGGATTTCTCGTACTTCTACATCGATTTACTCTTCCAAATCAGCGTTGGCTTTGGGTATATTGTTTGCTCAAGACATTATACAATTGCAAGCTGTTATTTTCTAACGTTTTTACGAAAAGAGGTTTTCTAAAACATGTCAATATCAGATAGATTGTGATACTCGAGCCAACTCGATCCTCGAATTCTCAGAAAGCAGATTGATCAGCAAGGTCAGGAGCCCAAGGTAGATAAAAACAACAACATGAAAGCTGGATTATTCCAATACAAACTGCCATCAAAGCAAAGAAACAAGTAACTATTATATAATTATACTTTTTTTGATAAATATCAATATTTTCAAAACATAATTCATCTTTTTAATAGTTAATATACATGTGCAATCGGCCTTCTCCGGTTCATAACATCGCCCAGAACGCCTTAAATCGCCTAACATCGCCTAAGAATTTAAGAGCTTTTTGCTAAAATCGCCTAGCATCGCCAAAGATCTCCTTTAATAGAGGTTTAAAAGGAACTTGTGGCCTTACAATTAAGATTTACACATAAATTTCAAATCTATTATAAATAAATTTTTATTTGTTTGAAATCAATTACTTGTCTTTTCAATATACTAACATTCATTATTTTCATAATGTTCTGAGATTTTTTAAGTTATATCCAACAAAGTCAACATTAAAAGTGGTCTAAAAACTAAGCGCCTTCAAAATGTTCTAACAGTGTTCCACGAGTTGGCCATAGGTGGCCTTTGATCTTTCTTTTTAAGGTTTAAAACAAGCCAATAATCATATTCGTAGCTAACATATAGAGCGAGTAAACTAGTATATTTCGGCAAGATGACCGCTTCGACTTTATTAAGCAATCCTTTTGCTTCGTGTTTATTTCTTGTTTAAGTAGTCAAATAAATAATTTCACTTCACACAAAGCTTTATAATCGTTTTTCTTTTTTTAAAAGCTTTAAAACAAGCCAAGAAGGATATATATATAGCTTAGTTGTGGATAGTGCTATATAGTGCTATAAACTATAGTATTAAAAACTGAGAATCAAAGTGTTTCGAAGTGTTCTTACCTGAAGAAGTTAAACGGCAATAAGGACAGCAAGTCATTCTCTTGAACTCGTCAAATAGCACAAGCTCATCCTGAAGAACATACAAACACTTGGGTTCCGTGCATAAGCGATTCTAATCAGGTAAAGGTTCATTTTATGTGATTGAAATCAGTCACCAACCGCCAAAAAACTGAATTTCAAACGGTCTTCTGTAATGCGTGGTTTGCAAAGCACCTTGGGCCGGGGATAAATATCCCCGGCCCATGGTCCTCTACGAGCGTTGTAACAGTTAGCAATTTTTCAATAAACGTTGCAACAATTTTGCACTATGGGCAAAGTTAAATTTTATTTTATATTTGCTATATATGTTTTCAACGTAATTCAAATATGGTGGATGAAACTCATTCCATATTTGCTACGGTTACCAAATGTAAGCAAATCCGTTTCGTGCAGTGGTTGTAACAACTGTATGATTTGTGTTCCTTTTACGAAAAACATGTTATCGGCACATACATTGTGAAATAACCAATTTATTGGTTATAACAACAATAATGATTTTGATTTTTGTTCAATAACCAATATCAAATAACCAATTTTAGTGGTAATCTCAACCATAATGATTTTAAATATAAAGTGTGTTGAAATAACCAATTGTATTTGGTAATTTCAACAATAATGATTTTGGTTGTTTTAATAACCTTAATAGGATTGGTTGAAGTAACCATTTCGATTGGTTACAACCATAATTTATTTTGGTTGTTTCAACCAGGCTGTTTTACAGTCTTGTAGTTTTTACGTCTCTCAATATTATCCAATTTGAATACTACAGACATATTTCAACAACATTCGAGTCGAATACTCCAGAAAATCTGTTCGTCAAGTATACGGGCAAGAATACTACAGTAATTCTTGGTACTTGAAACTATTCTGTAGTATTCAGACTGAACACTACAGACATACGTCAGGTATAATCATACGACTTAACATTACAGAACACCTAAGGTATAGAAGGGATATTCGACTCTTGGATATTCTTGAATCAATACAGCACATCAGTCTCTATACTAACCCATATTTAGTATAAATAATGATGATAATAGAAGGAAATAGGTTATTCATCGTGGAATGTTAAATTAAAAGGATACTTAATCAATTGTCTCACGATTGAGGTCATTGGTAGAAATACCGCGACGTTTCGACTGCAATCTGCTAGTCTTCATCAGATGATGGTGTAGACTGGATGATGGTTGTCTTATATACTTTTCGTCGGATTATCGGCGCTGTGATTGGCTGACGCCGATAATCCGACGAAAAGTATATAAGACAACCATCATCCAGTCTACACCATCGCCTGATGAAGACTAGCAGATTGCAGTCGAAACGTCGCGGTATTTCTACCAATGACCTCAATCGTGAGACAATTGGTTAAGTATCCTTTTAATTTCACATTCCACGATGAATAACTTATTTCCTTCTATTGACCTTACATATGGGCGCTCAGCCCTAAGGTTGATACGTAGACATGAGCGTTGTTGTAAGAAACTCGCTCGATATACTAAGCATCTTACTTTTCTCGTCAGATGTATCAAGAACAACGTGATACCCAAAGATCTACAAACCAAATCTCTTGTTCCAACTAAAGGAGCCCGGAAAGCCGCTGAGTTAGTCTCACGTCGTTTCCTTCGAGAACGTATCAGACTAACACAACGAGCCAAAGACAATGCCAAACGAGAAGTTGACGACACAGCAGCTAAGATCACTTCCATGCTTTCAGCCAAAGATAGTTCCAGAGTCCTTACGAAGATAATAATAATAATAATAATCTTTATTACTTATATAGCGCAAATATCTATATGTATATAATCAAATGCGCATTAAATAAATAAAATACATAAAAGGAACTTAAATAAATTACACAAAATGTAAAATGTAAAATTCAAAAATATATACGATATTCAATATATATTAGATGTTGGATATTAAAAAGAAGTTTACAATAAAAAGCTACTATGAAATATTAAAAGCTAATTATATACAATATTAAAAAAATGGGTTTTAAGTGAGATAGAAGAAAACACCCAGGGAGTATATAACGACAGTAAAACACGCCAACAGAATAAGTTTAATCAACTTGTGGAGAGGAAGCCCTCTAAAGTTTCTGTAACATCTCAACCAATTGATAAAACTAACTGGGTTGTTAATTTATCTTCCAGGTCCCTGAACGAAACTGAGACAGATTTGTTGAAGAAAGGACTTAATTTTGCAATAACTCCCGCCCGCATTCCTGCGACGGAAATTATTTCAAAAGTAGAGTCTTCCATCCGAAACCTCGATGCCGAAACAGCCGACACCATCCGCCGAAGTGTTAACACCATCCTTCAAAGAGCCGAGCCACCAAAGAGTAATATCACAAAGGATATGCGAGCCGCCCTCCGATCTTTGAAAGAAGACCGCTCTATTATGATCTTACCGGCAGACAAAGGCCGCGCCTCCGTTGTCTTGGACGCCGATAATTATCATAATAAGATGTTTTCTTTGATTGATTCCGGTCCTTATAAAATCATACAAAAAGACCCTACCGACCGCCTTTGCCGAAAACTTACTGACATGTTACTCGCTCTTAAACGAAACGACTGCCTCGATGAGCCGACCTACAAGCAGCTAAGACCACAACACAAGCAGCCACCAAGGATTTACGGTTTGCCAAAGATCCATAAACCTAATATACCTCTACGTCCTATTGTCTCTTGTGTGAACACCTTTGCCTATAATCTTTCAGCGTACTTATCTAGTATCTTGTCTCCTTTAACAGGTCGATCCGTCTACACTGTCAAGAACTCAGCAAATTTCGTTCAGCAGATCAGAACTATTACCATCTCAGACCACGAAGCTATGGTTTCTTTTGATGTTGAATCATTGTTTACCAATATACCCATTAAAGGTGCCGTAGAAGCTGCCCTCCAGAAACTCCAAGCAGATGACACATCACCATCACGAACCAGCCTATCACCATCTCAAGTCGCCCACCTTCTAGAATTTACTTTAACATCTACATACTTTATGTATGAAAATCGCTTTTACGAACAGCAAGATGGGGCGGCTATGGGTAGTCCTGTCTCTGCCGTCATTGCCAACTTATACATGGAGACCTTCGAAGAGCAAGCCCTACATTCGTGTGACCAAGAACACAGACCGAGAGTTTGGAAACGCTACGTCGACGATACCTTTGTTGTTGTGAACAGATCACACGTAGATAGCCTACTTGTCCATCTGAACAGCCAACAAGATTCCATCCGTTTCACCATGGAAACCGAGAATGACAACAAGATCGCCTTTCTCGATACCTTAGTACACAGGGATCCCAACGGCCGTCTCTACACAAGCGTCTACAGAAAATCCACCCATACAGACCAGTACCTTGCGTATGACTCACACCACCCCAAGTCAGTAAAACGCGGAGTTGTGAAATGTTTATACGACAGAGCGTCTCGCGTCGTTACTAAACCAAACGGCATGGTAAGTGAAAAACAACATCTCGCTTCAGCTCTTAATTCTAATGGTTATCCTACACCTTTCTTGCAGAGAGTTACCAAGACCCGTCCAGCCCGCCAGAAAGAACAACAGACTCACAGATCCTTAGCTGTACTACCTTTCGTAGATGGAGTATCTCAGAGTCTAAGCCGTTGCCTTCAACATCATGGCATTCGCACAGTCTTTAGATCTGATACGACTCTACGCAAACACTTGGTAAGACCGAAAGACCCAATACCATTTGAAAGGAAAGACAGCGTAGTCTACAGGATTCCATGCGGTGTAATCACGTAGTTAATTAGTATTTTTTTACAAGTGAATATAATAAATCCGGCGCGCTCATTGATCGAGATTTTCGTCATATTTTGTTATATTAACCGGTAGGTTATTTAAAATTATGCTAAAAATAATGACAAAAACAGTTGAGAATTTCGATGTTGACGCCATCGAGCGCGCGCTCGGTATTTTCACTTTCGCTTATCTATCATTTAATTGTCAAAATAAAACGATTGAAATGGTATTTTTCTTTTAAAATATGGCAAAGTTTGACCTACTAGTTGGTTTATACTAAAAAATTATACCTCTCGCCCTCAAAGTCCACGAGTCCGAAAATCGGGATTGATCCGCCATTATTTTGGTTTCTCAAAACCGGCCGGTGCCATTCTTGAATTCCGTAAGAAGCTGAATACGATTTTAGCAAATTAAGAGCTTGCTGTAAATGTATTATAGTTTATCATAGGATATTAGGAGTTAATTACTTGAGATATATTACTTATTAATTTGATATAGTTTTATAGTATTACTCTTCTTATTTTATCTCTTTTTTTGTGTGTGTGTTTGTGTCCGTATTTATACATTTTTAAAAGTTTATCTTAATATATCATATTCACTATAAATTTAATTTAAATGAAATAATTTTATCTATTTAAGTACTATTTATATTTCCATGTTTATATATTTTATATACACCTACTTGCAGTAAGGTTGTCATACAAAAATATACATTTGTTATAAAGAAAATAGAATATTAGGATTTAGTACGATAGGAATTGATTAAAAGACATGTACAAAAGAATATTATATTATAACAAATCCAAAGCCCAATTTAAACTTTACCTGATCATGTCACAAAAATGACCGCTCATATCAAAAATTAACTGTAGATCAATCACGTCTTCACATATCACATGATTTTGTATATATATTATTTATTACCTGGGTGGCGGCCAACTCGAAAGTGTTAAACTACTTTGGCCACCACACACGTTTTTCTTTTTCCTTATATCTGTAACTCAAAACATAGTACATTTTATAAAAAATGTAATCGTTATATTTTACTATTTGTTATATCATTATTGTAAATGTAATTATACGTGTGAATAAACAAAAGTCAAGTCAAGTCAAGTCAAGTCAGAAGATCACTTAAGCTGAACTCTCTCTTTTGTCTTTTAATTAATTCATTTCGCACTAAATCCAAATGTTCTATTTTCTATGTGACAAATGTTCTATTTTGTATGACAACCTTACTGCAGGAAGGTGTATGTATAGTTCAATATACATATATAATTGTCATACGTTTTTTACATGAGCCTCTGGCTCGGATGTAAGGGCGACCTTATCCCACGTTATGACTTTAATAAATTGGCTGGCTGGCTGGCTGGCTGGCTGGCTGGCTGGCTGGCTGGCTGGCTGGCTGGCTGGCTGGCTGGCTGGCTGGCTGGCTGACTGACTGACTGACTGACTGACTGACTGATTGATTGATTGATTGATTGATTGATTGATTGATTGATTGATTGATTTTGCACCCAGAATTAGCGGGTGTTTTATCCATCCGATGCCAGGGTCTTTCCTCCTCATGGTAAAAAGCCCCAGGAACAAGGTTAATAATCGAAAGTGAAAACACCGAGCGCACGCTCAATGACGTGTGACAGAAATAAAAAAAAAGTTCAAGAACAGCTTTTTCCTAAGCTTTAAATATTAAAAATCTGTACATCTGTACAAAAGGAGAATAAATATATAATAATAATAATAATAATAATAATAATAATAATAATAATAATAATAATAATAATAATAATAATAATAATAATAATAATAATGCAATGTTTTAGGAGCATTATCAAAGCTCAATGCTCTTACAAAAAAAAAAAAATTATTGAAAAAGAAAAGTTTTTAGTTTTGATTTAAATGAGTTGATGTTATCAGCGTTTCTAATGTTTTGGGGCAATGTGTTCCAAAGTTTAGGGGCTGAGATTGAAAAAGCCCTGTCCCCATAAGTTGCAGTGTTTGAATACGGTGTAAATAGTAAGTTCTGCCCAGAGGATCTTAGACAACGAGCTGGTTTATAAGGAGTTAGTAGGTTGGAGATGTAGTCTGGAGCTATGCCATTCAGGGCCTTGTAGGTAATAAGTAGGATCTTGTAGTTTTTTGCAGCCTTGTATATTATCAAAATGCTATCATTTTAGAATGACTGTCAGCTGAGGCAAAATTTAAGATGTCGGCACCGATGGATCCATGCAGTCGTCAAACGTTCTATGCCTGGGAAGAAACTCGCCGCATTAGGAATTTCTATAAAACCGCTTATTTCAAGTGGAAAAATTGCTTCTAGTGGAAATAAAACGACACATACATGTTGAAAGAGGGAAAAACATACCATTTATTAACTTTTTATAAAATACATTTCATGAAAACATTTTTTTCGCAAATATCAGTTTTACGAACTGCAGTGCGACGTGGAGGTACCGGAAGTCAAGTAAAGATCCCATTTAAATTCTTCTCTGACTTTAGATCGAAACATTATCAAATGTCTTCACAACTTTTTCGGAAAGGTGACTTTGCTCCAGCGGTGTTTCGGATTTAGCGAAATCTTTAATTTGAGATACAGTGTTATCAAATCACTATAAAAATGAGATGTATTTGCCTTTCACACAGTTTCATAAAGCCTACAATTTATCAAATGATAATATATGAGACCAAAAAAAATAATAAAAAGGTCTCTTTCAGTGTCGACTTACCGTTTGATGTCTTCAAAGTTGTTTATATTGTCCATCGGACATCATCTTGTTCACATATGGCAGAAAAAAATAATAACTTCCGGTACTTCCACGTTGCACTGCACATATTTTGAGTACTTGAGAGTTTCATCCCTAAAACTAGAGAGATTGGCCTAAAAACTGAGCTACGCGAGAAAAGTTTTTGAATTTTGCCATTCGTCAGCCATTTGTCACCAAGCAACGTGGAACACAGGAATCCCACGTATTTTTCATCAATCAAGCGCGCGACGAAAAAATCACTAAAACACAAGTTTTTATTTCATCGATTTACAATTAATGATTGATTAGGGGTCCCTGTGCTGTAGATGACTTTCAACGATGCAAAAATGTTTACAAAATATGTTGTTAGAGCTATACTTTAAATTGAGAGGTCGGAATCGATCGAAGAATCCAAAGCTTTTATTTTTCATAATTTTAATACATTTCTTTTGTGCTTATCGGTCATTTTTAAATGTCCTTCGCATGGGAAAACTAATGCCATGACGTCATATGTCCGTGATTTCTGGTAATGGTGTCTTAAATTCAGCCCCCAGGACCGCCCCGACATGGTGAAGATGTCACAATGTATTTAAGTGTTTAAGAAGCTTCATTGGCTACCAATTCAGGCTCGAACTGAATACAAACTGCTCTTCCTTATATACAAATCATTGCATGGAAGTCCAACCTACTTGACTGTTGCGCTTATACTCCCACACTCCATATTATTTGCGGTGTAGTCAATAGGCACCCAAATAGTAATATGGATAACTTTATGGATTACCTAAATAGTACTGCAGACAAATTAAACAGAACTAATAAATACTTTCTAATAATGGGAGATTTTAACATCAAACTTCTGAATGCAGAATCCCATAGTGCTACAGACGAATTTCTCAATAATCTTGGGTCAAATTTCTTTTTCCCTCATATACTTCAGCCGACGCGAATAACAAATCACTCGGCTACCCTCGTAGACAATATATTTTTTAATTCCCTAGCTCACCACACAATCAGTGGAAATATTATTTATGACATTAGCGATCACTTGCCTAATTTTCTAATCATTAACAAATTTTCAACTATGCCAAAAAAGTTTAATCTTTATCGTAGAGATTACGGTAAATTTAATAAAGCAGAGTTCTTATCTGAAATCCAATCTATAAATTGGAATGATGATGAAAATACTGATATTAATTCTAAATTTACTTTATTTTATTCCAAATTATCGCTAGTCGTAGACAAACATATACCTCTAAAACCTTTAAGGTATCAGGACTGGTTATGGACAACTCTCTGCTCAAATTTTTTTTCTTCTTCGATAAGTTAGATTGTGATATTATCTAACATATTCTTTAAAAAAAATGCCGTTTTTACTTTCCAATTTCGCTAAATTGCTGATAATAAAATTCGTGATCAACATTTCACCGGAACTATCATGTCAACAGCTAATTAGCTATCTGTCATCGTAAGCTAATTGCCAGGCAACAATATGAGCCCCATGTGATTTCATACGTGAATCGTCGTGCACAAGAATCTTACTCAAATACGGCTTCTACGCGAAAATCGAAAAACTTTTAATAATCTCTGTCATATTCATGGTATAGATTCTCGTATAGTCCATTACGATTCTTTATTGGCTTCTCGAAAGCGCAGATCGTCTTCTTTGTTTATATCGCCAAAACCAAAGAAACCTTTCCCGCTCGAACGACGAAAATCTCTCGGCGAAAGGGATCGAGGCTCGTATTATATGCTCAGGAAACACGTACAAAGGTCAGAGGATTCTACACAAAGTGCTGCATATTGTAGTTAAGTGCTTGCTTCGAGGTTTTAATACAAACACTTCGAAATCAAATCTAGAAGTTAGGGCCGAAGTTAGAACGTCAAATATTCAGTATTCTACGGGAAGTAAGCGGCAAAAGTAGCATTGTTATCTGTGCGTTGTTACAAAGGTATTGACATTAAAATACGATCATAATTACCCGGCCCCAATTCCCTCATTTGTAATGTTGAATAACAATTTCTCTAGGTCGCCGTAGCGGCTCTGGTTGTGTGTTTGCATCGGCCACAGCTTCGCCATTCACACTCGAACGGTTTCCTCTAGGCATAGTTTGTTTCTCTAGTTGAATTTGTAAAATCGTATGTTAGGATTTCAGTGAGTGTCAACTAATATTATAGGCGAAATGCATCATAAAGTCATTAACGACATCGACTAGAAACATGGGTTTCAATACACCAGAGAACGAGTGACTGGAATAGCATCCTATTACACTAATAATAGCCTACGGTATATGATACAGAACAGGCAAGATGACAACTCATTGACAGATGAAGTGTCTGTGTAAACACTCAGCGGCTCCCTGGCCCGAAACTTATAAACGTGTTTTTCTCGGTAACTTTTTAGCCTCAAATTTTCATTTTTAAACGACTATCATTCGCTCAAATTTTGACAGATTGCAACTAAACTTCGCAATATTGTAAAACGATGTTTCAAGCGTGGGACGGTGTCTGCGATTTCTTATTTTTTATTTTGTTAAAAAGATATCACTTCATTAGTAAGAAAATACATTAAAATATCGATTGTCGATGTTTGAGATCTCGTAGCAACTGATCTAAGATAGATATGAAAAATCCCAGGCACCGTTTTGAGGATTAACTTCTCTAACGTGCAAAGACGTGTTTGTTATTGACGTGACGGTAATTTGTAAAGGGCTGTGATTTTTCAAACAAAGAACACTCAAATCGCATTAAACTCTACATATCTTTTTCGCAATTTAAGTTATGGACAATTCGAAAACATTTCCTAAAACTACATTTATACACCTATCAGATAATATATACTTTTATAACAAAATATTGTAAAGTTTGAGCACAATTTGAAGTCGCGCACATAGGGGTCCATAACCAGTCCTGATACCTTAAGCAAAAAGTCTATAAAAGCTTTATCTAAACCATGGATTACTCCGGGAATTAGGAAATCAATCAAAATGAAAAACAACTTATACAAAAAATTTATTCAAACAAAATCTAGCTATTATCACGAAAAATTTAAGTACTATCGCAATATTATTAAAAAATTAACAACCAAAAGTAAAACAAATTATTATAATAAATATTTTAGAGCAAATCAAACAAATACAAAGAATATATGGAAAGGAATTAGAAGTATAATTTCACTAAAACCACTAAGCAACAACATACCCTCAAAAATCCTGGTAAATGGTTCTGAATTAGCTGATTGCAAATTCCATTGCTAATGCCTTTAATAAACATTTCATCAATATTAGTCAGAAATTAACTTCGTCAATTCCAGAAGCAAATAAATCTGCTATGAGCTTTATGTCCTCAAGACTTCTTGATTCTTTCCATATTTACCACGTTTCAACAACAGAAATAGAAGAGGAAATAGATCGATTAAATCCCTCAAAAGCCGTTGGACCATACAGCATACCAGTTTTTGCTTTAAAATTAATACCAAAAGCAATTTCTAAGCCTCTACAATCCATTTTCAATCTTTCGCTATCATGTGGCATAGTTCCAGATAAGTTAAAGATGGCCTCAGTCATTCCGATATTTAAGAAAGGATCAAAATTAAACCTTGATAATTACAGACCAATTTCTTTGCTATCTATCTTTAATCGTATACTTGAAAAACTCATGTATAAAAGACTAATAAGTTTTATTAATAAACATAACTTGATATATGAAAAGCAGCTTGGCTTTAGACGTCAACACTCAGCAGAAATGGCCATACTTCTAATTACTGACAAAATTCAAAAAACTATTGATAGTGGCATGTATGCTTCCGGAGTTTTTCTCGACCTTAGCAAAGCCTTTGACACTGTGAACCATGAGATATTATTACAGAAATTGGAATTTTATGGAATAAGAGGTATAGCAAAGAAATGGTTTGAATCCTACCTAAGTAATAGGAGACAAAATGTTATTATAGGTAATACAAAATCAGATTTCTTAGAAATTACTTGTGGATAACCCCAGGGATCAATTCTAGGACCTCTTCTGTTCCTACTATATATTAATGACTTTTCCAACTCATCACAAACACTCGATTTTCATATTTTTGCAGACGATTCAAATCTCTTTTATGCAAACAAAAGCTTAATAGAGCTAGAAAAAGTAGTAAATAACGAATTAATATCCATTCATAGCTGGCTTTGTTCAAACAAGCTTGTACTGAACATAGATAAATCAAATATAGTAGTTCTCCATCCCCCACAGAAAAAGCTACAATATCAGATTAATATAATAATAAATGGGGGAAATCTAAGTATAGCTCCAAGCACTAAGTATCTTGGAGTTATCATTGATTCCCATTTAAACTGGAAAGACCAGATATCATATTTAACTAATAAGATAAAACGTAATATTGGAGCTCTTTCTAAACTAAGACATTTCACCAACTCTGAAATACTCAATAATATCTACTATTCTCTTGTATATCCCTTTTTTACATATGGTGTTATAGCATGGGGTAACACATATTCAACCACAATTAAACCCCTCTTTATCTTACAAAAGAAAGCAATAAGAATCATAACACATTCCAAGTATGATGATCATACAGATCCTCTCTTTAATAAATTAAGTATATTAAAACTTGAGGACCTCATCTATTATTACAATGCAATGTTTATGCATGATTATCACAACAGCAAACTACCAAAGCTATTTGACTCATTTTTTATTCAGATTTCTAAGATTCATAAATATAATACAAGACTTGCATCTAAATCATCAATCTCTCACCCTTATGCAAGAACTAACTATGGGAAATTTAATATAAGATTCAACGGGGCAAAGGTGTGGAATTCAATAGATGAGGAACTTAAAAATCTTAGCAAAACATTGTTCAAGAAAAAATTGAAAGACGCTATGCTAAGACATTATAATGATGATACGGCTATATAAGTATTTTATTCTGAATTTGATTATCTCTGACAAATGCATGAAACCTTCATATCTTGCAAATATCTTACAAATTATATATAACATATACCATCGATAAACAATCCTAAAACAAGTTTTCGTTTGTTTCCTCTTTTTTTGTTAAATTACTTCACTTTTAATTAAATATGTACTTATTGATATATTTATTCTTTTTTCTCCTTAAAACGTCAAACTTCCATGACTTAATTTGTTTAAATAACTAGGAATATGCCAGCTGTCTCGACTAGTCCAAAGCTACTACAGCTGGCATGCACCACAAAAGCAGTGTTTACTATCATATTATTATTATTGTTATTGTAAAATATTGGTACTAAATAAAGATTGATTGATTGATTGACTCTCGCTTTGAGTTCCAATTGCAATGGGTAAAGACTCCAGAGCATCCCGAGAACTAACACAAAAAACTATGGTGAGAGACGTTTCCGCATCCGGGCCAAGATTATGGAACAAGCTCCTATTATATGTACGTGAAGCTGGGTCGTACCATAACTTTAAAACTGGTTTGAAGACGTAAGTATTATGTTAGTTTCGGATACTTGAATTTATTCAATGATTTTTTTATAAATCCTGTTATTTATAGATCATTGTTAGTCAAGTCAAAAAAGGTGAAAAAATATTGGGGTCACCTTATCGGTTATAGAGTTATAAGATATAGTATAAGTAGGTATTTGCAATAATTTGCGGTAATTTTGCTCAAAAGTACCTACTCAAAGCAGTCTAGAGAATGCGAACGTATCCTGCAAGGAAAAGCATTACGTTATATCAAACCGGCGATAGATCTAAGGTTAGTCTATTATTTTCAAAATATGGGTATAAGTGAACCCTAGAAGCATAATTCTATGCCAATTAACCCCTACATGTGTATAGAGTTGTAGCATTTCAAAATTTCAATGAATATTTTATTTTTAATTCTAAATTGTAAGAATAATAAATGCAGTCTATTCGTTTTGTCGAGTGAAACTGGGTACTAGTCGCTTTCAAGACTCCCCTTTATCATTATTGATTTTGTTTGAAGCATAAGGCATAATTTGGCCTTGATTTGATTTTTGAAAATCAATACTCTCTATGTTTATTTTCTTATTAATTATTGCTTTTTTGTATATGTTCAAACATTCTGATATATATAGATTTGATAGACGACCATAGTTTCGATATTTTATTTTATAAGTAGAAGAGAACTCGAAAATATGGATCCATATTTTCTCGAGTTCCGTCCCTGTTCACTGTTAAACTGGTTTTGAACTCGGCAAGATACGGATGCAACGCTCTGCAGTTTATCGCAAAATATCCAAGACAAAAAAAGGAAGTCTTTGCCAAAAACGTTTAATAATTGATTAAATAATCGCACTAACCTTGATATTTTACCTAATTCATTTTACAAATCTTGATTTTGATGCAAAACAGCCGTTGTCGTTTTTTATACCGCATTTATCCATATTGAAGTCTTCAACTGAATTTGCAGACTTTTTTGCCAAGTTAAATAGTGTCCATTCTCTTCATTGTTTTATTCTTCACGATACATGACACAAATCCTCTGTTGGCCACATACGACGATGAAATTTCTTTTTTCACTTTTGTTAAAGGTTTACCTGTTTCAATCCTTGGCTAGCACATCTCTTAGGTCGACCATGTTTTAAAGTACATAATTTCAATAAAAATCCAAACTTAACAAACACAAAATTACCGGCATTGTGTGAATATGGTTTTACTGAACAACCATCAAGCTAAACGAGTTTCATGTTAGTTGTCAAATAAGGAGGATCCTGGCAATTCACATTCATTAGGAAGCTAGAAAGTCAGTTAGTTTTTGTAAAATATATAAAATAATGTAGTTATTACTCGTGCCCAGGCCTATGGCCGGCACGAGTCTTAAAATGCAACGCCGTACGTCTGTCTTTCATTTCCACGTCGAAGATTTTGAAATCGAGGCGATAACACCCAGGATTCTTTGCGACATTAGCACGTGGTCAAACTAGCTACACAAAGCTACACTGTTGACCCACAGGCTTCCCACACTATCAATTTGTGGTTTTGGGCTTCCTGTGGTACTTAACGGCTCTTTCGAAGTTCAATATGGATAACATTCAAATATGGTCCAGTTTGAAATCTCTTCTTTAGTCAGTAATATTTTTCTTTTCCATAATAAAAGATTATCAGTTTATGAACGTTTCTGTGTGGTTTTCTTGGGTTTTGGTGGCCATTTAAGGAGGTTTTGAGGATGGCGAATTTCAACAATCATCGGCGTGTCAAAAAAAGGTAGGCAGCTCTCGACCCAGCGGACTCCAATCACCTCTAAATATCACCCGAAAATCCACTCTTTACCTGTGACTACAAAACTCAGCTTTTGATACAGTACAAAGTAGATATACAAGAACAACATACCAAAATTTCAAACGAATCGATCAATTTTTTTCCTATAGAAAGTTCTGCTAAACGTTCGAAATGTGCCTTCTCCCTATGCTCTGACAATCGAGAGCGACCAAGCACTAACAAAACAACAACTTGCCCCCCTCCCCAACACTTAATTACATAACGTAATCAAAGGCCACCTATGGCCAACTCGTGGATCATAATTAGAACATTATGTAATTATTTTCTCGGATTAGCTTGAGTTGATTTGAAGCGAAAAATAAGTATTCAATGTTGTTGTTTTATTTGTATTTTTTTGGTTGTCGTCCGTTTCCCTTACAGTCCGTCGTTCCCTCAGTCCGTGATCCGCTGACAAGTCTGATATTTACCTGGTTCGATCTTCGGTTCGTGCAGAGATACATGCGAGTTCAAAGAGTGTCTAAGAAACAGTGTTATTATGTTGTTCTTGCAAAATAAACACCAGAAAAAGCAAAATAGATAGTCTTTGAAGCAATTGGTGTTATATTTGAGGCGATTTGGGCTGTTGGGTGTAGTTTTTAGAGAGGCCGTTTTAGCTGTTTATTTGTTGTTGTCGAGGTCAACCTGGAGGTTTAAAACCGATCACGTTATCTCACATATTGTAAAGAAAGAAATATTACTTTCATCTACATATACATAGATCGTTAAGTTGAACTGCTAGATAATAGGGTGAAGCGATTTAAGTTTTGCGAATAAGTTTGTTGTTCTGTGCAAGAAGCTAAGAGCTCGAGAATCGCCTGTTTCAATCGCCGTTCGAATTTGTACGAATTAATAGTAGTCAATAAAATTAAACTATTGACAGATAAACTGGTTACTTTAATCAAAAATATAAAAGAAATAATTACAATAAGCAATATATTTACCCTACAACATCACTAAACTATTATACTGTTGTTGTCTTCACTTCTAGTGTGTATCGTACTCTCGAAGAATGCTTACCGGCAATACTGTTAAATATCCAGTAATAACAGCTTCGTCCTTTGTAACTGGTTGTAAATCCATTCCATAGCTTTATGAAAGGATGGATAAAAAGTAGCTTCTGTTTATAGCAGGGAAGATATCTCGATAAATTTGATCATAATAAGTTGGCTCGCTTAGTTCGCTCGTAAATTGCATGATCTTTAGTAAAATTCACAGTGACCATTTCCGAAAACATTGGACATAAACTTATGTGTAATTCTACTGCGCATGCGAATCGTGTGGCGTGAGCACATAAAATATGAGAGTATTCGCGATTACTTTGACCGAAAAATCATTCCTTCAGACGAATCAAATATCCATGTGCTCGAAGTACGCTGACCGAGATCTTGGGGCTCAAAAGTTTACACTGACGGTCTAGTGAGTGAGTGAGTGAGCGAGTGAGTGAGCGAGTGAGTGACACTTCCGGTTCAAAAGCCCCATCCCAATAACTCGAGGATCTTCGATCCACGAGTTAAAAATTGGAACTTCTAAACACAAAATGCAAAATAAGTATATTTGGTTAGTGGAAGAATATTTTTCTTTTGGATAAAGAAAGTCGCTTTTATTTATCAAAAATAGCTCTATATTCGAGCCATGTTTCAAGTGTGGGGGAGGGGGGCAAGTTGTTGTTTTGTTAGCGCTTGGTCGCTCTCGATTGTCAGAGCATAGTATATTCGCCATTCTTAAGTTGCGCAAGGGATTGGGTCGAGTTGTCATCGCAAAGCAGTTTGGGGCTGTTTTTGAGGACGCCACCAAAACATTGCCGCTTAAGACTGCTAAACCTTATGAAATACTGAGACGAAAAACGATATTTTTAAGTCAGAAAAACAAGATATTCCTTGAGCAGAACCACCATAGCCTTTACAGATGTACTCGGAAGCTATTTTGAAACGCTGGCGTTTGAGTAGAAGTGCAAAATTATTCGGTAATCGAACGAGTTATTCGAATGTGAGGTTGTTTGAAAGCGGTAGTTTACTGTCTAGGTATCGACGAAATCAGTCATATTTTTGCCAGTTTTATTGCAATCATACATCAAATTTTGCTTGTAATGATGTTTTTTAGAGTCAATATAGACAACAACTTAGATAAGGAGATCATATCGTCAATCCTGATGGTGGAATTCATCACGAAAGAAGGAACACAAACGTTGTAATCACCAAAGAAAGCAGTGCTTTCGCAACATTTCCAACTGAATGATCGACGAACTATCCTTTTAAGTTGTCGCCAGACTATAAAGTAATTGACTTTAAAAAAAATATAGACAAAAGTTCACATCTTATCTCAACAAAACGAGCAAAATATGAAAGATATGTCGAAGCAAGACCGTTTCAAACTGTCAACCTCACCTTCGAATTAGCTCGTTCGAATACCGGATAATTTTGCACTTCTACGCGAACGCCAGCGTTTCAAAATAGCTTTCGAACACAGCTGTAATGGCTTTGGTGGTTCTACTCAAGGAATATCTTGTTTTTCTGACTTAAAATGATCGTTTTTCGTCTCAGTATTTCAACATTCACTCGAAAGTTTAGCGGTCTTTAAAGGCAATGTTTTGGTAGCGTCTCCAAGAACAGCCCCAAAATGCTTTGCGATGACAACTCGACCCAATCCTTTGCGCAACTTAGGAATGGCGAATAGCAGAACTTTCTATGAGAAAAAAATTGATCGATTCGTTTGACATTTTGGTATGTTGTTCTTTTATATCTACTTTGTACTGTATCAAAAGCTGAGTTTTGTAGTCACAGGTAAAGAGTGGATTTTCGGGTGATATTTAGAGGTGATTGGGGTCCGCTGGGTCGAGAGCTGCCTACCTTGTGTAATTTTATTGACACGCCGATGATCGTTGAAATTCGCCATCCTCAAAACCTCCTTAAATGGCCACCAAAACCCAAGAAAACCACACAGAAACGTTCATAAACTGATAATCTTTTATTATGGAAAAGAAAAATATTACTGACTAAAGAAGAGATTTCAAACTGGACCATATTTGAACGTTATCCATATTGAACTTCGAAAGAGCCGTAAAATACCACAGGAAGCCCAAAACCACAAATTGATAGTGTGGGAAGCCTGTGGTTGACCTTGTGCGTTGTTGGCTGCTTTGCTATCAAAACTATGGATTCTACGTCTTTAAATACGCTCAAATCACTTACAAATCCACACACCATTCGCGGTATGGCCACACTAAAAGATGTCGAGAGTTTTCGGAAAGGCCATTTTGAGAGATACCGTCAATCTATCGTGAAACTGCCTATGAAAATGCCTATCGTGAAACTTATCGTGAACTATCTATCAAACTAGCTACCTATCTATTCAAAAGAGACTTATATTTCAGCTTATACAAACTCTAAAACCACAAAGAGCTCAACTACACAATGTGAACAAAGGTCTACCGAAGAAAAAACGACGATTGCAAGCATTTCAAGCGAAGAAGATACAAGACTAGCGACTTGTGTTTACACTCAACCATGTGAGTCTCAAAGTAAGGCCGCCTTCTCAAAGATGATCACTTCTGTCATAATAATAATGCTAAGTACCTTGCTTCTTTTGTTATTTTTAATTCAAGGAAGTATTTTCTGTTTTCCCTATTTGATATTAGTAACTTTGTTAGGGTACAAAACAGTCAAGTTCTTCGACTTCTACACTCAAACTATTGTCATTTCATCGTTCAGTGATTGTGATGTATTAGATAAAACTAGTTGTTTGACTGTACATGTATACACCTATTTCAATTAACGTTGTCCATCTGGAGTGGTTGATCTGAGACCGATAGGAATTGTGGAAGCTCGTTAAACTGCAAATGCACTATTATAATCACGCTTGAATATTAATGTTTACTTCTCAAATACTGTTATCTGTAATTCGGGATTGGCTAATCATCGAGTTAGAGGTTGAGTTGAGTTTGAGTTAAGTTTCTATACAAAGTTCATTCGTCATGTAATTGATTGTTATGATACCTTAAAGGATCTCGGCAGGGAATCCACGGCGGTTGTAATACAGATGCATCAGGTATCGTCTCTAAGAATGGATAGATAGTCTTTCTTGTGTATGAAAACCCATACAGACCATCTTCAGGGAAAACAATGATTTCAGCATTCATTGATTTAGCCTTACTCGCTTGCTCTCGATAAACATCAATGTTTGTTAACATTGTATTTAACGCTTCTTGCCTGGTTGGCTTACTAAATGGTACAAAGATAGCTTGGTGTTCAAATATCGCAGCTACATATTCCTTACGATATTCCTTACGATATTCCTTACGATCACATAAAACGAAACCAAATAACGGCATAAAAGATAGCCAAATAAGAAGTAGGATGGCCATCGTCGCAAGAATTGCTACGTGATATTTTGTCAAGAATGTGATCTCACCTTCGCTGTAAAAATACGCTGTAGGTCTAAAGTTCAAACAGAACCACAGGTAGCCCAAGCTATACATTTGTACGTTTTTTAGCAATATGACGAAATATTTAAAATGCAATAAAAATAAACATGTCTACCTGTGTGTTGTGTTTTTCTTTGCATTCCTGTGAAGTTTCAGGTCATTTCCTTCAATTTTGAGTGATTTATGGCTGATGTTCCCCAGCGTCCTAAGAAGAGGGGAAGGTAGCACACTCGGACGAGTTCGCTCCCCAGGTAGCCTCCAGTAATTCGCTTCTAGCTCGCCCAAAATTACGAATCTCGACAAAATTCCTTCAGATTATCTTTGCCCGATAGTCACTCCTTCCACTAAACCAAAGTTCTTTTCAAAACTCGAACGCTTTCACTAAAAAAAACCGCTCTATCTCAACGATATCGCTGAAATCCGAGCCGCGACCAGATCAGGCTTGCAACGGACTTTTTCAAACCATACTTACCCCTCCCCTCCTGTAACAAACTGCTATCCTGTAAGCAGGAGATTACGTTCGCTTTCTACTGTGGAGACTACGTGTTTTTGTTCTTCGGTTAAACTAGAGTAGGAAAAAGCCATAACGATTTGGTGTTAAAAAATGTAAGACACGAATTATATAATTTGTACAAAGCAGTTTGTAACAGGAGGGGAGGGGTAAGTATGGTTTGAAAAAGTCCGTTGCAAGCCTGATCTGGTCGCGGCTCGGATTTCAGCGATATCGTTGAGATAGAGCGGGTTTTTTTTAGTGAAAGCGTTCGAGCTTTGAAAAGAACTTTGGTTTAGTGGAAGGAGTGACTATCGGGCAAAGATAATCTGAAGGAATTTTGTCGAGATTCGTAATTTTGGGCGAGCTAGAAGCGAATTACTGGAGGCTACCTGGGGAGCGAACTCGTCCGAGTGTGCTACCTTCCCCTCTTCTTAGGACGCTGGGGAACATCAGCCATAAATCACTCAAAATTGAAGAAAATGGCCTGAAACTTCACAGAAATGCAAAGAAAAACACAACACACAGGTAGACATGTTTATTTTTATTGCATTTTAAATATTTCGTCATATTGCAAAAAAACGTACAAATGCATAGCTTGGGCTACCTGTGGTTCAATAAAATGTTATGCTCAAAACGAGAACTATTGTCTGTCTAGACGAAAATTACTTATTTCAAGTGACATTGAATCAAATCCTGGTCCCCTAATTCAACACAGTAATACAGAAGTAGTACATACTCAAAATCATGATGCCTCATCTTTATCAGCCAGTTCTAAACAACCATAGGACGGCTACCACAATCTTTATAATGCACATCAAATTAGACAAATCCACAAATTTTGATTTATTTCATATTCATATTGTTTTAGTTTCAGCAACTTCATACTTTATTATATAAAAATTGTGTGCGTTCACCTGCAGTGACAACTGTCTTTCAACTGTTTTTCTGCCACTCAAATCTGTAAACTAGTTCCAGCTCTCCCCAGCTCATCACCTTGCATCAAGGGCACGAGTGCACGCTACGTAGAGCGTCTAGTTAATAAATAACTTATTTGTAATTTTCCCCGTAATGCTGGCGGACATTTTACTCGTTATTCGCATTTTTTCACAACTCGTAAAATGTATATTTACATAATTATATATGATAAATATAAATATGCATAATTATATATTTTATACGCAAACATATTTATTTCAATTTTTTTTCAATATTTTTGATATTTTATTTTTTAAGTGTAATTTTAATTTTTGTTTAATCATCGAGACTTTTGTAAAATAAATTATTATTATTATGAAAAAAAAACTGATGGTATTTGTTTGTGGTAATTAAGTGGATGATTTATATAAACATCTACATCTTACATTATTTATCATAAAAATGTTGACCTAAAGATGGCAGGTTGTTTTTTAATTGATTGATTGATTAGCGCGGGCAACAGAGAACCAATATCGAATTTATTTCACTTTAAATGGTATCAATATGTCATAATGAAATATATAAGAATAAACGAAATCCTTTCATGGTTTGTTTTCTCTTTTTATCAGTTTGTTTACCAGGTTAGTTTGATACATTGTGATTATTTGACGACCGCCACCTGCTCAAATCAAGCTCTTAACTCCAACACCTGAATTCTTCGACACTTCACTGGCATAATAGGCGGTTGGGGACTCGCCTAATGCTCTATTAGTAATCCTTTTTTAGTGTTTGTGATTCGATATCTGCTGGCTCATGAGTGTGGATGCAGGAGTACCCCAGTGAAACGTTTTGATAATGACAGGCGATAGTAAACAAACATTTCAACTCACATCGCTTCACTTAAATGCCTGCTTTAAGTATTGTCTTTTAGGAATTATACCATGGATCCTGGGGTATTATCATTGCAGCTTTGCATGGATCATCCTTTTGTTATCATTTGGTGCATTTCTTCAATCAGGCCACCTATTATCACAAAGAAAAAGAAAAATACACAAGCAAATCAAGGAAGAAGACGACGTCAAAGACATCTGGCCAAGTATGCCCTCATGGATTTACTTTAGTGAAGAGGAACACGCTCTCTGGGTCAACAAGATTTTGGATCAGATGTGGCCGTACATCGAAGATATGGTAGTAGAAATCCTGAAGAAGAGTGTTGAGCCTGCTATACAGGCATGTTTACCAGCGCCATTACAATGCTTGTGCTTCGAGAACATTTCTTTGGGTCAGACTCCATTGTACATCACTCACATACGAACCTATCATACATGCACATCTAAACGAGACAACGAGTTCATCATGGACCTAGACATTGTTTACAACGGCGATGCTAACTTCACTTTGGGAGTCAAGAAAGTCAAGCTTGGCGTTTCTGATTTGGAGATTCATGGACCTCTTCGTGTCATATTCAAGCCTTTGGTTTCTGATTATAACCCAGTGGGTGGTGTAACTGTGTTTTTTCTAAACAGACCAAAAATATCCTTTGAATTGACAAATCTGTTGAGTGTTCTCGATATACCTGGCATCAAGGAAATACTGCAAAACATTGTGCAAGATGTAGCTGCTTCGTTTGTTGTGCTGCCAAATAGAATTGCAGTACCGCTTGCTGTAAGTGTGGACTACGGTGATTTGGCTTACCCTATCCCTGATGGCCTTCTTCGTGTTGAGGTTACAGAAGCCAAAGATCTCATCAAAGCTGATAAAGCATTTATAGGTGAAGGAAGTTCTGATCCTTATTGCATACTTGAGATAGGCGCACAGAAGTTTCGCACTAAAACCAGAAAAAGTAACTGTAATCCTGTTTGGAAAGAGACCTTTGAAGCTTTCATAGATAACACAGAAGGCCAAGAACTGTCCATTAAAGTGTTTGATGAGGATATAGCTAGTAAAGATGAGGAAATTGGTCATGCAGAATACAAAGTGTCACAGACCATTGCAAAAGGCACATCCGATGTTTGGCTTCCATTGGAAGGAGTAGACGATGGTTGTGTCCACATGAAGTTAAGCTGGTTTAATCTGACTTTAAACCCTGAGGACATTCGTCAAGCCACCCCAGTCAATCCCACTGTAGCTGCGCTTTTTGTGAAAGTCATTACAGCAATCGATCTTCCAAGTGATTTGAAAGACGAAGTTGATCCTAAACTTCTATTTTGCACCGTGAGAGTTGGCAAGGTAAAGCGTGACACCTATTCAGTATACAGTAGTGCTCCTACATGGAACCAAAGAATGCGTTTCCTTATTAGCAACCCACATACTGAAACTGTTCGTATACAGATCATGGAGGGAGACAAGATCTTATGTCATATTAACTTTGATATAAAACGTATCGAGAATGTCCCAGGTATGGCCCATGAAGGCGCTTTTCCTTTGACAGGGCCAGGGTTCGAAAAGAGCGCTTTGAAGTGTAGAGTTGAGCTACGAGCAATGAAGGCTCCCGAGGTTACTTCTTGTAAAGAAGAGGAAATTGAACCAACAGAACCGCTTTCCACCAACATTACACGAACTACCCTTGGTGTGAGTCTTCCGGCTCACCTTGATACATTCCCACTATCTGATAACGAAGTGGATGGTAAAGTACTTACTAGTAGGAAAGTGATGTCAAGTACTTCAGTAGCTGGTAATAGTAGCATATCATCGATGTCAATCGACCACGCATTGGAACAAATAACTGGTGAAGTACAACTAGCGTTAAGGTATGACCACACCAAGGGCCTTTTGATAGTGGTTGTCATACGGGCGGACAACCTCAAGTCTCGCTATTTACCAAACAAGACAAACCCGTACGTCCGCTTATATCTTCTTCCAGATCAAAACAAGAACTCAAGACGAAAGTCAAAAGTCGTCCGTGGGAGCCTGAGTCCTGTATTCAATGAAACATTTCAGTATGAAGTTTACTTGGAAGAACTTAGATATAGGACCCTGGAACTAGCGGTAAAGAATGCACGAAGTGGCCTTGTACGGAGACGAAGCAATCTAATTGGCCGAACGACATTACGATTGTCTGAATTAACTTTGTCCTCAGGAGTGACAATGACTTGTGAATTAAGAAAATAAGTAAAGAAAATACTGTTAATTTTGTTGTTTGGGAAGAATACCGGGAGATTGTTTGACCCTCAAGACGATAGTAAAGATTCTAGATCGAGAAGTCAATAAAATTGGATTATATACAGTTTTTTTTATTGACACTCAGAATGAACTGATTCGGTCACTATAGTTATTAGACTGCATGAAAAAGTTGCAAATCCGTTCGCGTCTCGAACAAGTCTTGAAATGAGGAATGGAAGTGTTTGTAAAGACATTTTACGAGAAAGATTTTTTAAAAGTGGTGGACTTTAAACCCACTTCAAAGGCTTCCCATGGTTTTAATTCTAAAATTGGAACAACGTTTAACAATGTGTAGAATTCAAACACTTGTGCACACGTACTTATTTTATAAAAAAATACTCTTCCTTTTTCAAAGAAATCCAACAAGGATTATTTTGCAATAGGCAAGTAATCTAAACTCTTCCACGTTGAAGAACGACGACCAGGTTAAGAATTAAGTATTTGCATGGAAAAAGGGTTCGAGTACCGGAGATTAACACTTTATTCATGATGAAGATCATGATCAAGAACAATTATTGTAAATATCCAGGATTACGCACCCAAGATGGAAGGGAAAGACACTTGTTGAAAATAGCCAAGTAAGCGGTCAAGGTCGATGGAAATGATTTATTTCAGAGATATGTTTATAATTGTATATAGATTTAGAGGTAGTTCGTTTTTTGTATATGGTAGGCCCGGATATATTGCTGGGGGTCAATTTCAGGAACATTATTGATTTGAAAATTAGAGGAAGTAATTACATGTAGTTCACTTTGTTCATTTTGTTAAATGAGCAAACATATATACACTTATTTTAGAAAAACCGATGTCGCTGCTTTAAGCAACAAGCATGCATCAAGCTAAGACCGAAGTAATGCTAGTCAGTTTTATATTTAAAAAGTATAGAAATGAGATTTGTTTTTTAAAGGAAATGATCAAATGTAGGTATATTTCCACGTGTTTGTATTGTATTGTATTGTATTGTATTGTATTGTATTGTATTGTATTGTATTGTATTGTATTGTATTGTATTGTATTGTATTGTATTGTATTGTATTGTATTGTATTGTATTGTATTGTATTGTATTGTATTGTATTGTATTGTATTGTATTGTATTGTATTGTATTGTATTGTATTGTATTGTATTGTATTGTATTGTATTGTATTGTATTGTATTGTATTGTATTGTATTGTATTGTATTGTATTGTATTGTATTGTATTGTATTGTATTGTATTGTATTGTATTGTATTGTATTGTATTGTATTGTATTGTATTGTATTGTATTGTATTGTATTGTATTGTATTGTATTGTATTGTATAGCGCTTAGAACAGATTTGTATTTGCGTTTTATAAATAAAAATTATTATTAATTATTATTAATTATTATTATTATTATTATTATTATTATTATTATTATTATTATTATTATTATTAATGATGTAAAAATGAGACTTAGTAAAGAAATAATTATTTTTTGACGTTTCGGAGCCATCACGCTCCATTATCAGATAATACTAATTACAAAATGCAGAAGTTCGCTTATAAACTAATTTATGTAAATAATTTAGCCTTGATGGAATCGGACTGTACATTCAGGACAGGTTTTAATTCCCTGATGTACAGCATCTCGTGCAGAAGGCAGTCAAATTTGCTGGAACATTTCTTAAGAACAATAAAGTTATTAATTAAGTTGTCAGGAGCAGTACTATTGTGTTCTTTAATATAGTGTTTATAAATAGATGAAGATTTTTGCTTGTGCTGTTCAACGCGTACATAAAGGTGTCCATTTGTGAAACCTACATAACCTGCATCGCACAGGTCACATTTAAAATATAGACGACACGTTGTTGATTCACAATAGTAGGTTTCAACTCCCGTGTTTTGAGATCTTCTTCAAGCTTACGGGTGGTAAAGATGGGCTGGATAATGGTACCGACGTTTAAGCTAAGATCTTTGAGCTGCTTTTTTACAGTGTCCGCGGACACCTGGTCCTTAAAAGGGACGACAACACGAACAAGTTCCTCTGGCTCTCGCATAGGGAGCGTTGCTGTTACTCTTGAAAAAATCTCTTGAAAAATCGCATTTTGTAATTAGTATTATCTGATAATGGAGCGTGATGGCTCCGAAACGTCAAAAAACAATTATTTCTTTACTAAGTCTCATTTTTACATCATTATGCGTTTCTAAATCATTACTTATAAGATTATTATTATTATCATTATTATTATTATTATTATTATTATTATTATTATTATTATTATTATTATTATTATTATTATTATTATTATTATTATTATTATTATTATTATTATTAAATTTTGTTGAAATCAAGATTTCAATAAATTTATAGCACAAATCCAGCGCCTTAATTTCGGTCTTGGTTTGATGCTTGTTCTTTAAAGCTGCGATAACATTTTTTTGCAATAAATGTATAATTCAAAAACTCTATCTATGCACTATTTCAAACGAAAGCGTGCATTTAGAAGAACATGAAGTTTGTAAATAATGCTGCCACTTTTGTCTGTGTTGTATACTTGTATAGACACTGATAAGAAAGTACAAAATATTGACATTTCTATAACTAAAGTAGTACTTTCTTTGCTTATATCAATGTTCGTTTGTGCTCGATTTTTGGCTTTATGAACATACATAGTATATCATAAAATATATATTATGTGAATTTTAATACAAATAACGATCTCACGCAATGAGTACATCAAGTGGATTACGTATACACTGCTTATTGGGACCGCTGACATTAAAATTGTATCGCGGGGGTGTACCTTCGTGTCTCTCCAACGTAAGATATCTCACACTCACCACAGTTTGCTTCTCAGCGTCAACGCGATCTTTTGGTTTTGATAATATTTCATGTATTTTTCTATCTCTTTTCAAAAATACACATCCTTGATTTACCAGTCTAAGATAATACTCGTTTCTATAAAAAGCCCCCCACGTGCCGGGCTTGGACATGGTAGACAGTTGTTTCCTGTCCCCACCCTAAGGGATTCAGTGTGAGTTAGTTTCGCTTCGAAGCTGTTCAAGTTTAATAGTGCCTTATCGATCAGAAGCATTAATTAGTGGTGTTGTGTTCATTCAATCAGTATTACCGCATTCAGTGATAGATAACTGACAATATGGGTAAGCAGCCTTGTCAATGTTTATGGTAATCACTAAAACCTAATTGCAAGAATGTTGTCCTGACTTTAGTAATTTAGCGGTGGAAAAGGAATTAATTAAGTGTCTGAATTCTTTCTTTTGTTATTCCTTTTTTACTAAATTACCCACCTTGTTCTTTCATTTGACAACACTCCTGCAATTAGGTATAGATTACTTTATGTTAAAAGCATATATGTTATGCCTGAGCCACTATGACTTGTATATTGTTCTCATTCAATCGATAATCATGTCAGTATGGCAATTCTGATAGAGTACAAAATAGCTAAATATCGAAGCTCGGCGGGATGTTTACATGCTCTCTCACAGGCAGCCCAAGCAATTTACTTTTACAGTAGAGATATTTGAGGAAAAAATCGATATTTTTTATTGAAATAAATTTGAACATATTTCAATCCTGTGTTGTTGTTTAACTTATTTAATGTCATTCTGGATGGTTTTTGAACGTTTTAGAGCATTTGTTCTTAATGTTTGCCCACCTGTACTTAAATATGGAAAGGCTGGTCACTCGAGATATCCATCGCTTGTCTTCGATGGCCGAAAAAATCATGTTTAATCCTTCCTTTGCCTTCAAATTCCTCTCACCACCATAGATTAATGATCCTTCTGTCCAGAAATCAGCAAAATGTCCATGGATCTGGAGTCAGACCTCACGAAATCATAGATATTGAGCGATTTTCAACGACAATTTTCCTTCAGATGAGCTGTGAGGCGCGCTTAACGGACACCGATATAACTTCGCAACCGGGCCTTATTTTGTAAAACTCATTCTGATTGGATGATTGGTAACCATGGAATAGAGTCGTCCAATCAGAATGAGTTTTACAAAATAAGACCCGGTTGCGAAGTTATATCGGTGTCCGTTAAGCGCGCCTCACAGCTCATCTGAAGGAAAATTGTCGTTGAAAATCGCTCAATATCTATGATTTCGTGAGGTCTGACTCGAGATCCATGAACATTTTTTGCTGATTTCTGGACAGAAGGATCATTAATCTATGGTGGTGAGGGGAATTTGAAGGCAAAGGAAGGATTAAACATGATTTTTTCGACCATCGAAGACAAGCGATGGATATCTCGAGTGACCAGCCTTTCCATATTTAAGTACAGGTGGGCAAACATTAAGAAAAAGTGCTCTTAAACGTTTAAAAACCACCCAGAATGACATTAAATAAGTTAAACAACAACACAGGATTGAAATATGTTCAAATTTATTTCAATAAAAAATATCGATTTTTTCCTCACATATCTCTACTGTAAAAGTGAATTGCTTGGGCTGCCTGTGGCTCTCTCAGCTGTTAGAAGTATACGTCAGAAGTATCTCGAATGCCCTCGTGCTGAAATTTAGGCCGTCTGAAAATATCGGCCAAAGTGTGCAAATCTTTACTATCAATCACGTTACTTTTCATCGAAAACTTCACTTTCGAAAAACAAAACGGTACAATTTTTGGCGTGCGGGGTATTCTTACTATAGTTACTCAACAAAACAACCGCCACAACACATTTTCAGACTATTTCTGCCAACTTAAATGGAAAGGAATAACAAATATACCAAGAAAAGAATGCATTGTGAGACGGCATTGCTAAAGAAAAGCGACTTATCGAGGTTAAAATATGTTCAACGCCGGCACCATAGTTGAAAATCACTGTGCACTAAACGCTGTATAACGAATATGAAATGAGCTCAGTTGTTTCCAAAAATAGACAGTTGTTTCCTATCCCCACCTTAAGTCATTGTGAGTTAGTTTCGCTTCGATACTGTTCAAGTTTCATTATGGCAGATATTTAATGAAGTTGCTATTTCAATATTCTTCCATAATGGGCTCGGATGAATCCAATAAGTGTATAATATTGAATATTGGGATAGACAGCAGGTCGAGCCTAATATGGCGAGGAGGTATCCTATAGGTGTTTTATTATACTGAACAAATATTTTTTTTTCAAAATATCTCGAGCAAACAATCAACATGAGGCAGTCCAATAGGTTGCTGTCCAAACTGAATCGAAAAATAATAGATCGCCAGCTGCTTATCAAAATACCGAGATGTGATTGGCTGATTATTTCATTATTGATAAGTCCTAATGTCTTGGTTTACCAGTCTATAAAGATAATACTCGTATCTATAAATAGCCCCCCACGTGCCGAGCTTGGACATGGTAGACAGTTGTTTCCTGTCCCCACCCTAAGGGATTCAGTGTGAGTTAGTTTCGCTTCGAAGCTGTTCAAGTTTAATAGTGCCTTATCGATCAGAAGCATTAATTAGTGGTGTTGTGTTCATTCAATCAGTATTACCGCATTCAGTGATAGATAACTGACAATATGGGTAAGCAGCCTTGTCAATGTTTATGGTAATCACTAAAACCTAATTGCAAGAATGTTGTCCTGACTTTAGTAATTTAGCGGTGGAAAAGGAATTAATTAAGTGTCTGAATTCTTTCTTTTGTTATTCCTTTTTTACTAAATTACCCACCTTGTTCTTTCATTTGACAACACTCCTGCAATTAGGTATAGATTACTTTATGTTAAAAGCATATATGTTATGCCTGAGCCACTATGACTTGTATATTGTTCTCATTCAATCGATAATCATGTCAGTATGGCAATTCTGATAGAGTACAAAATAGCTAAATATCGAAGCTCGGCGGGATGTTTACATGCTCTCTCACAGGCAGCCCAAGCAATTTACTTTTACAGTAGAGATATTTGAGGAAAAAATCGATATTTTTTATTGAAATAAATTTGAACATATTTCAATCCTGTGTTGTTGTTTAACTTATTTAATGTCATTCTGGATGGTTTTTGAACGTTTTAGAGCATTTGTTCTTAATGTTTGCCCACCTGTACTTAAATATGGAAAGGCTGGTCACTCGAGATATCCATCGCTTGTCTTCGATGGCCGAAAAAATCATGTTTAATCCTTCCTTTGCCTTCAAATTCCTCTCACCACCATAGATTAATGATCCTTCTGTCCAGAAATCAGCAAAATGTCCATGGATCTCGAGTCAGACCTCACGAAATCATAGATATTGAGCGATTTTCAACGACAATTTTCCTTCAGATGAGCTGTGAGGCGCGCTTAACGGACACCGATATAACTTCGCAACCGGGCCTTATTTTGTAAAACTCATTCTGATTGGATGATTGGTAACCATGGAATAGAGTCGTCCAATCAGAATGAGTTTTACAAAATAAGACCCGGTTGCGAAGTTATATCGGTGTCCGTTAAGCGCGCCTCACAGCTCATCTGAAGGAAAATTGTCGTTGAAAATCGCTCAATATCTATGATTTCGTGAGGTCTGACTCGAGATCCATGAACATTTTTTGCTGATTTCTGGACAGAAGGATCATTAATCTATGGTGGTGAGGGGAATTTGAAGGCAAAGGAAGGATTAAACATGATTTTTTCGACCATCGAAGACAAGCGATGGATATCTCGAGTGACCAGCCTTTCCATATTTAAGTACAGGTGGGCAAACATTAAGAAAAAGTGCTCTTAAACGTTTAAAAACCACCCAGAATGACATTA
Organism: Metridium senile; assembly: GCA_949775045.1. Classification (NCBI taxonomy): domain Eukaryota; kingdom Metazoa; phylum Cnidaria; class Anthozoa; order Actiniaria; family Metridiidae; genus Metridium; species Metridium senile. The sequence goes on along the minus strand of OX459101.1, from coordinate 13,723,322 downwards.
AATAAGTTAAACAACAACACAGGATTGAAATATGTTCAAATTTATTTCAATAAAAAATATCGATTTTTTCCTCACATATCTCTACTGTAAAAGTGAATTGCTTGGGCTGCCTGTGGCTCTCTCAGCTGTTAGAAGTATACGTCAGAAGTATCTCGAATGCCCTCGTGCTGAAATTTAGGCCGTCTGAAAATATCGGCCAAAGTGTGCAAATCTTTACTATCAATCACGTTACTTTTCATCGAAAACTTCACTTTCGAAAAACAAAACGGTACAATTTTTGGCGTGCGGGGTATTCTTACTATAGTTACTCAACAAAACAACCGCCACAACACATTTTCAGACTATTTCTGCCAACTTAAATGGAAAGGAATAACAAATATACCAAGAAAAGAATGCATTGTGAGACGGCATTGCTAAAGAAAAGCGACTTATCGAGGTTAAAATATGTTCAACGCCGGCACCATAGTTGAAAATCACTGTGCACTAAACGCTGTATAACGAATATGAAATGAGCTCAGTTGTTTCCAAAAATAGACAGTTGTTTCCTATCCCCACCTTAAGTCATTGTGAGTTAGTTTCGCTTCGATACTGTTCAAGTTTCATTATGGCAGATATTTAATGAAGTTGCTATTTCAATATTCTTCCATAATGGGCTCGGATGAATCCAATAAGTGTATAATATTGAATATTGGGATAGACAGCAGGTCGAGCCTAATATGGCGAGGAGGTATCCTATAGGTGTTTTATTATACTGAACAAATATTTTTTTTTCAAAATATCTCGAGCAAACAATCAACATGAGGCAGTCCAATAGGTTGCTGTCCAAACTGAATCGAAAAATAATAGATCGCCAGCTGCTTATCAAAATACCGAGATGTGATTGGCTGATTATTTCATTATTGATAAGTCCTAATGTCTTGGTTTACCAGTCTATAAAGATAATACTCGTATCTATAAATAGCCCCCCACGTGCCGAGCTTGGACATGGTAGACAGTTGTTTCCTGTCCCCACCCTAAGGGATTCAGTGTGAGTTAGTTTCGCTTCGAAGCTGTTCAAGTTTAATAGTGCCTTATCGATCAGAAGCATTAATTAGTGGTGTTGTGTTCATTCAATCAGTATTACCGCATTCAGTGATAGATAACTGACAATATGGGTAAGCAGCCTTGTCAATGTTTATGGTAATCACTAAAACCTAATTGCAAGAATGTTGTCCTGACTTTAGTAATTTAGCGGTGGAAAAGGAATTAATTAAGTGTCTGAATTCTTTCTTTTGTTATTCCTTTTTTACTAAATTACCCACCTTGTTCTTTCATTTGACAACACTCCTGCAATTAGGTATAGATTACTTTATGTTAAAAGCATATATGTTATGCCTGAGCCACTATGACTTGTATATTGTTCTCATTCAATCGATAATCATGTCAGTATGGCAATTCTGATAGAGTACAAAATAGCTAAATATCGAAGCTCGGCGGGATGTTTACATGCTCTCTCACAGGCAGCCCAAGCAATTTACTTTTACAGTAGAGATATTTGAGGAAAAAATCGATATTTTTTATTGAAATAAATTTGAACATATTTCAATCCTGTGTTGTTGTTTAACTTATTTAATGTCATTCTGGATGGTTTTTGAACGTTTTAGAGCATTTGTTCTTAATGTTTGCCCACCTGTACTTAAATATGGAAAGGCTGGTCACTCGAGATATCCATCGCTTGTCTTCGATGGCCGAAAAAATCATGTTTAATCCTTCCTTTGCCTTCAAATTCCTCTCACCACCATAGATTAATGATCCTTCTGTCCAGAAATCAGCAAAATGTCCATGGATCTGGAGTCAGACCTCACGAAATCATAGATATTGAGCGATTTTCAACGACAATTTTCCTTCAGATGAGCTGTGAGGCGCGCTTAACGGACACCGATATAACTTCGCAACCGGGCCTTATTTTGTAAAACTCATTCTGATTGGATGATTGGTAACCATGGAATAGAGTCGTCCAATCAGAATGAGTTTTACAAAATAAGACCCGGTTGCGAAGTTATATCGGTGTCCGTTAAGCGCGCCTCACAGCTCATCTGAAGGAAAATTGTCGTTGAAAATCGCTCAATATCTATGATTTCGTGAGGTCTGACTCGAGATCCATGAACATTTTTTGCTGATTTCTGGACAGAAGGATCATTAATCTATGGTGGTGAGGGGAATTTGAAGGCAAAGGAAGGATTAAACATGATTTTTTCGACCATCGAAGACAAGCGATGGATATCTCGAGTGACCAGCCTTTCCATATTTAAGTACAGGTGGGCAAACATTAAGAAAAAGTGCTCTTAAACGTTTAAAAACCACCCAGAATGACATTAAATAAGTTAAACAACAACACAGGATTGAAATATGTTCAAATTTATTTCAATAAAAAATATCGATTTTTTCCTCACATATCTCTACTGTAAAAGTGAATTGCTTGGGCTGCCTGTGGCTCTCTCAGCTGTTAGAAGTATACGTCAGAAGTATCTCGAATGCCCTCGTGCTGAAATTTAGGCCGTCTGAAAATATCGGCCAAAGTGTGCAAATCTTTACTATCAATCACGTTACTTTTCATCGAAAACTTCACTTTCGAAAAACAAAACGGTACAATTTTTGGCGTGCGGGGTATTCTTACTATAGTTACTCAACAAAACAACCGCCACAACACATTTTCAGACTATTTCTGCCAACTTAAATGGAAAGGAATAACAAATATACCAAGAAAAGAATGCATTGTGAGACGGCATTGCTAAAGAAAAGCGACTTATCGAGGTTAAAATATGTTCAACGCCGGCACCATAGTTGAAAATCACTGTGCACTAAACGCTGTATAACATGTAAATCAACACTAATCAAATTCAATGCTTATACTATGTTGTCTATTTATCATTTAACACATGAGTATGCGGTAACTCGATCGATTCCTTTCGATATCTCAAGCATATTAACAGCTTTTATATTATATGTGAACATTTTCTAATAACTTTATTTAAATTGTTAGCGGAGCCGAAAAACAACATTCGCTTGTAGGTGAACTACGACTGTGTTGCCCTTCGGTCAGTACAGGAAGTGACGTCTAATTGATAGTAAAGAATTAGCCTTTTTCATACTGAGCAAGGGACTGGAACCAAGTTTCTCAAAATTAATTCAAATTAATTCAAAAATAAACCCCTTCACACGAAAGAACAAATACAAATTAGTAAGAATTGAAAGTTTGAACAAGTTTGTGCAAATTGCAACGAAATTATGGTAATTTTTTTTCGAAAATACAAATAATGTATGTTTGGAAGGACGTTTTGGAAGCATACCATACATTTCTCTGTAATTTTTGGCAGAGTTTGGATGCTCATAATTTTGTTTCTATTTAGCCAAACTTTGTGAAACTTGGTCAATAAGCTTATATTTGGCAACTCACCCATGAGACGGGGTTTTTTTTCTGGAACCATAATCAAATTAGTTTTTCACACTTGTACCCAGTCCCTTGCTCGATATGGAAAAGGCCAATAGGCGAAATACTTTACCAGTTGATAGCATTTGGAGAGTTAGTCACTAAAAAAAATTTCCATTTTTCTGAATTTGGGCTTTCGGTCGTGTTTTTTACGACTTTTAACAACATTTCCTAACTGGCTTTGTCGAGGGATTTCTTCTAATGATTTTAGTTAAATTCGCTATATGTAAAGTTGCTATATCTTTCATGTTTAGAGAGTCAACAATCGATTATGATTCATGTCATATATGGACCAAGTGGTACAGAGCGTCCTTTGCAGCTTCCAAAAGGTTCCAAACTTCAAGAGTTAGAAGAAATGTTCTTGGTGCTGTTCAATGACTTAATACCTCAAGGGAGCAAGGCTTCTGATTTTGAGTTCATGTCGTTTAATGATAAAGAATACGTCAAGTTGCCGAAAAATCAATTCTTGCACGATAAGGATAAAATAAAGGTTGAGGTAAGTGATCAATGACTAAGTTAAGCTATATTAGCCTTTCTCATATTGAGCAAGGGACTGAAACCAAGTTTCTCAAAATTAATTTAATTCAAAAATAAACCCCTTCACAGGAAAGAACAAATACAAATTAGTAAGAATTGAAAGTTGGAACAAGTTTGCGCAAATTGCAACGAAAGTTTATGTTGTTTTATTTATTTTTTTCGAAAATACAAAGAATGTATGGTTTGGAAGGACGTTTTGGAGTTTGGATGCTCATAATTTTTTTTCTATTTAGCCAAACGTTCTGACACTTGGTAATATTTGGTTACTCTCCCATGAGACAGGGTTACTTTTTCTGGAACCATAATTAAATTAGTTTTTCACACTCGTACCCAGTCCCTTGCTCGACGTGGAAAAGGCCAATAGGGATCGAAAGGGATCATTATAATCACTACCATAATCATTTGACATCATCATCTATCTTTGTCATTAATATTATATCGTTATCGATGTACAGTCATCGTTATCGTCATCGCCATATCATTATTTTTATCACACTGTCATCATATTTATATTTTTATCATCATCAGAGACGCATAATTATCATAAGTTATCGATCGAGAAAGACAGGACTTAGAAAACTGAAATCTGAGTCCCGATGGAATATGGAGCCCTTGATTTGCAGTATTCCAGTCGGATGCTCTAAGGCGCTTAGTGAGAAAGGATAATCAGCATATTCATTATGCCTGCTCACTATAGAGGCATTGGTTAGATTACCACGAGGCCCACGTCCTTTCCGAGTCCATTCTTTTTTATCATCATTTATTATATCCATTTTGATATCACTAAGCAATCCTGTACTATGATTGGCTCTCAGCAGCTATGATATGAGCATGAATTGCATCATTTTTTGAATTTATTGCACCATTTGTAAAAACCGGATCGGGGTCGGGGCAATCTCGAACCCAGAGCCTGCGTTACTCTTGGCCAGCAGTGCCGAGCAACGTATAACTCTGGGGTACCGGGATTCTCTGCTTATTGTGATTGGCCCTTGAAAATACAATAGTCAGACCGGAAACAGACGAAGTAAAAGCTCTGATTGGTCCATCATGTAAACAAATGTACATTCAAAATGTAAATTTTACGATTAATACGACGTTCGGTTGTTTAACACTAGATAGAAGAATATCGTCTTTCAGTTATGGAATATATGCGAGTCGCAAAGCTTATCGGGTCGCGAAGCAAATTAGAATACACACAAAATACTTCTTTAAACTATTCTAAACCTAGACAATCCTCAGACCTCTGGCATCCAGTTATTTACTAAAGGTCAATCGTACCACGACAGCAAACTAATAACCGTTGGAAAACTATAAATAAATCGACGGTTAAAGCGATTTAAATTGAAGGAGATTTAGACTCGTTTTTATATCATTATATAAATCCTGATGGCAGCTAAAAAACCTTCCTAAACTTTAAATGTTTTATTAGTGAGGAAAATGTTTATATTTTGGCTTAGAAAATATTTAAAATACTACTAGGTCAACAATATTTTGAATGTCATATAACGTACAAAGTAACACAGGATGCCCAAACCAACAGAACATTAGAATATTAACTAAGCATGCGCATTTCATGTTAAAACCGGAACTCCAAAATTGGAGCAGAATAATTCTCGAGTGTTCTCCCAACATCACAAGTGTTTAGATCAGGCTATATAACACGGAAAAGCGTCTTCTATTGCTTTTATAAAATATTTTTTGAGGCTAAATCGGCATTTTAATTGCTGATAGAATAGCAATTCTCAATACGCGCGCCATCAATACGCGCGCGCATGTTTAGATAGCCCCATCCAACACGGTTTTTGACCAATCAGAGCGCGCGTACTATCTAAATTATTTTATAAACGACAATATTTAACATTCTATCTAGTATTAAAGAACCGTTGACGTCGTATTACATGTAATCGTAAAATTTACATTTTGAATGTACATTTGTTTACATGATGGACCAATCAGGGCTTTTACTTCGTCTGTTTCCGGTCTGACCATTGTATTTTCAAGGGCCAATCAGCATAAGCAGAGAATTCCGGTCCCCCAGAGTCTTACGTTACTCGGCTGGCCAAGAGGAACGAAGGCTCGGGGTTCGAGATTGCAGAGTTATACGTTGCTCGGCACTGCTGGCCAAGAGTAACGCAGGCTCTGGGTTCGAGATTGTTTATCACAGATTTAGAGTTTATTTAGTTTGTATAGGTAATTACGGTGTAATTTAGCTCTGTGAAAGACAAATGAGTGCAAATTAACCCAAATTGAAGAAAAGAAGAGACAACAACACTCAAAACAAAATATCGTCAATGCATACCGTACTCAATCATTTTCTTTTCTTTTTGAAAAACAATTATTACACTTATCTTAATATCAAGGACAACAAAAGATACTAGTTTATAACATATAAAGCTTTCTTTAGTACAAAAGACGTCAAAAACTTGAGGTAAAAACAAAGTTTGAAAAGTTGTACTTTGACGTTTCTGCTGAAAAAACGATGATTTACTACACTTTAAAGCATTTTACTCGAAATTGAACAATGACACCACTATCAATTAGACAAAATATTAACTTTTGCTGGTTAATGTGAAGAAAAAAGTCAATATTTTATCTGATTTCATCTTGAAACTGTAGTGAATTTTATAGTGGGCTGAGAAAGGCGACACCATTATCGATGCAAAATGTTCTCAAAATGGTTATTTGCAATCTTGAAACTCCACACATACAAACTCTTAGTCCCATTCTTCAATGAGGAAGCTTTTGTTATTCGTAATAAGCATTTTTTGATAGTTTTTGAACAGTTTTTTCTCTGTTAATTTTCGGCCATATGTCCGCCATCTTGGATTTTTGTCAAGAATTTTCAGTTGTGAAGAAAACTCTATTTTGATTGGTTGAAAAAAACATTTCTATTGTTTCTTAGCCAATCAGCATCGTGTTATCACTGCACTGAATTACGTCGGGTTTTACATAGTTTTTGCACTGAATTTATACCTCTAAAATGCAGTAATTTTTTCATGTTTTTTATTAGATATCAAAATGGATATAATAAAGTAATAATTGAACTTCGTGTCGTGCAATTTTGGTCTGCTACGCGGTCGTGTGATTTTGTAATCGCGCGTTTGATATCAGACCAAATTGCACTCCACTTAGTTCAATTACCATTATTACTCTGCTTTCCACAGGTTTTTTTTTCTAATTGCTTTGGCGTTTGTAAATCTGACGGTTTGAGCTGTAACGAACACAGACGTATAAAAAAAAGCTTCTGATTTTCAGGGTATTCATTTATTCACTTCAAATCTTACCGCAACAATTACAGTTATCATCACTATCATCAGCATCACTAGAGTACAACCACTAAAAGTGTGCAATACTTTGTACTATTTACCACTAAATAGTGTTGATTAAACAATAGAAAACAAAAGAATTTGCATAATTTAGCAGTATTTAGTGGTATTTATGTTGCACACTTTTAGTGTTTGTACTCTACCACCATATTAATCGTTTATTTAATGTAACAAACAACTTTTCACAATGGATATTTCAGCATCGTGGATCTGGCCCAATAACCCTTCATCCAATACATGGGGATATGTTCTTGTATATGTGGTCGGTGTACAGCCAAGTAAACGAAGCTATATTAAAGAAAGATGATACTACATTGATCATTAAATGTGATGGAAAGACAACTGACAATGAAAGCCTTAGTAGGTTCCTAAAAATAAGTATTTATAAAAAAATATGTTTTGATTGCGCAGTATATTCGATATTTGATAGCTGATCACTGATTCGATATTGGACAGCTGACTGGCTGATATTAAATTTTACATTATTTGTTTGTGTTGCTGTTGCTGTTGCTGTTGGTGTTCAGTGTTGTTGTTTTCTTGCTGTTGGCTTTGTTTTCTTGCTCTTATAAGCATGTTAAGTCGTGATATTTTACCGGCCGGATTGTTGAAAAATACATTTTCTGTGATAACATAAACCTGTCAAATTGAGTTCTGGACCTAAAGTGATATTTAGATTTCTTAAAATTTTAAGTATGATCAAAATGCGGTGGCGCTTTTTATGTGAATCGAAAATATTTTGATGTGGAATTGTTAGATATAATGTCCCTCATAAAAACCTGTTGGGAATGGTTGTCATTCTTTTCTACTGAAAGTGACTGGTTACTTTTGGAAATAATGTTAACGTTTCTTTAAACTACGATTTTTTGATGTGAAATTTAATGCTGATTCCAAATATGAAAAAAAAATGCGGTGTCCCGAGCCCAGTTGTTTTCGAGTTATTCAGCATGTAATGGATGCCTACGCGCAAGATTTAGAAGGAAATTTGCGAAAACGGAAGGGATATGAAAATAATCACAGCTTATAAGAAAATAGTCTTTTTCACCCTATATAGAACACAAATGCCGGCTAATGAATCATTCTAAAAGACAACATGGATAGTTTTGAATAAAGAAAAAGACAAAGAAATACATTGATCTGTCATATCTCGTCCTTTCAGTGCTTTCAAAACTCGCATGAAGTCGAACAAAAACTCCTTAAAAAAAAAAAAGTTATATTTTTAAAAAAATTTCAAATAACGTAGATTTCATTAGGGTTTTTAAATTAAGCCTAACGAAAGTATAGAGTCCTGTGCAAAATTCGAGAGTTTTGCCCTGTTGAAGCTCAAAACGTGTTTGGTTCCTAAATGAAATTTTCTATTCTATTCAGGATCTAGCCTGCGTAAACAGACCCTTATTAGCGTGGGAGACGTTTCGAGCGCTAATATAAGGGTCTGTTTACGCAGGCTATTCAGGATCTTGTTAAGGCCATTTTACTTAACAATTTTGAAATTCCTTTTTTCTGGTCACGTGACCACTGGAAGTCAACATGACCCTGCTTGATTTTTAGATAAAACTACACGCATATCTGCGTGAACTCGGGCTTCATAACGATTATGTAATTATTTTCTCGGATTAGCTTGAGATTACTCCCGTCTTAAGGCCCGAGCAAACGCACGCAGCATTGTTGGCCAACATTGTTGCGATACGGTTTGTTGAACACGAGAACAAAAGAAATGTTGGATTAGTTTCATGCAACATCATCCAACAGGGTGTTTAAACGGGCCCAACATGTTGGAGCCACCATGTTGGTCCATGAACAATGTTGCGTGCGTTTGCACGGGCCTTTAAAGACGGAGTACTACTATGCTATCCAAAATAATCCAAAACTCTTATTATAAGCTGCCATAACAACTGCGATCTGCAGTATTTGTATTTTGATTAAAATAACGAGTCTATCTGTCAATTAGGGACCGTTCATTATTTAACTGGGGGAGGGGGCTGGGTGAGAAAATTGTCCAAATTCTAATTTTTTTCGAGTACCCCCCTACTGAAAATCTGAGTATTTGGCGACCCCTCCTTCAGATCCATGCGTTTATAGTTACGATGCCCCCCGTGAATTTTAATGCTGCTTTGTGTATAATTTGTAATAAAAAAATCCCCAAGAATTCTTTCATGGAGATCATAAGTATCTATTTGTTGAGGTACATGTATATTGGTAGAATGATACAACCAAAAGTATTGAAATAACAGAAAATGAGCGGTATTTATCACCATTTTGCTATTTTGTCATAGTGTGTGAAAATACCTTCATATACTTTGCTTGAAGAGACCAGCACAACGAGGAAAGATAAAGCGAAGAACAAAGGACAAAGTACACAGAATGTTAATGCTAAAATACCTGATTTCTTTAAAAAGGCTTCGAATTCTATTGATACAAATCCCGACGTAGCTAATCGAACAATTCGATAATGGAATTTAATCGAACGTAATCGAATTTAATCGAACGATTAAGTTCGATTATGACGGATAATCAGACAAAATCGAACAGGAATTTTTTTGTGAGTGTTCGATTAAATTCGATTACCGAACTTAATCGAACATTTTTTTAAATTTACGATTTTTGTCTTCCAAACAACTGTTTTAAACTGTTTTAAAGCGTTTTAAAACTAATTTAACGTATACATTAAACAAAATATGTTTTATTTCTTTCAATAATCACAATATAAAAAGCTTTCTATAAATAGACTAAGCGTGCATAGAGGAATTTAACGTTAACACTGTGCATGTTATTAGCCACTGAAATCATAGTTATAGTTAATTAACTATGCTGAAATAAACACGCTATGTCACGCTCGTTGTAGTAGATTTTCATTCGGCGGGCGCTACTTTCGTACTTCAACTTCGGCGCTACTTTTTCTACTTAAAGGCGTTGTTTTATATGGATTTGACTGAAATTTTGGTACTATTATTGACTATATGTCTAAAATTGTACTGCGAAGATATCACTCATTTTCATTTGTTCTTTTGTGAGTTATACGTAATTGTGATCGCAGTTATGAAAGAGTGAAAACGTCAAGCAAAACTTCATTTTAATAAAATCTCTGCATTGCCTACATATTAACCAGAGTTTTGTTTTCTTGTTGTTGGTTTTGTTTTCTTGTTGTTTGTTTGGTTTTCTTGTTGTTTGTTTGGTTTTCTTGTTGTTTGTTTTGTTTTTTGTTGTTAGTTTTGTTTTGTTGTTGTTGGTTTTGTTTTGTTTGCTTGTTGTTGGTTTTGTTTGCTTGTTGTTGGTTTTGTTTTGTTGTTGTTGGTTTTGTTTTGTTGTTGTTGGTTTTGTTTTGTTGTTGTTGGTTTTGTTTTCTTATGAATCACACGCTTTCTTAGCCTGCGTAAGCATACCCTTATTAGCGCTCGAAACGTCTCCCGCGAAGAAGGCCTTCTAACACTTTCTATGTCTGACTGAAAAGGTGTGAATCTATTTTTAATATGCTAGTTGCTTACGCACAGCGTATCGGTGCAAATTCTCAGTGATCCATTACAATAGGCTGCAATAAGGATACAATTTGCTGTTTTATTTTTCAGTTAAATTTAAGGCTGTAAATGTTGGTACTTCGACTGACTTCGGGCTTATTGCGTTCACACTACCAAGTCTAACGGCTGGTAAAGTGTATGTAGTCAAAGGCCAAGCGGAAGACCAGGATATCATCGTTGAGGTATAAATTGGATAGTTAAATTTAAAAACATAACTCATATACTCATTCAGTTAATTATTCATTAATTATTCAAAATAAAGATTAACAATTAAAAGTATAGTACGACGTTTCCAGGTCACTGACTTCGAATCGGCGTACTTTATACTTTGTTTATCTTTATTTTAAATAGTATAACAAAATCGTTATCAATTAGTATTCATAAGTTGATTAATTTAATCGTCATTCATTCATTTATTAATTATTTTATTCATCCATTTTCATTTATCTGTATATATCCATTTATTCATCCATGCATGCATGCATGCATTTATTTATGTTTTCTTTTCTTTTTTTTTTTGTTTGGCTTGAATATGTTTGTTTGTTTGAGTCTTTTTGTTTGTTTTGTTAGTTCGGTTTCTCGGCTGTGTGAGGGTTTGTTTTGTTAGTTTGGTTTCTCTGTGTGAGTGTTTGTTTTGTTAGTTTGGTTTCTCTGTGTGAGTGTTTGTTTTGTTAGTTTGGTTTCTCTGTGTGAGTGTTTGTTTTGTTAGTTTGGTTTCTCTGTGTGAGTGTTTATTTTGTTAGTTTGGTTTCTCTGTGTGAGTGTTTGTTTTGCATGTTTGTGTCATAGTTAACTATTAACTATGTTTGTGTCTATTTTTGGTTTGTTAGTTTTTGAATCCAATTTATTCAAACGAACGTGGTCACACAAGATGGCCGCATCGAAAAAAAAAACACAGCTGGGATTTTAATTTGTTTCATATTACTGATTTAATTTTGTATGATTTTTATATTCATTATATTATATTACTTAACATTAATTTTTATATCAATATTAATTTTCTATAGATAAGCTAGGCTAACTCTAATGTCTGTATTTCCTTATATTAGTTTCAATTTCTATTTAAATTTCATCCTAACGTTTCGTTTAGGAAATGCCCAGGGATGAGGTGACACCGGAAATATCAGATGAGTTCAAATTTGATTGCATACAGTTCTTTGGTAAAATGCAGTATCGGTGCAAACTTACAAAAAGTGGCAGTGATGATTTGTATATCTCAGCAATGAAGGATGGCAGTACAAAGCTACAGAAAGCTGGTTTGAAGGGCTATCCAAGACCAAGTACTCTTTTTATTGCAGCAGATATTATCTAAAAAAATAAATAAATCACTTGTTTAACGTCTTAAGGTATTAAAGGAAGCGGCAAGGGGTGAAGAATGATATCTTTTTTGTTCAGTGTTATGAATTGATGTTTTCAGCACATGAAAGTCAAACATAGTACAAGTTTTCTATTTCTTTTATGAAAAATAAATGGACATATTTGATCAACATGCTGTGGTGTGTGCATGGATGGCGTAGTGGTTTACCGTGCACCTCCCACCGCACCGCTGTGGTCCAGGTTCGACTCCCGGCTCGGGCATGGATTATATGTGAGTTGAGTTTGTTTAGTGTATTTTTCTCTCCTATGCCACGAGGGTTTTTCTCCTTATTATCCGGTTTTCCTTCCTCCGCAAAAATTACTATGCGAGCCGAGTTGTGTCAAAATATTTTACTTAGAGGTAGTGAGTCTGAGGCCTCTTCTACACGAATCCGATCCGGCTGAAACCGCATAGAAATATTTGCGTCCACACGAATCCTGTTGATCGTTTCCTATTCAAAAGTATGCGGTTTCAGTGACCGGATTCACTGGATTCGTGTGGACGATAGGCCGATCCGCATCAAAAAGTATGCGGTTTCAAAAGTATCCGGATCCGTGTAGCCGGGGTCTGAGTCTCGGATTAGAGCGAAAGCATGAAACCCGTGAAACAAAATTAAATAGTCAAGGTGTAATAGTCAAATAGACACAAAAGAAAACAATGGAATTAAAGACTGCTAAGGTGTATTAGTCTAATATCTATTTCACGGGTTAAATGACTTCACTCTAGTAGGGTACATGATACGTGTCCAGCTAGAAGATTGAGACGTTAAAAAAGTGATTTATTTATGAAGCACTTCAACCAGAATGTGTGATTTCTAATAGCCATTTTATAATTAGTGATAATATACATGTAGTCTTGTTTAGAAAAATGTTGTCACGGCTAAAGCATGCAACAAGCATCATTGAATTAAATTGTAATACAACAACAAATACTCACATTTTGTAGAACCATGAATTTTGTGTTGTATTGATGGTTGTTGCTTAAGGTGTAAACTTAACAATATTAGTCACAATGTAGTTATGCAAATAACAGGAATTAAACCATGAAACGTAAAGGAAGAACATTTTATTGGGTTGTTTGTTGGGTCAACTAACAGTCTGACATAACCAGTTGCTCGTCCCAGTTAACGAAACCCGACAGTACTCCAGTCTATTTTCTATACGGGTTTATGCCGTGTGTGTATGTGTGTGCACTGTATCACAAACACTAAGGGACGGACCATTAGATTTTTGAGGAGGGGGGGGGGGGGGGGCAATTTTTTTTGCACGATATTTTTTTCCCACTCGAAGTATATGTGCACAAATTTTTTATTCCATTTTGCACGATCTTTTTTTTTTCAGAATATTTGCTGTGCTCGAATTTTTTTTTTCTCACACCGCACAGAATGCCTGGACACATCCGGGTCTTTTCTGCTGTTTGAGCGCGAAGTTCAATCAGGCGAAGCGTATATTAATGAGGTAATTTACAAAGAAAACAGGCCAAAATTGCTCAACTTCTCAAGTATGTTAAGGCCTGGGTTTTTCGTTGTGAAAAGACCCCCCGCCAATAATTAAGATGTTGGCTTCGTACTTTCAAGATATTCGCTAGTTTTCAAAGAAAATCGCTGTGGATGTTAATATCAGAGTCCTTAATGTACATACTTGAGTTCGTGTAATAAAATACATTTTAAAAGTTTTTAAAAGGTGATCTCAGTTAGGTAGGGGGTGCAAATCAAAGATGAAATGTTGACTAAACGTTTGCACTATCAAATGTTTAATAATGTCAATAACTAAGCTTCTCTTTTTTGAGCTCAAATTTGTCAAAAATCGGCATTTTTTGTGGGGAGCCAATATTTCAACTGTAATTTGTGGGTTTTAATAACAGGTTAAACTTAGGTAGGGGGTGCAAAATTAACATCGTAATCCAAGCAACATTTTGCACCCTTTACTTCTACAAAAACCTATTTTATAAGCTTCTCTTTTTTAAGCTGAATATTTGAGCTCATTATCTAAGGCTCTTGCGACTGACGTTCAAATCCCAATGTGCGGTGTAATAAGTTAAGCTGCAATTTGTAATAACTCTAATTAAGTAATCCTATTCCCTTTGTTCTCGGTAATAAATCGGCTTAAGTCGGACAAGTGAAATGATTATTTTGTAAACCGTTCAGAACTTCATATACAACGGCTTTCAAGCATTCTGATTGGCTGTATTTTATATGATGTGGGATAAATTAGTGAAATAAAGATACATGAGAAAAATATAAATTGCCCTTGGCGGGACTCGAACCCACGGTTTCGGCGGTCTAGTCCTACACCACAACGACCAACCACGCTGGGGATACGCAGTCGGACAATGAAGTATAGGCTATATCTAGGGGGTCCCAGGGCGATATATATCTCTAAGGTAAATGGCACTGCATGTAAATGGAAACACAGAATCGAAGTGAAATATTGAATTAAAGTGCGTTCGGTGTATCATTCCCGCCAGGGCAATTGATATTTTTCTCGTGTATCTTTATTTTTTAAATTTATATCAATCAATAGATTTGATTGGTGTATTTTTCAAAAATACCCGAAATGCTTTGGAAACGTTTTGGTGTCGCTTTGTGCATAAAAAAAAAAAAAAAATTACACGTCGACTGCTTGAAGATCTGAAGTTTATCTAGTCGTGTTCTAAAAATATTGCACTCCTTCACTATGGTCTCTCATCTTCGCACCACATCGAGTCTAGTACAATTCACTATGCGGCCCGGGACGAGTTAAGTCCCGCAAATGCGCTTGGGATCTTTACATGGAACAGCGACGGTTGATCTTCAGTGAAAAAACTCAAATCGACTATCGAGCCAGCTACTCAACACACTGTATAAACTGTGGAAAAAAGTGGAAGACATCCTGGGAGTGGATAAACAGGCCAGACGGATGATAATGGAAAAAATGAACTTTAAGAGTTTATAGGAGCAGCGATTCGTCAAATGGGCAGAAACATGGCAAATGAGCATCAACAGCGATACATGCTTTGTCATTCACTTCACTCGCAATAAGAATCATGTAAGATCTACCTACTTCCTTGGTTCAACTGCTCTTAAAGAAACTGCATCAAATCCATACCTTGGAGTAACCCTGTCATCTGATCTCCGATTCAATGAACACTGCGATAATGTATCCAAAAAGGCCGGCAAAACACTGAACTTTATTTCACGTAATTTCTATCATTGTTCCCGTGATGTTAAGACCAAACTTTATCACTCATTAGTTTGACCTACTTTAGAATACGCCGTAGCTGCATGGGATCCATATACAGAACGCAACATTAGTAAATTAAATTGGCCTCCACTTGCTAAACGACGTGAGAACCATCGTCTCTGTTTTACGTTCAAAGCTATACAAGAGGATTGAACAAAGAAGACCTCTCCCAGTATAAACACAATCTCCATATTTGAGCTCAAAGCAAACAAGCATTGCCAATTAAAATTCAGAGATTCAGATTCAGACTCCAATAGCTCGCCCTTAAGGACGTTCTCGCACCAATAGGGAAAGAATGATGATGACAGGTAACCCAACGGCGGGTAAGATAGCCGGGCCTTTGCATCGAAGCGAGACGAACGTTGATTACAGGAAATTACCTCAAATCATAGGTGCACGTCATATATTTTCTTCAATGTGTTCATCAAGTTGGCAGCAAATCACTTGTATATACCACCAAATCGGCTAATTGCTATGTACGTTTTGACCCAATTCAAAACCTCTGCGAACAAAACCGTTTGTTCCAAACAGTTTCCACGTGACATTGAAATACATAAGTCAAAGAATCTTATTCCAAAAATATTTGAATTGGGCGAGAACGTAAATAGCAAGGCGTTAGCCGATTTTGTCTATTATGTCACCAGACAACTAAACAATGCTGGTTTAGACCTTTTAATGTTTATTATTTGGTGAGAACATGACCAACATTCTTAACAGATTTTAAAATACCAAAAAATAAGAACTATTTATCAACCTTGTTAGTATTGATATCTTGGTACATGGAATACGCCACAGAGTCCTTGTTATAAAGTGAATCATATCTAATACATTGCACAAGCATAACTGAAGATAAAGACATTGCATCCAGGCTTTTGAAGTCTAGTTACAACACAAGTACAATCTTTATATTGTGGTGGCTTTTTGAAATGTGGTCCAATGTGTTTTTATTCATTTTACAGCAAACTAAGCAACACTAGGGTTAACAGAGAGATGTTATGATGAGTCATGCACATAAAGTCTGTATGTTTAACTCATATCCATTGCTTCGGAGGAGCTAGAGTCTTTTTGAATGGCATCAAACATGGCAGACAATTCAGGGCTTGACTTGATTTGGGCTAGGAAGTCATTAAGCAGTGGACTCTTGTCTAACAATAAGAAACAATTAAATTAGATTAGAAAGTGAACATACATTGTGGTCAAGAACCCAGAGTTTTTGTGGTGTTATTTTCAAAATCAAAGAAACATTGTTAAAACTCTTTTGCATTAGATATATCGAAAATAGTGATGCAAGGAACAATTGATATTTATGTATAGATGTAACTACACCTTATGATACAATATTTTATCTATAGAACAACAACCACAGACTATAGCATACAGTCAATTCAGAAAACATAGTCGAATGGCTCCATGCCTATATATGTGACTTGACCAAAAGGAAGAACGGGTAGAAATAACAAAAGCGGACAAATCCATGCCACTTATACATTGAAGAACTTCCAATGTGAGCTGTTTGGATGTTGTCACGTCTTTGGCATTGTCGAACTAGTTATTTACTACCAAAGACTGCACGAAGCAATTTTGAATAATTTGCGATGTAGATGATTTTTACCATGCTTCCTTTCGATCCAGTCACATAGACCCTTTTGACGACAACCTATTTTGAATTGAGTGTAGCTACAAGTCACTGAACGGTCTAACAGCATAGGCACTCCAAAATCTGATAAGAAACTCACCACTGTCTTGTATAGATAACAATGCAACTACTGCACGCAAAGCAGACCTCTTTAATTCATCTTGCTTTTCAAATTCTTGTTTGACAGAATTGGCTTTCACTTTAGTCTGTAAAGTCTGACGGAGAGGCTCTACAAGAATGTCTACCCCTAGATAATGAAACAAGCGTACCAATAACAGGTCAAAAACCACGGGTATACATGAAAAACATTTTAGTTGCAATATGCAGAAGACAAGAATTGAAATAACAAGTGTCCCCTGAAATAACCAAATGAATTTCATAAGTACTATACAATATTCACGTCCCATCTGTATGCGACATACAATGGCTCATCTTCGACTCGCCGTTGTATATCGCATACAGATCGGACACGAATATCGTATATATAAGTCCAAACCTACTTTGTAATACGATATTTGGGCAAAGAGAAGCCAGTCTTACTAGCATTAAAAACGTCAGCATCTAGAAAGAAAAATACACTACTTAATATTGGTTGTTAACATGTTAATCAATGTTGCTATAAAGGGACGCAACGTGAACTATCAGACTGTGTTGTAATGGACTACATAAACTTGCTTCGAGATGTTAACAAACATTTGTGTGTCAAGTTCCTTTGCAAATATTGGTTGGCATTCACATATTGGGACATTCCACCGTAAAAAAAAAGAAATACACACTCTCATAAATAGCATTTATTTAAAATGTTGATGTGGATATAACGGCAGCTAAAACAATCACTTTGTTTAATCCTACATTTCAAGTTGTAATTGCTGCGAATCCAAAAAGATCCCAGAAACTCAGGAACCTTCCTTGAACGACTAAGAGGTTGTAGTTATATTTTATAGCTGTTTTGTACAATCTATTTATTTTATTTTTTTTTTTTTATCAATGAAAAGTTTACGTGACGGACAAGACACAAATGTTACGGACATTAAAATGTTCAAATTCAGTAGATCAAAACTGAGAAAATTGGCTATTTTGCTTAGTAAGTATCACATAGAATAGATATTACAGTAAAATCACATTTGAGAACCTTAGTCAGTTAACTCTCTTTTTGAAGCACGCGTTTCAAATTTTCACTATCTTAATGTCTCATGTGGAATGGCCCTTATGCACTTCAGACTTAAGGCGCGATTACACGGTGCAATTTTCTCCGCAACTTGTCTCGAAACGAGCAAGAAAATTGCGAGACAAGTTGCATAGTTCGTGGCTACACGGTACAACGGAGACGCAATCGTTGCCAAAAGTAGAAACGAATTCTACTTTTCGCCACGATTGCTGCAGCTTGTCTCGCAATTTGTTTTTCAAATTGCGCCGTAGGTTACATGCTGCAATGCTTCGTGCAACTTGTGTCGTAACGCCGTAGCACCATGTAATCGCGCCTTAAAGGAGATATCAACATTCTTTGGTGATTAGGGTGAAGGTTGACTTCTACCTTAATAACAAGGATGCAAATGTTATGACCCAAATTACTATTTTGATTTGCACCACTAGGGTTCGATGATAGTTTTGGGATTATAATAATACTCAACCTTGATATCATAATGGTCCTTTAATCCATCCTCAACGTGATTGAGAAATTCAAATATGTCTAGTCTGTCCAAACATGTGTCCAGTAGGGTGTACATGCACTCAAATGCAGCCTACAACACAAACAATAACAAAGTGAGGTATTTCTAAAAGAAAGTACTGTACATTGAACAGCTGACCAAGTATCAAGAAGTCAACTTCAGGGTCAACATGCCTGGGATCACATAGTCCGAATCAGCTGGAGTCAGGGATTTACACGAGAGATCGGCATCGAATTAGCAAGTCCAGGGATCAAGGGAACGAAATGCGTGAGCTTTTGTGTAAAAATTCGAGATCAATCACAAGAAGCATCCCTCGTCACGACCCTGCTACTTCATCAATAGTGATCCATAGCACAATCCCCCCATACCACCGGTACACAGCAAAGTATTGTCGGTTACCTTTCTGATGTCCAGCCCATCATCCACTGTATGTTTGAATGGGCCCATTTCAACTTCTCGAATAAGTTCTTTCTGCAAAACAAAACAATAGGCACATCCTTAAGATGGTAATATGATTGCACCTTCTTCTATCGTGGACACATTACTATCTTCTACATATTTTCCAACTTTGTAAGGCTGTTATAAATTACCAAAACTTTTTTGGGATATTAATAATAATTCTATTCACATTAATTATATTAATTCTATTCTTCATATTGTAAAGTCTAGTCATGAAGGTGTGTCCCTTTCATCTAATCTTCTCTAAAGCCTTTCCCCACAGCACAGCTTCACAGTTTTACAAACTCACAGCCATAATTCAATGTTGGACCACTTCAGTTAGTTTCTTCATTATGATCTTCATTTATTGTTATAAAAGATGTTACTAAACGATAAAATGAACAATAGGTCCATCTCAATTTCTTTTAAGGAAGTTCTTATAACATGAATAAAACCAAAATATTTCACTACCTAATAGTTTCTATTTAGTCACAATCACTCAAACAGAAACATCAAATACAAAGAAAACAATAACCTGTTACAACTTTGATAGTGACTAATTGTCTCTGAATAGGAATAGTGGCAATTTATTCCGCTCTATAATAACTAACAAGTATTTACCCTGATCTTTGTTTCATTGTAGAGTTGTGGAAGAATACTGTCCAATAAGTCCCTAATAAGACTGGGTTTATTGTGAGCAGCTGAGTTAAATGCTACCAAAGCTACCCGCCTCACATTCTGTAAACAATAACAACTGTATCAATAAATCTTCAGCTTTAAATGCAAAGCCTTTCTATAGTACAGCCTGTACTATTAAGAGGTCACCCTCGGGACTTTCCAAAGTGGCCATTTAATAGAGGTTGGCAGCTGAATAGAGGTATAGTATAGGTATAGGAATAGATTTTGGGACTTTTTATTGTGGCCGCCTAATAGAGGGTGGCCGCTTAATGGGTGATCGCTTAATAGAGTTACCACTGTATATAGTATGCATTATTCTATAAATATGCCATTTATAATAAAGGGTATAATTGTTTTGATACTTGATAGATTCCTTTATCTGTACATGGGCATCTCACCAGTAAAAGGGAATAAATGTTAGTACAAGAACTAGTTACCAAAAGTAAATAAATACATAATATTTGATAAATAAAAACAAAAACAGATCAAAATTCCTGCTTTACATGAGAGTCATGAGAAGCTTGGTTCTTGGAGGAATGCTTTTTACAGCCAGACCTGAAGGCCTCTTGTAATTCATATAATTAATTCATAATTCATAGCAATTTATGCTCAATTCAAGGGGAATTGGCCTCTCATAAGCAATAATTCACATGGCACATCCCCCTACAAAGGGTATACTTACAAGGTCTGTATCTTGTACTGTTCGCAAGAATTGGCCAATACAAGATTTCAGTTGGACATCAATGGCTTGTGGCTAATAAAAAAAAATTGAAGATGTATTAATGAAACAATTTCTCAACACCATAACCACAACTTGTAACAAATCTGTATTATAAACAAGGAACGTGGAACATGCAATAATAAAAGATGTGTCTGTAACATATGCAATAACAAAAGATTTGTCTGTAATATATGCAATAACAAAAGATTTGTCTGTAATATATGCAATAACAAAAGATTTGTCTGTAATATATGCAATAACAAAAGATTTGTCTGTAATATATGCAATAACAAGAGATTTGTTTGTAATATTTGCAATAACAAAAGCTGTGTTAAGGTTACGGTCCACGTTTGCGGGGTGCTCTCAGTTAAAAATTGTTTAGCGCGTACACTTAACAATAAAGATAGACAAAGTATATATCATTTTAAAGCTTATATAACAGAGAATAAGACTTTGTAAGTTTTTTTTAAGAAAAAGAATATCTTTAACCAATGCTTCACGGAAGACCTCAAAATCGAGCGCTTTCATTAACAAAAAGTATAAGTCCAAAAGTTCCAACTACTTCGCCGTCATTTCTGCATTATGTCAATCAGCACATACATGTGTTCAAAACCGTATCCAGTTTTTTCGATAAAATGCTTTGTTCTTGAATAAATGTGTTTCAAAGTCGACTCATTGTTAAAACTTCAAGTTAAATAACAAAATGGGCCATAACTCTAAAACTAAGCATTTTATCAAAAAAACCGGACACAGTTTGGAAGACCAATATGTGTTGATTGACATAACAAAGAAATGACGGCAAAGCAGTATGAATTTTTTGACTTATACTTTTTTAAACAACTCGCATTGAAGGCGGTTAGTTTTGAGGTTTTTCGAAGAGCATATCTTACAGAAAATTGTTGTATACCACAAAACATACGCAGTCTTATTCTCTGTTATATAAGCTTTAAAATGATATATAATATGTCTATTATTATTGTAAAAAACATTTAACTGAGAGCATGTGAAAGCACACCGCGAAAGTGGACCGTAACCTTAATTTATGCAATAACAAAAGCTGTGTTAATTTATGCAAAACAAAGGCTGTGTTAATTTATGCATAGATACATCATTATACATATTTTATCTTATTAAAGCAGGCTATGTTACATTCAAGAGGTTTTTATTTCAACAAATTTTAGATAAATGTACATAAATAATAATGGATATTGTTATAGTGGTAGAGTACAGAAATACAACCCAAAGGGTTAATGGTGGGTTTCTGCACCCTACTAGTATTAAGTTAAACTCATTCAGTTTCAATTTATGCAATACCAAAAGCTGTAATTACAACTGTATTACATTACAACTTATAAATACTTGACTAGAGGCAATGTGTGTACAATAGTTTCTAGTCAATATAGCACATGCAAAAATGTAGTCTGTAGGAAAATGTTGTGTTTATTAAGGCTCACTTGTTTATTAGGCAAGTGATTTTCTTATATGTTATTTTAGTACTTACATGATCAGAGATAGTAAACTTGACAGCTGTTACTACTGTACTTCTGGCAAATGCTGAACCAGAATCAAGATATTTCTGATAAAAATCATACAACAAATCAGTGTATCAAATATTTAATAATTGGTAGAAATGTTTGGCTGAGATTAAATCAACTTCATTGAAATATGCTAGCTTATTTTTTGTATAAAAGCCCATGGTTGTTTACCAGCATGCATTGCATCAATTGTGTGGACCACGAAAATCACACATTAAAATATTTTGTTATCTTCTACAATGTTAATCGTTTAGCATTTCATTTATTTTCTCATGAATGTAATAGATCCTCATTGGGTACCTCTGCTAACAATCATCATTAATTTAGTGGATTTTAATTATGGGAAGTGATTGCCCAGAGGCAAAAGGAGCAAAGGCTCCCATATAGAAAGTGGCATTGATCATCGCTGTGGGAAGGAGGGTGAGTAACTGGAGAGCTAATTAAAATATATCTTAATTGAGCTGCTTGTATACGGATGTCTCAGTGAGAAGTACTGACTGCAAATTGATTACAAGACAAAATAAAAAACACAAACCATGAAACTGGTAAGTGACTATGGAGTTTAATTGCAATTACAAGGTTATTATTTGCTTTATCCAATCCGAGTGAAGAGAATTATGTGACACAAAAACCTACCTGTAGTTGAGGTAGCAATGTGATTGGATCAACCAAGGTTAGTTTACCAAGACATTCAGCTACAACATTCCTTGTACCTTCTTCTCTACTTTCACAGTGACTGAACAACAATGCCCTATTGATTGAAAAACAAATCTAATTATTTAAATATGTCTTTCAAAAAGCTTGAAAACATGAACTTATCTTAGGTTGAACTTTTTTCAAATTAGGAATTTTCAAATTACATTTAGAAAAGCTTGAAACATGAATTACCTTAGGTCGTTTTTTTTTAATTTAGAAATTTTAAAACTGCATTTAGATAGTTTCATATTTTTATCATTTTAATTTACTTGTTTATATTTCTTATTTAAATTTTATGTATGTATGCATATATGTAGGGCCTAGATGAAAATTACTTGTGTAATTCTAGTTACCCTATTGAAATAAAGTGCTTTATTATTATTATTATTATTTTTATTATTAAACAAAAAAACCTTGCATTATTTTACATCAATGTACAAAAATAATACATAAAATAAACTAACAGAAAATTCTAACATGTAATAATCATCATAAATAGCATATTATCATTTATTACAACAACAACAACAACAACAACTTTATTTGTACCATTCTCTCCTTACATTTTTTGTATACAAATATTGAATATACATATATTATACAATTTTTTTTTTTTTTCAAAATATATTAAAGAGAAGGTACAGGTTGCCTGCAATAACCGCAAGGCTAAATAAGAACAGAAAACCTGTTCTATTTTATTTACAAAAAAGTAATTCTAAATTAGATGGCACAAGTTAAAGTTTCAAGTAGTGTTACAATTATTTTGGCACTAAATTAAGTGTAGTTATGACATTTTGTACAAAAAAACGGAGAGGAAATAAAGTAAACAAAGAATTACACAGGCATCTAAAAACACCTAATTCAAAAAAGGTTGACGGGGCGATTGGCGATTGGCGATTGGCGATGAACATTACATGGGCGCGCGGAGATACGGATTTTATCTTTGAGTGTTCAATGATATCTCACTCGTTCGCGCTCCGCGCGCCCATGTAATATCCTCTATAACTCCTTTTGTTAAACAATATTAATTGGAAGAAGTGACATCATTCACTCAACCCAAACCTTTAGCTCCATACATTTTTCCTATCTCAACCTAATTCTTCTATAATGAAGCAAAATGGACAGAGAATAATTTATTGGCCTAAACAATGTAATAAATTTGCTTCACATAAACTGTTACTGCAAAAGCAACAAAATAGTTTAAGATAGTGAGCACAAAGAATTGTTTGGAGTTGCATGTTTAGGCTGAGTGATACAGGTCCTACTTTAGATCTGGACAACAGCAGTAGGTGAGAAGCTTGTCAACAAAAAACAGTCCCTTTCACAGATCACTGCACCTATTTGATGGATAGCCGTGCATCGTAGTGACACAAACAGCAAGCTGTCAATGATAGAGACATATGAATGATTGGAATTAAAACAATCTCTATCATTACAAGCTTGCTGTACATTCTATTCACTTCGATGCAAAGGCCTGGCTGGTACTAACAACTGTGAAACTATTATCATGTACCTACCATATAGAGTCAATGAATGGTCTTAAAGCTTGTACACCAGCAACAGAACATGCTTCACATGAGATCACCTAGTAATTAACAACACATCATATTATAGTAGAACACTCTGTAAGGTGTTCATAACAGTCAGAAATTTATAGTTTTCATATGCCACAGATGCAGTCCAAACATCATATTCAAGGGCAGATTTAGGGGGTGTCCCTAGTGGCACCGAATACTCCCTTAACGCAGCAATTACCTTGACCTATTTTATCTACAACATTGGTTAGCTTTATCAACACTTTAAAATGTGGTGTTATATCACGATCAAATAATTACACCAGAGGCAAAACAAGTTACATGTTTTTTGCCTCACGTCCACCATTTTGTTTACGACACAAGCGGGAAATTTTGCGCATGTGTAGTAAGGCAGTGTTACCCTCTTTCGGACACTACACGATGGCATAGAAGCTACGCCTCCATATATGGAGAACAGTAGCTTCAAAAATTCACTGAAAAAAAACAAGTATCCAGAACTACCTTAATTAGGATTAGAACTTACTTCTTTCAGAGAATGCAGCAATAAATACTGTTTTTTAGGCGAGTTTTCAATTTCCTTTAACAGGTATGGTAGGTATAACTGAAGGTTACCAGCTGCTATTTTACCTGTTAAGACATTGAACATATATTAGCAATAAGGAACAAGTGTAGCTAATGTAGTGTTCAGCTTTGAGAGCAAGAGGTCACAAGATCGATCTCCAGCGGCCTCACACTTGTGAGACTTCTTTCTAATCTGTGTAGCTTTGAGTAGCTTTAAATACCGGTAAAATGGAGCATTGTTGGAGAGAGTGGGGAAAAGAGCACATTGTCAGCTTCTTGGTAGATCAGAGTTAGCTGAAGGAACTACCAACGCCAAATAATAGTACTTTTCCTTTTTTTAGCAATAAGTATGCTTAGTTTGAGAAAATAGAGGATGGTTATTTTGTCCACGATAATGTGGTTTTGGGAATTTGTTCATTTCTATGCATAGTGTAGAGACTGCCTTCATAGGTTGTTCCTCATAATACTTTAAAATAGCAGCAATATCATCATCAACAATCTAAGTAGAACAGGATACAAGTGGAAGACAAACTAAAAGGAACAATGCACCAAAGTCAGGATTACATAAACCAACACATTCCTGTCATAACCTACCAAGAGCAAATGATGCTGCTGATTTGATTACATAGTCAGGATTACATAAACCAACACATTCCTGTCATAACCTACCAAGAGCAAATGATGCTGCTGATTTGATCTCTTCTGATGGTGATGAGAAACAATTGAGGATAGCTGCAGCAAGGTCACCATGACTACTCAAATCACTGAAAAAGAATCACTCATTTAACAATAATTGAATATTAAATAGTTGATAGTAATTCTATCAATGGATTCTGTGATAGCAACTTACACATGTTTTCCTATTTCTCCCAATGAAAGAAGTGAGAACAACCTGACTGCATCAGAAACTTTAGTGCTCTAGGTGAATAAAAACACTTAAATTAATACAATAAGATATGTATTAATCTGTATTGTGGTTATTAAATTATGAAATGTCAATGCTAAATGGATCAATTTACTACTGTTATCGTTGGAATGTGACCCTCAAAGTTTGATGTCTCGTTTGCAAACAATAAATTTGTCGGCTGTCAATCAAAATAGTAGGAACTTGATGGTCGTCAGAATACTAGTTTGCAAATAATACATCAAACTTCAGGGGTTGCACTTCAATGAAAATGGTTGTAAGTACCAGCTATTGCATTGGAAAATCCCCAAAACAAAAAGATTTTTTGCATTTGTATTGTTAATTTACCACCTAGAGAATCACCTTTTCATATAATAATTGTATAAACTTTGTCTCAGGGGAATCATCAGTACCTGGATATCTCTGACAAATCTGTTGACAACTGCTTCTCCATCTTTAGAGCATGAAATGGTTAAGGCTGCTACACACTTTGCAATAGAGTAATATGCCTAGAAACAAGCAAAACACACTGTGTTTGAATAATTGACCCCTATTCTAGACTTAGCATCACTGACCACAAAACAATGGATTCCAGTTGAATCTTGTTTGTACCACTATGACTATTTTGGAGCAAAATGATTGGACAGAAACAATCACAGCAATAAGACAAATAGGCATTACTTTTATCACTCTAGTGATTTCCATATATAGTAACCCCTAAATGTATTCACTCATAATAAAGGATAATTGAAGAGGCCACCTCCCCCCCCCCTACACATACACACATAATACAATAATAATAGTAGTAATGTTTAATGGTTGTTATATACTATAATAAATACCTGTTTATGCAGTGAAGGTCCACTACCATGAGCAGCATAGATAGGAGACACCAGCATCTACAATAATTATAATAAATAGTAAGAACGGTCCCAATGGCAATGTTGAGGGACAATAAAATAGTGTTAGATATGCATAAGAAAAACATATACAATTGTACGACATGTGGTGGTAAGATTGTACATTCCCTTATATATTTTATATTTACTTAAACTACCTCTATGATATGACTCTCTTAAATTAAAGGAGCTGAAGGAGCTCATGTGGTTACTCTCACTTGTTTAGCTAAGTGTTAGAAATGATGATACTATAAGTTTATGCCATCGCCAACTATTCCGGCCATGCGCCCACTCACAAGGTCACCAGTGCAACATAAAAGCGGTAGATAATTTTATCAGATTTTACAAAGAAATGTATAGAGGATCAAAGCTATTTTCGAATTATAAAATTCTCGGTAAGGATTTGTCAATTTACCTAACCGGAAATATATTATATGACATTAAAGCATTTGATTTTTACCAAACATAGCTTTATTTATTGAATAGAAACCTTTCATTTCGATAGTTCAGTTTTCTTTCCCTACATGCTCTGTATTCAGAAATATTCAGATTGCAAAATTGCAAGAAAAACACGAAAAGTGTGATATTCAGAGCATCATTTTTCAAAATCAAAGCTTGTTACCTCATTTACTGTTGCTGTTCCATAAACTAAATACATCATAAATTGCTTGTGTGAAATTTGTCGTCGATCGAACGAGGTTTTACCTTTCCTTTTTAACTTTGAAAAAGCTTCAAATTGAATTGACGTTCGTAAGACGCCATATACTTGCAATCCTTCCTTCAAGTAGAGGTACTTTGTGATGCAATAACTTTGGACATTTTTCGCAAACTAAGGCATGTTTGATACCAAAATGAAGCTAATTTACCCAACTAATATATACAATGGAGTTTAATGGGATAGTTGTTAAAGAAAAGGCAAACCGGAGCAAGAAAGTTGGGTTTCACCGAGTGCGGGCCTGAGCGAGCTTGGGCTCCATGTGGCTTTGCTCAGATCATCGGCATGTCGTTGTTATTTCGCTTGTAAATTACCAATTTTATAACATTGAACTCTACAAATGTTCAAGAGTTACGGTTTGATAGTTGCCTCAATATCCTTTGGTGTTAAATTGACTAAAAGAATCGTATTTAACTTAGTTTTGTACAATCGATTTTGATTCTATCTTGGATTCCCGAATCGGTGTTTACTTTCTATTTTACACATGGTATTCGCTGGCCTCGATGACTGGCGGAAGTCCGGAATAGTTGGCGATGAGTGAAATGCTGCAATGCTATTTGAGTGGCTTTGAATTTAGAGTAGAAGTTAAAAAAATAGAAAAATAATTATAGACCTACTTTAAAATTAGATTAAATGGAAACTAGCGAGTAAACTAGTATAGGCTGCGTCGGTGTTTGGTATAAATGATAGATCCAGCTGTAATATAATGAAATTTGTAACACCGTAAAAATTGTTGACTTAACTTTACTGACGTTTCGAGCTTTAGCCCTTCGTCGGAGTAAAGTAAGTTTCTAGTTTAACTCGTCTATTATCGATATTTTGGTTGAGTGGTCACTGACAAACAAATTCAATGACGCTCCGAGGAACAAATCTATTGTAAAATGCCTGAAAATGAAAGTATTGATAATGATATCAAAACTTCACAGTCACAAACAAATGATGACGATTCAAGTGAAGATGAAGATGGAACTGAAACATAATAATCTTTTTTTGAAATAGAAGAAATGGTAGACCCGGGTTGTTTAAAAAAAGTTTCTCTATCGGAAACCAATAAATAAGTATCAAAAACTATCAAAGAAACAAAAAAAAAAAAAAAAGGAGAAAAAAAACAGGAGAAAAAAAGAGAGAAAAAGGAATAAAAAAGTAGTGATGTCAGTTGGATTCGAACTCTTAACCCTTCCAGTGTATCGCGTTAACCGGTTGTGCTAGCGTAGTAAATTTGTGACGTCACAAAAAGGTTACACTCGGACTTACACTGCACAATGACATAGTGGTTACCTATCTTATAGATAGAGTAACCACAAAAATGAAATAGAAATATTAGAAAGTACAAAAAAGACATCAAAATCAGCATCAAAGCAACAACAAAATGTGAGTAGTATCTATGCACTATTCAAAGGTAATCATATAGTTCCTAAGACGTTATCAGCTTTGTTTCCAGTAATATCAACATGGGTATACAATGAATAATATTAATAGTAACATTACTTTGCCTAAAAACCTCCAAGATCTTAAGAAAATTGCATGTAGGTTTGGAATTGTTGCATGAATGCCAAAATGTGATGACTTGTAAGTCTAAAAATGCATGTAAATCCTACCTCAAATAAGTTAGAAAATGCCATGCCTTGGACTCCAGACTTGACCAGCTCTGTCAACAAGGTTAGCATTGCACTTAATGCGCCTCCTGAAAAAGTAAAGAAAAAAAGTTAAAGCACAAACGTATATGACATTTTATACAATAAACAGTTTGTCTTTTATGTTTCGCCGATGTGCTAAAACCAGTTTGCTGACTGTCCATTTTTCATTGTCTTATACCATACAAATGTGAATAGTTTGACTGTCAAAATAGTGCTTTATAAATACAGACTTTCATCGCCCAATTTGCAGTCTGCTTTATATCATGATTATCATTCAATAGTATGAATAAAATGGGCTACACTTGGTCAAGAGATGAAACTGACTGGCCTATTCATAAACATACCTTGTAAAAGTGGTGATTTGACTAACTCCATTACAGCTGGTAGAGTTGTTGAGCTTGCCTACAATAAACAATGTAAGTATTGATTGATCTTATTATTCATGTGCAACCTATTGATAAATATGTCACTGCTCCAAACCAGTAAAAATATATACTATCCAACTAGTCACAGATGAGTAACACTATTGCATGAGTAGGCCAGAATGAAGTTAAAAAGTAAAATATTTGGAAAACAAATTTAAACATATGCAAATTGCAAACGTTTTGCATTCAATAAATAAATAAATAAAATAAATAAATGAATGAATGAATGAATGAATAAATGAATGAATAAATAAATGAATAAATAAATAAATAAGTTTTCGACCAGACAAAATGGGCAATAGGACAATCGTACCCCGATGGCCTTTGCAGCCTCACTATACACCCTTCCCATAATGCAGGACGCCATTTTGAATTAATTACTTGTGACGTCAAACACTGAAAGGTCTGCCCATGGCATGTACACCCATTTCAAAAATTGTTTTCGCAGCCAAAGCTACAGTCCACAAAGTGAACCCTGCAAAGGATGTCGGTATCTCTTCTTCGTTATCAATTCTTCATAGCATATTTTGGATGGACGTGTTTATGTTGTATGACCACAACACTGTTACAGTCGTAGATGATGAAACACTGATATTTATTTACAAAACGTGTAATAAATCACAAATTATGTTCATAATACCGGCAACCTTTGCGGGCTTCAGAGTGTGGACTGTAGCTTCGGCTGCGACAACGATTTTTGAAATAGGTATATATTTCACTGTACTTTTCACTCAACGCTTCAGGTCCTGCAGGTGTATATATACGATATTTAATAAAGATTTTGAAAAAATTCTTTAGATTAGACCTTTAACTTTAATTTGTCTATGTTCCAAGTTTTAACACATATTTTTAAAACGCCATGGAGACAAAGGCCTTACTTGAACAAACAGACTTTTATTTAACTTTCAGCAGACTATTTTCAATGCCAATCGAAACAAATCTTTGTTTAATCATGTTATTATAATTCTAATTTCAGCAGGAAATGATAAAATCGTTTCATATATTGCTCAACACAGAAAAATTGAAAACAATGTTTGTCCGAGTCTTGGAGCTATTTTTAGCATTCATGCGCTGTGATGTTTTTTGTTTTTTTTGAGCTAATATGCGAAGATACCCCGGGCTCAGTGCTCACTGTAGCAAAGCTGAAAAATACAAGACAATTGAGCTATGTTTACTGTAAAAATGTCGAGGGATGAAGAAAAATTCCCTTGGAAACTAAGAAGTTATTTAGGAAAACCAGTGAACAGTGGGAATATTTCTTAGAGATTTCTTGTTTTTTGTTAGTGTAAACAATTGTGTCGAGGCATTGCATAGTGATATCGATATTAAAGCCATAATTTTTGAAGAAATCATAACGACTGAATCTCGACATAATTCCAGGGCTATTCTTTCGAAGTACTAGTTTTTACACTGATTTGCAAAAAAAGATGCAAAACTCTCATTAATGCAATGAGTTAGATTAAAAATCAAGGGAGATATTTCAGTGCCCGTGAGCTTAATACTAAGCTTATTTATTTATTTAATAAATTAATCAATGTGTTCAGTTTCAAGAATTTATGCTTGATTTTCTGATTCCTTAGCATGAGTCTGTCACAAATATGAGTCGCGGGTTGTGAAAATGTTTTTGATGGATGGTTTTAAGGGATATTTTAAGGTAATTCGTCCCCATTCCCCCTCCTAAAAAGGAGGTTGGTTTTTTAAAGCATCTTACAGGAGTCACAGGGAGATAGTTTCTTTGCCTGGAATTCATTTTGAGGAGTAATAACCCACAAATTTGAACTCGGCATCCAAAATTACATAGGAATAGTCAGTTTTCTAAGTTCTAGATATGTGGCAATATGCAAACATTAATTAATTAATGATTGTATTATATCTATATTAGCCTTATAGAATTATTATTATCATTATTATTACCTGAGCCATACTACCAGTGTGTACCTTGGCTGTAGCAGTCAGTAATGACAATGTCAACTGGAACAAAAAGTCATATAAATGTTTGATAAATAAACAACTGCAGTCCAAATAGTATTGACAAAGGTATTGATAGGTGAAAAAACATGGTGAAAAAAACATGTTTGATATTATAACATGCATTTATCAATAAAAGTTTTTACACACAACACTCCAGTTTCATGTTACCTAGCACCACTGTACAATTTGACAAATGGCGCATTTGCACAGGGATAATCTTGATTACAACATATGGAGGGTTAGCCTGTTCAAATGATCTTTTTGTCAAAAAGTACAGCGGTGTTACAGTATCGTGAAACTGGACTATTGGATTCTTGCTGTGCATATAGTTATATAAGGCATGCAGGTATTGGCAGAACACTAGAGAAGTTTAAAAGAAGTATGATGGGGATGTTTCACAATACTTCTCATATGTTCTGATTGACAATCCACAAGTGCATTATAAGTGCCCAAAGCATAGCAAGAAAGTTTTAATTTACAAAATACATAAAACAGGTTCCCATTTAAATCTGTACTTTCCCATTTAAATATGTACTTATGCAAATTGTGTTGATGTGTGCTAAACACACAGATCAACCAATCAGAGTATATTATTTCTGAAGTGAACTTCTCTGATTGGTTGATCTGTGTGTTTAGCACACATCAACAAAATTTGCATAAGTACAGATTTAAATGGGAAAGTACAGATTTAAATGGGAACCTGTTATAATTAATATTATAAATTGATATTAATTGACATATTTTATCAACATGTAAACACAAGTACTCTGTGCTCTCATAAAGCAACTAGAATGCATGCTTTTTTATAGTTATGCTATAACAAACAAATAGAAAACAGTTTTTTCTGGTTTGAAACTCTCTGAAAGTGTGGGGTGTAAAAACCACTTCACAAGCTGCTCTCAATATTCTGTGTGTTTAAATCAGAATACCAGTAACAAGACTGTCTATTTATATTATATCAAAAAGTGAATAACATTTTTCTCAACACCATAGATAAACAAATAACAGAAAAGATAACACCAGATATAAGCCTTACCTGAGAGATATGCAAATCACTTTCATTAATCAAAGGTGGTACTTCGCTCAATACATTGGCTATGTTATTAGCAGTGAGGGATTTGCCTGGAAAACAAAACATAAGATTCTAAATAATTATATTTTCACCTTCATTAATGCAATTTGCCTATTCCAGACCATGTGACATTCCCTTGAGAAGTTATCTTTTATGATGAAACAATAGGGATGGACCATTAGATATTTGAACAATTTTTTGTTTGCCTTCGAGGCCATTCAGGATAATTTTTTATTGCACAATATTTCTTTAAGAGTTTTTGTTGTGCATGATGTGCATGATATTTTTTTTTCAAGGTTATAAAGCTGCATGTGCCTGAATTTTGTTTTGTTAATTACCCAATTGTCCCATCAAATATAGCCCGTCCCTTATGCAGTGTGAATCAACTAACAAGTGTAGTGAAGACATCTATTTGGCAATATACAATTGATGGGGTAATGAAAAATAACAGAACAGAGATTTGAAATATAGTTTATGGCAAAAGTCAACACCAATCAATTTTTAGTATTTATCATATATAGTTCAATATGATCATAGGAAACCTGCTTAAATAATAAGCAGACATAAAACTCTATTGTAGCAGAGGTGTGAAGCAAAAACAGAAATACAACAAACCATCGCAGGAAAGAACAAGCGACCCTACACAACACAGGACTGTCCAGTCAAAGCAGAGAAGACTATGAAAGTGGTACCATGACAGTAGCTAAATCATTGCTGTATTGTGGAAGATATAGCCCCTTTAAATTACCATAGTTATTCAGAAGAACATTCAATGTTGTAAGTGTAGACAACTTTAGAGCTCTTTGGTTCTTTCTAAGGAATGATGACAGGATTGGCATTGACTCATTCTATAAAGAAAATAATCACAGTACCATTGTTTATAGGAAAATATGAAAGAACTAACTTTGTTTCATAAGTACTATACAATATTTTGGTCAGATCTGCATGAGATACAGTAAAAACCTGCATATAAGAACCAGTGGATTAAGAACCACTAGGCTAAAATTTTCTTTTTAAGCACCTGTTAAATAAGAACCACTTTAGCCTAAAAAATTAGACTGGTTCTTATATGAAAGGTTTCAAGATTTATTTGGTCATTTGAAAAAAATATAAGTTGAGTCTGAATATGACCAAATTTAAAATCAATGCAAGAAAAATGTTTTACAAAATAATGTATTATCAGTTAGTTCTCAATGAGAATACATTCATCATTCAGATGCTTCTACATAACAATTTATATAACATAAAAAACACTATATAAGGAAAATTGTTTTTGTTTGTAAATAAGAACCACCTTATAATTAGCCTAATTTCTCACTAAATACCAATTATATAAGAAC
This sequence comes from Metridium senile, assembly GCA_949775045.1. NCBI lineage: Eukaryota > Metazoa > Cnidaria > Anthozoa > Actiniaria > Metridiidae > Metridium > Metridium senile. The sequence goes on along the minus strand of OX459101.1, from coordinate 13,689,470 downwards.
TTTAGCCTAATCTCGAAAAATAGTGGTTCTTATATGTGGATTTTTACTGTATACAACGACTCGGCCACTCATATAGTACTAAATCTTATAAAATTAATGAATATTAATGAGAATTTTACAAAAAAAAGAAATCACGTCTGTGACGAAGGTAATATTTTAGATACAAAATTGTTCTGATTTGCATAAGTTTTAACTTGAATTTTCTCAACCAGATTTATTTTTATCTTGACAATTTTAGTAAATTATGAAAGAACTAATGTTGGACTTTCATAAGTATTATACAATATTTGGGTCCAACCTGTATGAGATATAGAAGGGCTCATCTTCAACTCGCTGTTGTATATCCCATACAGGTTGGTTATTGTATATCTTCATCTTTACCTACTTTAACTTCATTAAGTTCATACAAATCGGCACTAAAAACTTATCTATTCAAAACCATTTATTTTTCCTAATCACTTATTTATACGTATGCTCATTTTGAGTATTATTATTATTTTTTTTTCTTATCGTAAACAGCACCTAGAGCAGTCTTTTGGATATGCACTTTATAAATATTATTAATATATTATATATTACATACAGAACCATTACCCATACTCATTACAAAATAGTCTGTTATGACAATACCAATATGGCCACCATAAATGACATGAACACAAAAGAGAACAACAAATTAAAATTGTTATTATTTTTCTTACCAGCAGTGGTCCAAGGTCAATCTTTAAAGGAGATCTACCACAAATAAATATTAATCATAGATTAGTTATTGATATTAAAATATCAATATTGAGAAACATTTGGTGGTAGATTAACACTTTTGAAACTGTGTGGTTAAGAATATGGTCCAACTTCGACGGTTGCTTTCACATGCTCTCAGATAAATATTTGTTTAGTCTGTGGTCATTTTATAATAAATTTTATGTAACCAATGCTTTCCAAAACCCTCAAAATCGAGCCCTTTCATTTAAAAAAAAGTATAAGACAAAGGTTTTTACAACTTCGCCGTCATCAACAATTTTTAACTGAGAGCACCCCTTGAAGGCAGGCTGTATCCTTAAACAGTGTAATACTTATAAAAGTACTTTGTTAGCACTTACCCTGCTATTAATGTATAAGCTTTGACAGTAGTAAGCCTTGTAATCTCATTTCTTAATCTGTCTAGAAATATTGGTAAACAAACAGGCAGTTCTGATTGTAGATCATCGCCAAGAGAATGGATAATCTGACCCCTGAAACAGTACCAAACCAGTCTATTAGTGATTTACAGTCATTTTAAATACACACACTCAGTGGTTACTGAAATTTGTGTTTTCACTAGTGTGATCAATCAAAAAAATTATAAAACTCTACTTTGCTCAACTCCGATGTAGGATTTAAAATCTGAAGATACTGTAGTTATAGTCAGGATTCATGTTACTCCAAATGTAATTGAGGCAGTTCATAAAAAAAGAAAAAAAGAACTTTGCAAAGTTAAAATGTTGACAAGCAGTTATTTTGCAAGAATGTGCACAAATCTGACTTAAATTCTCAGCTGGTACATCTACAATAGATATAATCAAATCACTTAGGTAAAGTTAACAAAAAACTATCAGAATCTTCATTTCATGTTTAACAGTCCCCTTCACAGTCCCCTACACTATAATTATTGAAAGATAGCCGGGATTTTGCATCGAAGTGAGACAAACGTAAGACTGCAATGATAGTGACCTTTAACACCTTACGGGACAATTATTCATGTGTCTCTATCATTGCAAGCTCAATGTTTGTCTTGCTCAACACAAAGGCCCGGCTTTCTTTCAAGATGGTGCAGAGGGGACTATTGTGCTCCTTATTGAGAGGCAAATAGAGCATTCAGCGTCTAAACCACAATTATATATTACATTAACCTACATGCAAGATATTGCTCTCTCTTTGACTTCCTGGTCAATGTCTGCAGCTTTGAGTCTTGTTAGTGTACAACTATAGATATTGTTGACATATGGATGGTAGTCAAATGAGCTTTCCTGGCCTGTAAAAATAATAAGTTACTCAGAAAGGAACATGCTATTATGCACATACGTGAGTCAGTCATTTTGAATTTCCCACTGTGCCTTGCGAAACAATGGCAACCCAAATGTGTAAAAATGGTACTTCTACCATGTTCACTTCCGCCGCAAGGCACTTGAACTTTGGTGGTTGTTGTGCGGTGAGTTTTTGGAGTTGTGCTGTGAGTTTTGGGAGTTGTGCTGTGAGTTTTTGGAGTTGTGCTGTGAGTTTTGGTAGTTGTGCTGTGAGTTTTGGTAGTTGTGCTGTGAGTTTTTAGAGTTGTGCTGTGAGCTTTTGGAGTTGTGCTGTGAGTTTTGGGAGTTGATTATTCTTGATAATTATAACAAAAACCTCATCCAATAATTATTTAATATGAAACAAGGTGAAAAAGTGAATAAATCAATCAATGTTGACAGGTACATTACATCATTTCTCAGACTACCGGTAGTAAGTATAAAAATGAATAGAGGATATTACATGGGCGCGAGCGCAGAGATACGAAATTTTATCTTCGAGTGCTGAAATGATCTCTCACGAGTGAGCGCAGGGAACGAGTAAGACATTTTCAACACGATAAGATAGAAATTGTAATGCAAAAAATTGCAATGTTCTGTTTATTTCTAATTATCAATGAAAAGAAAAGTAAACATTTTTGACACAAGAAGTTTCTGTATAGGCATTTCTTTGACAATTTTATAATAAAATCATGTATTTCATAGATATATTGAGATTTACCCATGAAAAAGAACTGACATAATTATGTGAACAATGATTTTTCAATAGTGACAAAATTTCCCAATTTCATTTCTTACTTGAAGAAAAAGTAAATATTATAATTCTCAGAAAATTGGTTTCTATAGTGATTCATCATTGCATTGGACATTGAAATGGATTCCAGGTGTGACATCAAACAGTGCAAATAAACTATGTGCATAAAAATCTAGATTAAATCTCAGTATCTATGAAATAAAAACATACTACCATGGAAAGAGCTTGTACGATTTTTATTCCCTTGTTGCTTTGCTCAAAGACTCGCTCATTTGTGTTTTGACGCTTTGCAACTCATAAATAAACATCATTTTGTGAACACTTTCCGTGGAATAACATTTTTCTATAAGACATTTATATTAGATTGTTGTTAGCACTTAGTTTAGAAGTCTGCAAGAAGATAATTTGTATAGTATACCTAGAGGTCTGATGACTTTTACTAGCTGCTGTGTTACTAACAACGCCTCTGATGTTATCTTGTAGAACTGATCACCAACAGAGTGAATAACAGGCTTAAAGACACAAAAATATCACACACAGAATCAATATTTACCAAAATAAATTAAAGATTTTACAGTTACTAGTGGGTACCCATGAAAAGTTCACTTATTGATATTCTACCCTAAATTCTTTGGACAGGAGGTACTCTTGGGTAGAGTGCTATTTTTTGGGCGAATGTTTTGAGGGCAAAAAAAATCAAGTCTGCACAGCAGGCTAACGCTTGGGCTGCTCTTTATAATGATTACTTACTGGTAATAATACTGCTATATGGTTACTAACTGGGAATAATACTGCTATATAGTTACTTACTGGTAATAATACTGCTATATGGTTACTGGTAATAATACTGCTATATATTAATTTTACTTACTGGTAATAATACTGCTATATGGTTACTTACTGGTAATAATACTGCTATATAGTTACTGGTAATAATACTGCTATATGGTTACTTACTGGTTATAATACTGCTATATAGTTACTTACTGGTAATAATACTGCTATATAGTTACTTACTGGTAATAATACTGCTATATAGTTACTTACTGGTAATAATACTGCTATATAGTTACTTACTGGTAATAATACTGCTATATAGTTACTTACTGGTAATAATACTGCTATATGAGGATGGAAGACATGAGGAGGATGTTGCACCAATATGCAGCCAAGAAATGCCAGGGTGTCTATTTTCATGTTAGATGTAGAGCTCTTATCTCTATATAAGAACATGATAAACAGCTTTAACAAGCATAAAAACTACATAATTTTATTTCCGTTACTGTGTTTTTTTTGACTTTCTGCAAACTCAGACATTAGAAGGATTAGTTGTGAAATACGTTTTTTGGCTACCATCAATCAAAAAACACAAAAGGTGCCAAGTAAGCAGCAGCTCAAAACGTATTTCACAACTAGCCATTGGAATGTCTAAGTTTGCAGAAAGACTTAAACGGCAGCAATAACCAGTTTGAAGCTGTAGTAAATCAAATGATTATTTGATCAAACCATTACAACTTACGTTAATGAGAATTGTATACCAGGCACTATAGCACTGATGTGGTCTGACAAGGCTCCTGGTGAGACTGCTACAAGTTCTGACATTACATGAAAACATCCCTGGAAGAAAGAAAATTTCATTACTAATTTGATCATAATTACAGGCCATTTGCAGGACCTGGTCAAAAAAATAAATAAATATAGAATAGCACAAAAACAATCAAACATTTTATAATAGCACAAAAACAATCAAACATTTTATAATAGCACAAAAACAATCAAACATTTTATAATAGCACAAAAACAATCAAACATTTTATAATAGCACAAAAACAATCAAACATTTTATAAATTATAGCACAAAAACAATCAAACATTTTATAAATTATAGCACAAAATCAAACATTAAAACAAATTTAAGAGTAGTACAAAAATGAATTCCAGAATTTGATAATTAATTCTAAAACACACAATTATAGCTTATAATATTATCTTTAAAACTAAGGCTTTGAAGAAATATTTGAAATGGTCAAAAATAACAAGGGATGGTATGGCAAGCCTTGCCAGTCAGCATTATAAAAGCATGTAAGTTTTAGTGAATTCAAAAAATTCCCATAGCTTTAGTATTCTTTAGAGTTATTTACCTGAATGTTTTCAAGAATGTTTGTTATTGGCATAATTGTTTAGTTGGTGCTGCTCTTCAATTTTGTTGACCTTCAAAAAGGTCATGTGTCTGTTTAAAACTCAATGTTTAATACATGTCCATATCCCTCCAGTCATTAAAAATTAATATCAAATGAATGTATTTGCAACTGACCTGTCTTGTCTTGACACTTTTCTCTCTCAGCTGTTTATGAAGTGCTTTGACTACACCACCAATTTGAGATTGCAGCATCATCAATGGCCTGAAGCATGCAATAGAACCATCATTACATATAATCTCATGTCTGTCACATAACATCAGCTCTAATAATTATGTTTATTATGAGGAGGTTTGATAGCATTATTGTAATAAACCTTTATTTAGCTTCTATTTGAACCCCCTGCCCATAATTCAAATTTTTCCAATCAGCTTTTCAGCGGTAATTCCCCGCATGATACTGCAAACAAAACCGATGATGAAGAACAAAATAAGCCCTTTTATAAGTCGATCGGCTACGCCCATCAAGTATTAAACTATAATATGGACCATTTTCAAGAAAATGTTGTAAGCTTTTTCTATACAAAACTTACAATGTAATATAAATACTAAAATTAAGGGAAAATTGTTGCTCTAAAGACTCAAACCTATATGCATCAGATATTAAGTATATTTAACACAAAGACTAAGAAATTAGCATGGGCAGAAAAACATGGCATTTAAATAATTCTTAACTCATGCATTGCCAAGAAACAATGTGAAGAAAGGTTGTCTGTGAATGTCCTTATAAGCTCCCAATACAAAAGAATCAGACATTTTTATATTAATATGTACAGTATGTTGCCCAGTTTCGTGACACTTCAGTTTGTAAATACAATAACTTCTCTACAGAGAAAAATAATTCTATGAAATTTAGGCAAAAAAGGCAAATTTATTAGCTTAAATTTATATTGATGTAAATATTTTCTTCGAATCTTTTAATAATATGATAAAATAAAAGGAATATTTCAACGGTAACTTAAGGGGCCCAGTTTCGTGACAGCTGGCCCAGTTTCATGACACATTGTAAAATTGCATTGTTTTCAAAGTACTTCACAACAAAATTCAATAAAACAAATCAGAAACACATTTTCTTACCTTTAACTATATTTTGCACTAACATTTGGATTGTTCCTTATTTATTTTTTTGAAAATTTTGGAATGTGAAACTATTCGAAATGTTTCAAAGTCCTGTTACTGATATCAGGATAAACTTAATTTGCATAGAAACGATTTGCAAAGACGACTTGCCAATCTGCCATAGTGTTCCATAGCAAAAGCAATATTTGATTCACTAAACGAACACAATTCATAGCATGTGTATTTTCAAACAATTTCCAGCCATGATTTTGTTTAAAGCCATTAACTGTCAGTGTATTCGGGCTTTTTGTAATCACTGGTATTTGCGTGTCACGAAACTGGGCACCTAATCTTAAAACAGACTAAATTTTGTGCATATATAATATTTTTGCAAATATCAAAATTGCTGAACATCCAAGGGTTGTAGAATGAAGTTACACTCTCTGTCTTTGTTCTTTGAGAATATGCAATGTAAATCCCTCTTTTTCGAACCCAGGTCAGTTTACTGCGCAGTAAAAGCCATCCATTTTAGCCAGCAAAGCTCCGCTACTCTGTCAACAATTGCTTCTCTTCGAAGAATCCATGCATGTAAAAGCCCGTCAAAACATGCATATTGAAGCTAAATGTTCAGTGTTTTCTCTGTAGTCCTTGTTTTTTTGAAATATCAAACAGCCGTCGCTAAAAACGAGTTTAATTTCTTTGTGTCACGTCACTGGTACTGTCACGAAACTGGGCAACATACTGTACACTTACACTGTAACTATAAAATAAAAAAAACTTATCTAAACTAAAATTAAAAATAGATTACGACTTGCGACTTCTGAAACCAGGGTCACCAAAACATAATTATGAACAATGGAATCTCTACAAATGTTTGATATTTTTGCTTAAAATAATAATAATTTTCATTATATGTGAACGTAATAGATCAAGATTGAATAAGAAACATCTTAGATAGTGAGAACCCTCTACAAGTTTGTGTGTGATCTCAAGAAATATCTAATATTTTGAAATTTGGTTGGGTGGTTGCGGTTTCAGTAGTCGCACTGTAATCCAAGAATTCCTTACCCACTGTCCTCATCCATTGCTTCTGTATCTACATTTTGCCCTGCAACTGGTCTTGTCTGTCGAAGTAGTGTTATATATGCATTGAATATGTCAGCTTTGACATTCTCTTCTCTTTCTGTTAGGATTAACAACATTACTTGATCAACCTTTTGGTGGCAGATTGCAAAACAGTCTCTAAAGTTTACAACAATTTTAAACATGTTTCCAAAATGGTCTTACTTTAGTAGGCAATAGTGATATAACCCCTTCACAGTTTCCTGCACCAGCTTGAAAGTTATCCGGGCCTTTGCATCCAAGTTCGACGAACATTAAGCTTGTAGTGATGGAGACATTTTACATGTAACACCTTGCCATACAATTATTCACATGTCTCTATCATTGCAATCTCAATGTTCCTCTGGCTTCGATGCAAAGGCCTGGTTACCTTTCAAGGTGGTGCAGGTAACTGTGAAGGAAACTATTATGAAACCTTTAATGGACATGTTTTTGCAGAAACAAAGGAACAGAAATGCAAAATAAGTAATGGATCATATAACAAAACTGAATTAACAAGACATCAAGTAAAACTTATATATAGCCTTTAAATATGCTTTAAATTTGCTTTTAAATGCTTTTATTAATGCTTTTACATTCACATGTACCATGGTAAGTTATTAATTAAAATAATTACGAAATGATGATGATCTACATGGTAGATTAAGGATGTTTGCGGGAAAATGCAAAGTAAAATAATGTCAATTTCCTGAGACTTTGCCAGTAGATAAAACTAATTTAGACACATCAAATAAGCTAAAAAAAATTGAGGGTCACTGTGTCGTTTTCGAACAAAATGGCCTCAAAGTCGGCAATTTCAGCATTTATCACAAGCAGCGTGACGGAATGTCTTGGTAGCAAAAACTAGTAAAAAATTAGAAAAATTAGTAAAAAATGCCAGTCAGAAGGCCCTAAAATGTTTTTGAAACTCATAATATTTGGAAATATAAAACATGAAAACAAAACATGTAAATAATTTCCTTTTTTGGAGAAAAAGACTATACATCTCAAACAAAATGGCCACTTTTTGTTGTTTTTGAGGGTCTAAAAGAAGTAGAAAAAGATGATTTTCTGTGTTTTCAATAACTAAGCGAAGACTTATCTCTAGCAGTTATTTCGATTTATAACAGGGTTTGTATTCTTTTGACGTTTCTAAATTCCATGACTTTTTCATTATTTTCTATGAATAGCTAAAGCAATGATATTAAATTGTGTGTTTCAGGGTAAGCATGGTTTACAATGACTTTCCATGACCCTCAACAAAATTCAATGACTTTCCAGGCCTTGAAAACGTAAATACGAAATTCCATGACTTTCCAGGATTTCCATGACCCGTATGAACCCTGTATAAGATAAAAAATGGGGTCACTTCGTTTTTCTGAAATATTGTGCTTCAAACATAGAAAAATCGGCTCGTCTGCTTGTTTTTCTTATAGAAACAAAATCACCCAGGCGTTCATCGCGTTGTTGTGTGTAGTAGGATGTGCGTGAACATTCGGCGCGAATGTCCTTAAGCTATTGTATTTTATTGCTTGACTTGTTTAGTTTACCACATTAACCATCATCATATCATGACAGTTACACTTCATGCAACACTTATGTACCTTTAAATCTTGCAATCAATGCGGGGGCAATATTGCGGTACAAGTCAGCCACCAGGTCATGTCTGGATCCAATAATAGCTGTCAGGCATTTGGCTGCTGCCCTTCTAACCTGTAGGAAAAATTTAATCACTGATAAATGTATGTATGTGATTCTTTGATAGGACCTTGTACAGCAGCAAAATTGACCCCCACTGAGGAAATGACCCTTAATAGCCGCAGAAATGACCCCTGCTGTGGAAATGATTCCCATTCGCCGCGCAAATGATCCTGAGAAAAATTATAAAACCCATGATTGATTGCGACTGCGCACCGCATTAAACTGTTAAACTGATGAGCTTTAAAGTCAAACTGTCATTGGAATTTAATTTCCAATTATTGCAAAAGTCAGCCGATATTAATGAAACAACTAGAATAAATAATATAATTTTGAAGGATCCTGTTTGAGACTGCCAAATGACCAAATTTAGCTAGATCTTTTTCAGAGAAAATACCAGTGCATGCAGAAGAGCTGTCAGAAAGCCATTTGAGTGCTGTAAAAGTACTGGTAACTTGTATAAGCAGAAGCAAAAGCAAATCATTTCAAATAACAAGAAAAATAAACTTGCTCATTCAATAAAAAAGAGACAAAAGCCTGGCAAATTGAAAATAAAAATGTCAGAAATTTTTAGGAAAGGAAAAAAATCAAAACAAAATACTATAAACATTTCCCCTCAATATCATTACTGTTTTAATCAATAAAATGTGATTGATTTGTTATATTGCAAGGGCATTTTTTTCTAAACTCATTCCTTATCCACTGTCCTTCCTTTCCAAATTTGCTCTTTTTAACAGGATCATTTCCCCAGAGAATGGGGATCATTTCCGAGGCAGGGGGTCATTTCCGTGGCAATTGGGGGTCATTTCTGTGGCAATTGGGGAGCATTTCCGTGGCAGGGGTCATTTCTGGATTTTCCATTTGAACTATACTAAAGTCATTTCTCATATTGATACATGAGAAAAATATCAATCTCATGTACAAACACATTTCAATCCTTCTTTCTGATATTAGTACATGTTTTCCAGCCTACCTTCCAGCTCATGTCATCATCATCACTGTATTCATCATCTTCTTCACTGTTTTAATATAAATATGCATATTGTAAATCAATTTGAACATACTAACAAAGTTATTTTAAATCTATATCAAATTGACTTTTAAATAACATCATGCGATGGTAAAGTACTAATGCATGATTATCATGATACGTGGCTCAATTAGATTTGTAGGTAAGAAGCCAGGGTTCTGTAAAATATTGTAAAACGCATTAAGTTATACCTTGTAATACACTATAAAAGCACCAGCCACATTACCTTACATATTAGCAGTTTTATAACATTGACTGGAATGGTATTGCATTACAGATGACATGATTTCCGAAGTAAACAATAATCATTCAATTGTGATTACAATTGCAATTGCAATTGCATAAATTGCTTATTTCTCCGCAACGATCATAATCATACACACGTCATATAACCGCGGATCAGACCCACATACGTATCTAATTATAGTACAGTACAGTACATAATTGAATAAGTTCCAACAATTCCTATGGGTCTCAAATCAACCATTTCCAGAGGATCAATGTTAATGTAAAAGAAAAGCAACAATCTGATCCACTTACTCTTCATCTTCATCATCTTGGTCAGTCTCCATGTTTTCATCATCTTCATCCCCATAGTTGTAGTTAGGATCATAGCAGATAAATTGCAGACACAGTTCTATTATCTACACAACAATGAATAACACATAAAACATCTTGACATGGATTTTGAACCAACAATGATTCTGCAATAATTATCATAGCAGCATACACTAAAACTACCATAATGTGCCTACTCACTTCTGGGAAATAACTAGACTACTGTAATTATACTATTCTCAAAATGGAATAAAAGTGTGAATAAGAAAGATAAATCATATAGAATTCTGATACTGGGAGTAAAATGTACTGGCTATATGAAAAAAAATATCAAAAAAATCCCACAATTTATCAGGCATACAAGCATGTCATGTGGATAATATATTTAATATTGGGGGTTAGAAACCTTGTGCATGAATTAATACATAGAGGATATAACACGGTGACACAAACATATTAATTTTATTTTCAAGTGATGAAAACAATATTTTATGAGCCAGTAAAATGTTGTTTTTAACACGAGAAAATAAAATTCACATCTTCAAGCGACGTGCGTACATACAGGACATTTGGTATATAACTTTTTCATATCTTCACATGAAAATATGGAAAATATGAGTGTTTTAGTTTCTGGAAATACACTATAATCCATATAATAAAATATAATAATACTGAGAGTAATAGTTATTATATAGCTTACTTTAGGTATAAATGGAGTAACCTCTTTAGGGCATCTGTGTACAAATGATTCAAATGCCTAAAAAACAATACAAATATCTTGTGAGTAATAACTTCAGTAATTGTGGTTGGGATTATCAAAAAAAAAATGGTATTTGGAGTTTGATATCTTGTTTAAATTATTTTGTCCAAATAAGTCAAATTGTTTGAGTAATTGAGTAAATTTTCTTTGTGCTGTGCTTGCAAGAATAGTCAAACTAATGGATATAATATAGCACAATTGGTCTGCTTGGCCAATATCCTATTAACTATTTCCTCATGGGCTGCATAGGCTGCACGTTTGGGCACACTGATTGATGCTTTCAGAAGCATACACACAGAAATTTTGACTGATATAATGCACGCTCTAAACCCATTGTTTTGTTTTGTTCTTTATCTAAGTACAAACTAACTAGTCACTTTTCTTGTATGAACTAAAGGAACTCACTCTACAGCATAGCTAGATCTTTTGCTATGTCAGACATACACATTCCCTTATTTGACTGTTGCCATACATAACAAAGCACAAAGTTTACAATTCTTTGAATAGAAAGAGCTGGGCGACCACAGGAAGTAGAAGAATTTGATAAATGTATCTCAGTCTGTAAATTTTGGCCTACCTGTGTCCATAAAAAAAAAACAATCCTGAACATAAAATATTGCGCCAGCGCAATGTTGGCACCTTTTAAAAGTATCAAATTATGTAGGAGAGTTAGAAAAACTTCCTTTACTATGTTAAATACTCTACAATCTCTCATTTAAGCCTAAAAATGTAGAAATAAACAGTATTTTTTTTAAAAAGACACTCAGACAGTATGTAGGATCCCTATTTTTTTCCATATTTCTCAAGATTTTAAAGTGTTTATAAACCCTGGCTGTTTGCTATTTCTATTAAAAATACTGGTCCTAAATAACAATTTTCTAAAAGAATAAAATACTGCGATAAAAAATTGTGCATTTTATAGCGGTTTGAACATGCCCAAAAAGTGTTAATTGCTTGGGCTTCCTGCGTAAAAAGTTGCAAGAAGCTATCCCGGACACTACATCATCGATATTGTCACCAGCTCATATCAATAAAGTCCGATTTTTTACTCAGGAAGCCCACGTAACACATTTAAACCGCTATAAAATGCACAGTTTTTATCACAGTATTTTATTCTTCTGGAAAATTGTTATTTAGGACAAGTACTTTTAATAGAAATACCAAACAGCCAGGGTTTATAGGCACTTTAATAATAATATTGGTTCCCTATAAAGTTAGATAGGAATGTATTCCTTTTCCTGTTTAACATATGGAAAGATGAAGAGATAATATTTGTGTAAATGATGAACTAGTCAAAGTCCTAAACCTAACGTAATAACACAGGGAGCCCTAACAATAGCCATGTTACCTGGATGCAATATTCTGTGAGTTCGTCATCATCAGGGACTTGGGAAAACTCCACAATAAATGGAACAATTCTTTCTAAATGTTCTCCCACTTTATGACCTGCTTGACGGCTACAAGATAAAACAACATCAGGTTATTTTAAAAGCATACTGAGAAAAAAAACATTTTTCAGGCTTTTTTATTCCACATGATTTTTGTGGTTACTCTATCTATAAGATAGGTAACCACTATAAGATAGGTAACCACTATAAGATAGGTAACCACTATAAGATAGGTAACCACTATAAGATAGGTAACCACTATAAGATAGGTAACCACTATAAGATAGGTAACCAGGGGTGTCAATAGATTTTTAAGTAGGCGCCTATGAAGAAATAGTGGACGTCCTGTGTCCCTGCACATCCCGGAGGGATGTGCTTTTTAGGGGGGCCTGGGGGAATGGCCCCCCAGGACATTTTTAAATTTAGAGTACTCGAGAAGCACTTTTCCCGCATTTTGAGGGTAAAATAAGATTCATGTATCATGAATGAATACTCAAAGTTTTTGACAATTTTCCGTTTTATTCAATATTCAACTATCCTCAGGGTTCAAATATTAGTTTAACCCTTTGACTACTGGGCTTTTTTGACATTTTTGAGCGATTTTCTGGATATAAACGATCCGTAGGATTTCTTGACTCCGTATTTGGCGTTACCATGGAAAGTGCTGCTGTTTTGTAATCTCAGGGGCTCAAGTTCTCAGGCCACATGACTTTTAGATCGTTTGAAAGCATCGTTGGATATTTACACTGGCTCAAAGTTGGCTTAAATGGGAATTTCGTTAATTTTAGGGTCATATTTTGCCTTTAGTCACTACTGGAAGAGCATCATTAAGCTTCAAGGTAGCAAAGAGCTCACTTTCTGGAAGAAATCAGCGAGGAATCTCACTTTGTCAGCAAAAAATGATCGATGTTTGGTTCATTCGGTTTTGGCGGGCTTAGAACAAAGTCAGGTTTGGAGTTGGACTAAAGGCAAATTCTCGGACCTGCCGCGGCTATTTATCGAAGTTGTGATGATAGAGGAACACAACAAGCGCGAAATTTTGGCAGAAAACCGAGGTGACCCTAGACTTATAAAAAATGTATAAAAGGACGGCGGGGGGTACTCCATGTGGAAAATTGTCATGGTTACCCACAATGCTTTGCAGTCGTAAATACTTGAAAACACGTGCGTATCAAAATGGCCGTAATCAAACGACCGCAGCTCAGTTCGTGAAGTGAAAAAAAGTGAAAAAACTTGCCAAAGCTATAGCACAAGGACTGAATTTTGTTGTGAAAACGGCCTTTTCGTCTAAAAACGATTTTTTTCGATAAAAAATCCAAGGTCAAAAAAGTGTGATTTTCACTATTGAAAAATAAGGCAAAAACGGTCATTTTTGACTTTCCTAAAGTTCATATGGAATTTTTGTGCTAAAATTGCTTGTTTCTTTTGACTGACATGCTATGAAAATTTGAAAAACTTCCTAGTGCTTACTAAAATTCAAACGGCTGGGAAAATTTGGCTTGTTTAAAAAAGTTAGAATTTTTCAAAGCAAGGTCGTTTTTTACGGGCGGTTTCGGGCGCCGTAGGAGTCAAAGGGTTAATCACTGATTTAATAATATTATATTTAATTACCAATCTTTGTCCCTCGATTACTGAAATAACTTTTACTGCGGTTTTCCACTTACTGCGAATTCAGACATTCCCACGGCTTATTGTGAAACACGTTTTTTGCTGCCGTCAATCAAAACTAATTAGTCGGTACCTTTTAAATCCTTGATTGACGGCAGCTAAAAACGTATTTCACAACAAGCCGTTGAAATGTCTGAGTTCGCAGAAAGTCGAAAACCGCAGTAAACGAATCAACGTCAATTCCTTCAATACTTCCATGCTTTCGCTTTTTGGACGCCATTTTTGAAGAAACATACCGCTGAACAGTTGGCTCAATACTACCCATAATCCATTGGTGTGAAAAAGATCCAAGATGGCGACTGAGAATCACACGAAGAGAATTCGCTTCACAAATTTAGCCAAAACTCTTGCTATAAACGACAAAATATTGGGCAATACACCACAGTAATGAACAGTACGCTATACAATGATATTATTTTAATGTAGCCGGTGGTCAGAAGTTAAGTAGACGGCGATTTATAGCCGGTAGCCGGCTTTTATTGACACCCCTGGGTAACCACTATAAGATAGGTAACCACTATAAGATAGGTAACCACTATGTCATCGGGTAAGTCCGAGTGTAACTTCTTAACGGAACCAATGAATATATATCCAAAAACTTGGCATGACGTCACCATAGCTGCCAACCCTCCCAGATAATCCGGGAGTCTCCAGAATTTGAGCCTTGTCTCCCGGTCTCCCGACAAAGTTCAAAATCTCCCGGATAATCGGCAAATCTCCCAGATAATCGGTAAAATTGATAAATAATAAGAAGATAATGTGTACAGGGTTTTTTTTTTTTGGTTCAGAACTTTGTAGAAGACAAACAAAATGGAGGAAATTCGGAGATTATCGAACAAAATGGCGGACGTTTTCTTACTTATCCCGAACTCAAGATTTGAATTTCTCCGGGGTTGGCAGCTCTGCGTCACAAGTTTACTACGCTAGCACAACCGGTTAACGCGATACACTGGAAGGGTTAAGAGTTCGAATCCAACTGACATCACTACTTTTATATTCCTTTTTCTTTTTTCTCTCTTTTTTTCTCCTTTTTTTTTTGTCTTTGATATTTTTTGATACTTATTTATTGGTTTCCGATAGAGAAACTTTTTTTAAAAAACCTGGGTCTACCATTTCTTCTATTTCAAGAAAAAGATTATTATGTTTCAGTTTCACCTTCATCTTCACTTGAATCATCTTCAGTGTTTATTTTGTCAAAAACAATGTTGTTGTTGTTGTCATCATTTGTTTGTGACTGTGAAGTTTTGATATCATCATCACTGATACTTTCATTTTCAGGCATTTCTACAATAGATTTGTTCCTCGGAGCGTCATTGAATTTCTTTGTCCGTGACACACAACCTTTTTTACGGTGTTACAAATTTTCATTATATTACCTAATTAGTATCGTTTATATCAAACACAGACGCAGCCTATACTAGTTTACTCGCTAGTTTCCATTTAATCTAATTTTAAAATAGGTCTATAATTATTTTTCTATTTTTTTAACTTCTACTCTAAATTCAAAAGCCACTCGAATAGCATTGCAGCATTTCACTGCAGAAACTTATCTAGTATCAAGTGAGAGTAACCACATGAGCTCCTTGAGCTCCTTTAATTGAAGAATTATGAGGGCAATTCCATGATCATGGACTTTACATTTGAAGGCTTTTTTTAACTTCAATTCCATATAAAATTTAGAAAAAGGCATGAATTTGCTAATTGTTCTTTTGATAAGATACTTTGGGTTGAGCCTTATTGATAAGTGGAGGAAGAATCGCTCTACCTCAAATCTATAAGAAATTATGAATATCTAATAAGTAAATGTCATGGATGTTACAAAAAAAAAACCCCAGATTTTTCAGTGAACAATTTCATTATAAAAATGCTCTGAATTTTTTCACCAGAGAAAACCAATAAGGGTATATAGATATAGCAGTGGGATTATATTTATGTTGTATATTGTTATTTTGACATCTTATCCTTTTTTCGCTCCTGTTAATGAGTGAAAAACTAGTGTCATGGACGTTACAGGTCCTGTCATGAACGTTACATTGTATGAAATATTCACCTATTTTAACCTCTTTTAACCTCTTTAATACCCTATCCTTCGGCAATCTAATCATATCACACTTGAAATGGTTGCTTTTGGCTGGATTTAGCAGTTTTAACCATTTCTAGGTAAGCTTTCCACTGTTTTCCATTTTACTAAAATGAGGGGGTGGTAAAAGGGCAAATTGAGATTTGTAATGAAAACTAAAAAATCAGTTGAAAACAGTGGGCTAATGAAGCTTTTCAGGGTAAATTATGGATAAATAATTAAGTAAGAACAATCTAACGTGCCAATTCTCCTACAAATATGCTGAAGACTCAAATTTTTACCATTTTTACCGAAATCCTCTATTTTGGATTATGGCATAGTGTGATTAAACTATCTTAAAAGTGATAAATTAGCCAAAATAATGTCTAACAACCTGTGTAAGCTTCTTGGTTATTATTCAAATCACTCAATTAATGAGTTAATTCTAAGAAGAAAGTATAAAAGCCACAATCTTACCAGAAATATATTATCCTGTTACTTAATAATAATAATAATAATAATAATAATAATAATAATAATAATAATAATAATAATAATAATAATAATAATAATAATAATAATAATAATAATAATAATAATAATAATAATAATAATAATAATAATAATAATAATAATAATAATAATAATTTCCATGGTATCAGCAACGCCCACCACCTGCAGTACTCGAAAACGAAAAGGCGAAAATATACTGGGATGTACCTTTCCAACTCCAGAAAGCACCAGAAAACGGAGCAAATAAGGTCGACGTGATAGTACACGATAAAGAAACTAATTACTGGACACTTCTTGAAGGCACAGTCTGCCAGGTCGGTGCAATTGCAGACAGAATAAAAACAAAACAAGAAAAATATACAGAGCTTCGCGCAGGCATAAAACAACTATACAAAAGCCCAAGCGTCAAACAAATCAATGTTGTCTTCGACTTTCTCGGAGGTTTCCACGAAGAACTTAAGAAAGATCTAAGAAATTTAACAAACACTGACAAAGAACTGACCTTCCTTATTGAACGTTGCCAGAAATGGATTATCTGCCAGAACGCAAACATCGTTAAAACGTTTTATGAATATACATAAGCGGATTAAACGTTTGTAAAGAAAAATGTACTTAATTAGCCCAGACGCAATTGTCCGCTTGTTAATGTAACTATGACACACCAAAGAAAATAAAACTTGCCATAATAATAATAATAATAATAATATATAGCTTATATAGCGCTTATTCAAGTCTGTTCTAAGCGCTTATAAAAAAAAATAAAAATACAAACTACAAAAATACAAAAATGGATATGATTACAATGAAAAAGTTAATTTAAATAAATGAGTTTTCAGTTTGGACTTGAACGAAGATACACTTGAAATGACAGTAATTGAAGGAGGTAGAGAGTTCCAAAGTAGAGGAGCAGCAACTGAGAAAGATACTTAAGGTATCTGTTACATCATTATTACATTCTAGCTGCAATTAATCTAAATTATGAACTTCTCAAATTCATTGTACTAAACTTTAACTTTACCAACTAATGTAATTTTGAACTTTTTAACTCTACTGGGTACAAATGAATAAGGACTTTCTCTAAGTAGTAGGGGTCAAAAGAGTGAAATAGTCACATAAGGAAATTTTACTAGTTGTTGGGTTTGAAAAAATCCCTTCTAAGAGACAAGCAGTATGGGTCTTAATTTCTGAAGCTAGACATTTTACCAGGTCTATCAAAGATATGGCATTATATAAGCCTGTATTTGTGATACTAAGATAGGCAATAGAATGAAATTTGTCATCGTAAAAATGTTAACTTTAGCTATTAGGGTTCTTTTTTTACTCTGAAGAAAGGCTAAAGCTTGAAACTTCAGGAAATTTAAGTTCACATTTTTTTAAGGCACATTACAAATTTCATTTCATTGCCTACAATATACATCATACATTGACGCAGCCTATATATACTAGTTTCCATTTATGTATTTGTGAATTTAATAGTTTGTTGGTATTAATAAAAATAACATACCAAATAGCACCAATACATTGAATAAAGGTTCTTGTAGTTGAATGGGATGTATTCAGTTGCAATTCATTCAACAAGTGGTCCATTAGCTCCACAAATAAATTACTGTTAGAGCTCAAGACAAGGTGACCTGAAAAATGAACATTCATTGTAATGCTAGCCAGTTGTAAAAAAATAGGAGGTCACCATATTCTGATTTGATCTATATAAGATAACTATAAGAATATGGAGAGGACTCATTTATGCAGCTACTGATATTAATGATATGTTTGATCAAGAAAATAACAATGGTGGCAATTATGATGAAATAGAGGATGATATTGATGATGATAATGATGATAGGATGTGGTATAGACTCTCTTACCTAGAGCAATGATTGCCCTTTTTCTAACAGCAAGTCTGGGACTTTTAAGCTGTGGTAATAAAGATGCCTGTATTGATGGATGATATGATACCAATAAACCACCAAAACGACTGAGTAGGTCTCCTAATATATCAAGAGCTTCTAGCTGCACTGATACATCAGTACTCTTGGCAATAGCATTGGTGAGTCTTCCAGTAATTCTACGGCAGATATTGGCAGCAAGAGAACTTGATGCTGGAGGTAGTTCACCAATCACTGTCTTTAGACCAATACTTGAGATATCTCTTAGCTGTTCATTGTCTGATAGCATATTGGAGCAGAGAGTGTCCACAATGGTCTCCACATGATACTCTTTAACCTTACCAACAAGAGGACCAAGACTGAAAAGAGCACATATAATAATAAGGCATGGGGATCTAATAGACCATTTCACAGTTCCGTTCAGTGACCAAGAATAATAGTTCCAAGTCGAGGTTGGAGTTGCCACACAAAGAAAAACTTTAATTTATCATGCGCAGCAACTCAAACCTTGACATAGAACTATCATTCGTGGTCACTGAACGGAACATCTTGAACAGAACTGTGAAAAGTACAATTACATCAAGTGTCAAAAGCTATTATACATTGTACTATCTATTTAGATGTGATTGACTGAGAGTCTGAATTATATTTTCACAATCAGGCACCAGACAGTTTAATAAACATAATTGGCTAGCCGACAACCTTTCGATAATATGACGGTTGCTCACTCAATGCATTAGCAAAGGGTGCCTATTTGCTAAACATTTTTTTAATTGATATCTCGAAACATTTTATAATAAAATAAATATTGAATTCAGTTTTTGTGTGGTCTTGGCAATTAAGTGTAATCAGATTTGTCCTCTGGCCTTGGCTGATTACACTTGCCTTTACCCTGATTATTCTGGAAATCACAAAAACCTCTATAATTGTTTACTGTTTTACCATACCATTTCACTGCAAGATTCTGTACTTCTCCATTTTTGTCCTCCAGTAGTTTTAACAGCATCTGTACAACCTTGAGGAAAGAGAAAACATAATTAACTTCTGCATAGCAAAGGCCCTGCATTGCAATAAAAGAAGGTTCCCAGAACCACTCAATACTCCGGTTTTCTGTAATCTGGCACCGTTGTGCAATTTGACAAAAGGCACATTTGCACAGGGATAATCTTGATTCGGAGTAAATATGTTCTCTATTATTTAGCGGCAGTATTTTCCTATGCTTGGCTTGGAATTTGTGAATATTTTAAAAAACTTTTAAGAGGATATCCTATGCAAATGCACATACCTTTTGTCAAATAGTACAGCAGTATTGAATCCCTGTTACACAATTCACAGAGCAAAGCATACTACATTTTGAACTAATCTTTTTAATGACAACATTAACTCTGCACAAGTTACCTTTCTCTCGCTGTCATCATCTAATTTAATAGAGTCTTTCTGGAGCTCAGCCATTAAATCATTTGTTGCCATAAATCTAAAGTCTTTGTCACTTGACGTCATCTACAAACAGGAAGATAATACCCTAATCAATTAGTAAAAAAGAACAAATGCATTAATGAAATAGTGAACAAATGGATGGATGAAACAATAAACAAATACTGTAGATGAATGCAAGATTAAAAAGTAGGCAGTCTATGAAATCAATGCATGTGACTGCTTTTTGTATATATATATGATTGAAGGGAAAAAAGAACATTTATGAATTTTGAACAGCAACTTAAATTATCAGTTGGCTTGATGTTACAACAATGTTTTTTTTCAATGTTTCTGGTTTTTTTTAAATTGCAGTTCCACGTTGAGAACTTCACTGATTAATCATATTCACTTTCTTTTCAAATTGAAAAAAGGCACAGCTTATAAGAATTAGCCTGCGTTACATCCGGCTTATTCCCCGTAATAACCGTCTGCGAAATAACCAACATTTTCGTGTTCTGAGACCCCCAGCGAATAGCAGGAAAATCTATAATCGGTGCTGATTGGCTGTTGACCTTTCAAATTCTAACTAGTCCTCCCATTGGTTCAATTTGTAAACGGGAAAGACTGAGTAATCGAACCAATGGGAGGACTCGTTAGAATTTGAAAGGTCAACAGCCAATCAGCATCTATTATTATATATCTATTATATATGTTCATTATTTCGCAGACGGTTATTACGGGGAATAAACCGGATGTAACGCAGGCTAACAAGAATGCATTTGTGTAAAAACATTTCACAAGGATAACTAGACATCTTTGTTTGATATCAATTGTTCCATTTCGACAATTTTTCCAGGAAAAGGCGATTATTTAACCCATTGATGTTTTTTTTAAAACAGCTCTCTTCTCAAGGGTACTTTTTGAGCTCCCAACAAATTATATTTTTTAACCCTTAAAATATCACCAAACGAGGAACATCGTGACACTGAAAGGGTTGAACTGCAAGGAGAACTATTTATTGGAATAAATGGACTTGAAATGTCAAATGTCAAAATACCTGAAAAACTCTTTGGAGATAATAATGTATAAATGGACATTGACAAGAAATAAGATAAAAACAATACCATAAAGCAAAAAACTAATTTTCGACTCTAACTTCTTCAGTTCAATAAACGACCACATGGCAAAACAAACTGACTTCCAAGAATTGTTAACGTTCCCTCACTCACTCACTCAACATGGTAACAATAGCCACAAAAATAGATAAATCAAGAAATGAAAACTGTATGAATAAAGCAATGGACAAAATTAATAGCTAAATGAAAGAATGAACAAATAGATGAATGAAAGAAAGAAAAAGCAAATGAGAAGTCAAATAATAAATGGAGCATCTGATAAAGAATGATCAGTTTTCATTTTAAAACCATTGATATCTAGCAAAAATACACCAAACATTTATTATAAAAATAAGAGACTAAGCTAGTTTTGCTTCCCTGGTTTGCAAATTCAAAATATTTTCAAATGAAGTAAGTCTTTGCTCAGTCGCACAGTATGTCCTGGGTCAATCTATCATTTTTAATGACTGCATTTCTAGCTAAAATTATAACTGTCTTACATGGAAAAATGGTTACTTCCAAGTTATCGAACAACATAACATATCGGTGAGCAGTTATGTCAAAAACATGGACATCTTTCCATCGAGTAACTTGTTAAAATATTAAGATATTGCTTTGGATGTTGACAGCTATCTTGTGCAATGTCTCTTGTTATATAATTAATATATGTATAATGAATATTATCAATACTAATAACAATGAGCAATCAGGCAAATTGTACATTTAGTCTGTGGGCTGACAAAATGTTGATTTGCAAGTGAAAGAGAATATTTGGCTTAGTGTGGTGCTGAGAAATTCAACTACACATACTAATTACCTTGTCAAGTAATGACGCTATATGGTACGGGGACGTCGTCATTTTGGGGGTTTTGTTCAATGCACCTTTCAAGTGACAGAATTCTGCAGCATAAACTTTGATTAACTTCACTACTCTACAACAATATATTCAAATATGGACGAGCGTGAAGACCTCACTGACGCGCATGCTCACATTGACTCCGCTGGATTTTTCTCGACCTCGTATACTCGTCGTACCCAAGCCCTTTTCATGAGTTTACCGGATCAATCCAATCACAGGCAGACATGACAATACAGTGATATTATTATTATTGTTAAATGACATTGGGCTATGTATCTGTTATGATGTATATTGATCCTTTCTGGCCGATATTTGCCATGACTGCCAGTATTATGTAGTAAATATTTTATAAAAAAAACATGGAAATATGTCACTTGGTTACCGTAAGAATGTAATGAGAACTTTTGCTGCCATCAGTGTTGTATGCTAAAATACGGAACCAGAAATGTGTCAGGGGGCGTCACAATTGCAAAAAATGTATTTTAAAAATAAAATAGGAGTAATTGCGGCGCTAGGGGGTATCCGGTGTCTGAGCCGACAGCCCCCTATATCCGCCTCTGAAAATACCCAAGGGACCCAAGGGATATTCTCCCCCGCAGCCGTTTTGAGTCTCTCGTTCCACTCCACTACTGTCCAAAGGAGTGGCTGCATAGGAGGCTACAGGGGAGACTACCCAAGGGAGGACTCCCGGGTAAAAGTATCGGGGATGCCCCGGGGGAGGGGGGGGGGGGGGGAGGGTGCTCGACGGACCTTTTAGGGTCGAAAATAAGACCCTCGCGTACCTTTTAGGGTCTCGAACTGGCACCGTACCTTTTAGGGCTAGTTTTCGAACTTAAGATTATACATATTGAAAAAAATTCTAATGTGGTCGTACCTTTTAGGGTCTGAAATCGTCTGAAATCAGTATCTGAGTTAATTTATGCGTACCTTTTAGGGTCATTTTCAAAACCGTCCGTCGAGCACCCCTATCCATTTTCTAAGGGAGTACCCCCCTCCCCCCGGGGCGGGGATGCTCGTCGTTAATACAGAAAATACCCCTAAAAGATACCAGATATTTTATTAACGAATATATTACTGGAAAATCGCGACTTATAACTGGAAAATCGTTACTTATAACTGGCAAATTAAATCGCGACTTAATATTACTGGCAATCGCACAGGTAGCCCAAACGCGTTTTCAGTGGATTTAATAGCTGACGTCAGTCAGTCCACATGTACTACTAAAATCCTAACTGAAAATGTTCTGATACTTAATTAACACTTTGAATTCTAGAATTGTTTGAATAAAAGTGCGTTTAAGGTGATTTTGACTAAACCGATGCATAGGCTTTTAAATAAATTATCCGTATATACTAGCAAAGCGACCAACATAGTAAGAAATACCCCGAATATGATTTATCAGTACATAAAATAATTGGGGTAATATTTATTAAAATACAACAACAAAAAAACAGAAAACGTCAAAACTGGCTGGTTATATTGAATTGGGCTTCCTGTGGTGACCAGCATTGTCGCTGCGTCGAAGATGGAAGAAGCATTGGAAGTTGAAGTTAAGACAGATCTGCAGTTTTCTCCACAAGACTCGCTTCCTTGTCAAAATGGACTTGATGAAGGCTGTAATATTAAAGAAGTTCCTCTTTCCCAACTAGAAAGTAGTAGCGACGGAAGGAAATGTAAAGGAACAAAGCGTAAAGCCTCGATCGATTTGCAGCTGTACACATGTGAAGTGTGCCAGGTTAAACTCAACTCAGCCAGCCAAGCTTATCAACATTTTCAGGGGAAAAGCCATCAAGGAAAAGTGAAGATGCTGGAAATGGCAGCTGAAGTAGTAAGTACATATAATCTAACATATTTATGATCTTTATTTAGATACCGTAGGTTATTGTACTTCACTATAAATTACATTGCATAGACTGCTTTATACTAGTAACCTTGCATTTTTCGGAGACAATTTCGTGTAGATTAGCAAAATAAACCAATTAAGACTGCAAATATGAAGGATTATGATAGATTACTCCCTCTCAATTTGTTGAACGATGTTTTATGATGTGTCGTTATGACGATTTCTCAAATATGCTTTCATGTAAATTGGCAATCGCTCGCTTTTATAACCGAAAAGGACTCCAAGTTCAGTTTTTAATCTCATTCAAAAAATCTTTATCGAAACTTGTCAGACTAAGACTTTTGTTGTTTTCCATGTGTTTTGTAATTAATGGCAATTAATTATTCAAACAAAGAGACTGGGGAAATGGTTTATTTATGTTAAGCATTACACCTTATATAGTGGATAGAGAATTACCAAATGATTTATTGATGAACTGGCGTCTTTGTTTTTTAACCCGAGTGCATGAGAGTAATATACTCATTGTTTTTTCTTTCATAAAAATATCTAAATTTTTGTAAATTGCATTTTGTAATATTCATCAGCTGCTTCAAAAAGTGAAAAGGTTTGAAATGCGTATTGTATTAGCTTATATCTTGCTTTGATCTTGGACATATTAATATTAATATAAAAACAAAAAATAAAATAGATAAGAAATGCTGGTTTTGATATCAGTGGGGAGCAACTGATAAATTATTTGGCTATAAATGTCAATAGACAGACAATTGCATATCTAGATTTAGGTATGACGTAGTACTATGAAGTGTTTGTTAGTCAACATATACTCATTCATAAAATCCTATATCATAAAGCCATCCAGGTGTATTTTGATAGATATTTTGATCTCTTTTTAATGAGTTTTAAATCATATTCAGAACTAAAGCAGTAATAATAGCAATGTTTATAAAGGGTGCGTACATTAGTGTGAAGTATATTTTAAATTTACTAGTAAATAAAAAGATTTTGGTAAATTATTTTTCTCTTACTATAAATAATTCCTTATTTTCAGCTGGCATATTCAGTCTGATTTCATCATGTGCATGGAAATGGATACCATATGATCCAACCTTGATTTTAATGAGATATCCAACTAGCTAACATAAAACACAACAATTTAAAAAAAGAGAATACAAAAGAAAACAACAATTCATGAAACTATACCATTAATTTGTTTGAGAAGCTATACCAAAAACTTGTACTTATGACTTGCAAAATGATTTTAGGGTTAGGGTTAGAAACAGTTTTGAACGCTAAATCCATTGCTATAAGTTTTAACATTCATCTCTCCCCAAGCTAGCTGTGTTTACCCATACGGAAATGTCTGACCGTACACGAGCCTAACAATGGCCGGACAAATCAGCCGAACACGAAACTAGCAACCACCAAACAAGAGCGAAAGTCAGAGAACCTAACAAGAGCAAAAAAGAGCATGAACACAGCATAAAATAGAGCATAAAACGGGCGAAAAAGAGCATAACAAGGGCCTAACATTTAAAGCGTTGCAAAAAGCGATCGGAGCGTGACAAGAGCATGACAAGAGCATTGAAAGAGCACTGTCAATCATCGCGAATAATTAGGCCGTAGTCAGGCCTGATTCAGGCGGTAATTTTCTCATACACATATATATATATATTGTTGGTTTCCATGCTTGCATGCCTTCATCCTCGAATTCGGTGCCCTTTTTTCTTCAGCATTGACAGTTACGTTTGCTCAGCAAAGAGATTGGTTTGAATTGTTATAATTTGCATCAATTCATCTGTGAAGAATAGATTGAAATAATCAATTGGTTCTGCGTTATCTGGTAGCTGTTCATTTGGACCTGAATTTGCGGTAAACTCCGGCTGATCGTTTACAGAGTCACTTTTCCATTCCACTTCGCAAGCATTATCATCGGTGTTTTCCTCATCTTCATCGCGGTCTTCTTTACTCATTCACCCTAAATACTGCTGAAAAGCTTCTTGGATCTCATCAGGATCAAAACCTTCGAAATCTTCTTTGTCATCAGAGTGAAAAAGTACATTTAAATCAACCTCATTGTTAGCGGACATATTAAAAACTTTAAGAGCAAATTCACGTTAATAGTTTGTGTTAAATGACTTTATTACAAAACTCTACATTTATACAAACCAACAAAATTGTTTCTCAATTTCCTTAAATCGTTGCAAAATGTTGACTAAAGAGCTCACTAAAGCTAACTTATACTGTGTGAACAACGCCATTGAGGTGCTCGCGACAGTCGTAATTTTACAATCGGTCTAGCGTGACTTCTATCACGTGAAAAATCCGAAAAATGATTGGTTAAAAAACGTGAACACACAACGATTTATCATCAATAATTTATGCACATATGTTAAAAACGAGTATACTCGTCTTTGGCAGTGTGAAATATGATGCTGGAAACGAGATATCTCATCTTTGGCAGCACAATGGTTAGAATACAATGAAACCAGTTTAATTCAGTTCGTGTTGGTCTGCCTTATATAATATGAACCAAAATCTATATGAAATGCTTGGACAATATAACAATTAAACACATTGTAGCATTAATGTCTGTGACATTTGTTTGGCTTGTTTCAGGCTCATGTTATGCTCGTGCAAATACATGTAAGATTGCAATTGAGATCATGAATTTGTTTATATCGGTATTAGGCTTGTGTTAGGTTTGTGTTAGATTGTTGTCCAGCTGTACAGGACCGTAACATGCAGCCATAAAGTGTTAGGCTCGTTAGCTCAGAGCATGATTCGGATTTTATATTGGTGTTAGGCTTGTGTTAGGTTTGTGTTAGCGTGATGTCCGGCTGTTCAGGACCGTAACATGCAGCCATAATGTGTTAGGCTTGTTTTTTTTAGAGCCTGATTTGGATTATATATCAGTGTTAGGCTTGTGTTAGGTTTGTGTTAGAGTGATGTCTGGCTGTTCAGGACCGTAACATCAGCCATAATGTGTTAGGCTCGTTAGCTCAGAGCCTGAATTGGATTTTGTCAGGTTCATGTTCGGCTCACGTTCTGCTATCAGAATGGTGTTCAGGCCGGATTAAGGCTGTGTTTTGGCTCTGTCAGGCTAAAAAGGTCCGTACGGGTGGTTCTACAAGCCAATTTTGACAAATTTGCCAAAAAATCATTTAGAATCGGAATCTCATCCGAATCTCTAGATCAGCTTGTGTTAGCTCAGAAAAAGGGTGCAAGACTATTGCTAAACTCCAACCTCAGATCTTCTTCGTTACCATTGTTCCAAAACCTTCAGCTCCTTCCAATCTCCAGCATTATCACTCTCCGTATCCTTGCACTAGTACATCAATGTCTTTATGGATCTGCCCCTACGTGTCTGTCTTCCCTAATAAACGAACCTACACATCACTACTCAACGCGTTCCGTCACCAACAACAAACTACTAATCCCTAATGCTAAATCTAAATCTGGTATATGCTGTTTCTCCTTCCTTGCCCCATCACTGTGGAATAAACTGCCCCATCATGCAACTAACTGTTCTTCCTTCAAAATATTTAAATCTGCTACAGTGGAACTAGCAAGAAATAAACTACTAGCATCAAAAGAACTGAAATCACACAAATTGTACTAACATAACTGGGCCAGATTGGAAAAAAGTGTCATACTTTATTTGTTACCCAATAAAGTTTATTATTATTATTATCAAGTCATAGGTGACCCTATAGGCAAATCCCTCTTAAATATTAGGTATTCTAAAGATTTTGTTGGTTGATTTATTCTAACATTTATATTAATTTGTGTATTTTATAGTTATTTGTGATTTTTTTTATAGAAAGCACCACCAGTAAACATTAACCATCCAGCTCCACCATTGTCATCAAGTACTCCAGCCCAGAATACTGCAGATGTATTGCCATCAACCATAGAACATTATTGTGCCATTTGTCAAAAAGTATTTAACTCAAAGAACCAAGCTGAGCAACATTTCAGTGGAAAAGCACATCGACATAAACTATCCGAGAATGCCATTGCAAATCTACATGGTACTTCAAGATCACCACTTGGAAAAAAGAATGATAAACCTAACAATTCCAATACAACTGACCTGGTCAAGATAAGTGGTACCGGTTATTCCAGTACAAATGAGCTGTTCAGGATAGGTGGTAATTCCAGTACAAATGACCTGGTCAAGATTGGTAGTAATTCCAGTACAGCTGACCTGGTCAAGATTGGTAGTAATTCCAGTACAGCTGACCTGGTCAAGATTGGTGGTAATGTAAAGAGTGCACTGTTTTCTTGTGAATATTGTCATATCACACTTAACTCTGAAAGACAATATGACCAGCACGTCAAAGGATTAAGGCATAAAATCATAGTAGGAAAGGCAAAACCACCACCACCACCACAGGGAGAGGAACCAGGTATTTACTGACACCCTTTATAGTATGTTAAGTATACACCCCTTATTGCAAGAAAGCTGTTCTGACGTTTGTAATTTGAGTTTAATAGGAATGAATTTAAAGACAAAAGAAGATCACTCAAGCTGTATAGTATGTTGCCCAGTTTCGTGACAGTTACCAGTATCGTGACACAAACAAATTAAACTTGTTTTTAGCGACAGCTATTTGATATTTCAAAAAAACAAAGACTACAGAGAAAACACTGAACATTTAGCTTCAGTATGCATGTTTTGATGGGCTTTTACATGAACAGATTCTTTGAAGAGAAGCAATTGTCGACAGAGTAGTGGAGGTTTCCTGGCTAAAATGTATGACTTTTACTGCGCAGTAAACTGACATGGGCTCAAAAAAGAGGGATTTACATTGTATATTCTCAAAGAACAAAGATTTATACTGATGATAGCTAGAGAGTGTAACTTCATTCTACGACCCTTGAATGTTCAGCAATTTTGATATTTGCAAAAATATTAGACGCATAATATTTAGTTTGTTTTAAGATTAGGTGCCCAATTTCGTGACACGCAAATACCAGTGATTACAAATAGCCCGAACACGACTGGAAATTGTTTGAAAACACACATGTTATGAATTCTGTTTGTTTAGTGAATCAAGTTTTGCTTTTGCTATGGAACACTACGGCAGATAAAGTCGCCTATGCAGATCGTTTCTATGCAAATTAAGTTAATAAGTAGCAGGACTTTCAAATATTTACATATTCTAAAATCCTCAAAAAATGAAATAAGGAACAATCCAATTTTGTTAGCGCAAAATATAGTTAAAGGTAAGAAAATTTTTTTGGATTTGTTTTATCGAATTTTGTTGTGAATTACTTTGAAAGCAATGCTTTTTTTCAATGTGTCACAAACTGGGCCAGCTGTCACGAAACTGGGCACCTAAGTTGCTGTTGAAATATTCATTTTATTTTATCAAATTAAAAGATTCCAAGTAAATATCTACATCATTATTTTACTTGATAAAGAAGATATTGTATTTACAAACTAAAGTGTCACTAAACTGGGCAACATACCCCGTACGGAAATGTCTGACCGAACACGAGCCTAACAATGGCCGGACAAATCAGCCGAACACGAAACTAACAGCCACCAAACAAGAGCGAAAGTCAGAGAACCTAACAAGAGCAAAAAAGAGCATGAACACAGCATAAAATAGAGCATAAAACGGGCGAAAAAGAGCATAACAAGGGCCTAACATTTAAAGCGTTGCAAAAAGCGATCGGAGCGTGACAAGAGCATGACAAGAGCATTGAAGGAGCACTGTCAATCATCGCGAATAATTAGGCCGTAGTCAGGCCTGATTCAGGCGGTAATTTTCTCATACACACACATATATATAAATTATATTGTTGGTTTCCATGCTTGCATGCCTTCATCCTCGAATTCGGTGCCCTTTTTTCTTCAGCATTCATTTGACAGTTACGTTTGCTCAGCAAAGAGATTGGTTTGAATTGTTATAATTTGCATCAATTCATCTGTGAAGAATAGATTGAAATAATCAATTGGTTCTGCGTTATCTGGTAGCTGTTCATTTGGACCTGAATTCGCGGTAAACTCCAGCTGATCGTTTACGGAGTCACTTTTCCATTCCACTTCGCAAGCATTATCATCGGTGTTTTCCTCATCTTCATCGCGGTCTTCTTTACTCATTCACCCTAAATACTGCTGAAAAGCTTCTTGGATCTCATCAGGACCAAAAGCTTCGAAATCTTCTTTGTCATCAGAGTGAAAAAGTACATTTAAATCAACCTCATTGTTAGCGGACATATTTAAAACTTTAAGAACAAATTCACGTTAATAGTTTGTGTTAAATGACTTTATTACAAAACTCACCTACTATTATACAAACCAACAAGATTGTTTTGCAATTTCCTTGCTTAAATCATTGCAAAATGTTGACTAAAGAGCTCACTAAAGCTAACTTATACCGTGTGAACGACGCCATTGAGGTGCTCGCAACAGTCGTAATTTTACAATTTAGCGTGACTTTTATCACGTGAAAAAAATCAGAAAAATGATTGGTTAAAAACGTGATCCCACGACGATTTATCAACGATAATTTATGCGCATAAAGAAAAAACTTCCGTTTCACACGCTAATTAGATAGTTTCACAAGTGTTAAAATTTCGGATTTTATATCGGTGTTAGGCTTGTGTTAGGTTTGTGTTAGAGTGATGTCCGACTGTTCAGGACCGTAACATCAGCCATAATGTGTTAGGCTCGTTAGCTCAGGGACCTGAATTGGATTTTATATTGGTGTTAGGCTTCTGTTAGGTTCGTGTTAGAGTGTTGTCCGACTGTTCAGGACCGTAACTTGCAGCCATAATGTGTTAGGCTTGTTAGCTCAGAGCCTGATTCGGATTTATATCGGTGTTAGGCTTGTGTTAGGTTCATGTTAGAGTGTTGTCCGACTGTTCAGGACCGTAACATCAGCCATAATGTGTTAGGCTCGTTAGTTCAGAACCTGAATTGGATTTTGTCAGGTTCATGTTCGGCTCACGTTCTGCCATTAGAACGGTGTTCAGGCCAGATTAAGGCTGTGTTTTGTCTCTGTCAGGCTAAAAAGGTCCGTACGGGACTGTACTCTTTCTTTTGTTGTTCCTTTGTTACTAATTAAATTACTAATAGATATATGTTGGCCTGATCTGCGGTTACTAAATTGTGTATGGTGATTGTCGCGGAATATTAAGCAATTAATATAATTGCAATTATAGAACCCCGGGGCTTGGGGCTTCAACGGCATTTGAACCCATGACCTTTGCAGAACTGGTGCAATGCTCTACCAACTGAGCTATGAAGCCACATGTTGGTAGGAGGTCATTTTGTTGGTCTGATTCGCAGTTATTAAATTGTGTATGATCATGATTGTTGCGGAAACTCTGGGGAGCTTATCGCTGATCTGCAACAGAAAATTAATGAGAAAGAGTAAAATAACAGTTGATACAGTTTTGCCAAGATTATATGCAAGGATTGGATTTTTATTCCAACAGGCACCTGATTATGTGTGCAAAACACAGTAAAGTATCAAAATGAAAAGACAGAAATATTAATCTAATTAACAATTATTCGCCAAAGGCGAAGTGATTATCGGCCAATATTTACCGAGCGGTAAGTCTTCGAGCTGCGAGGTAAATATTCACCGATAATCACTTCACCTGAGGTGAATAATTGTTTTAGTATAAATACAAAGGTGATTATTTCAAAAAAGAAAGAAGGAAACAACATTGAAAGTGAAAATATTTTATTTTTTAAAAGCGCAACCCTTAAGCGTAAAAATTGTAAACTTTGTCTCGCATATAATGACAAAAAAAAACATGAACATTTACTATGATACCTTTAAATAGCTTGACACCAAACTTAGTAGCTTCTTTTGTCGATTTTGGGACAGCATTTTCTTTAAAGTTTTCAATTTCCTCTTCGCTAACAGTGACAAAACAACTACTGGCAGCCATTTTGTCTGAAAAGGTGATTATCGGCTGATAATCCGAGATAGCAAACCAATCAGAGAGTGCGATTTTGTATAATCACCTTTGTATTTATACTAATTATAATTATTCTTAGGCTGGCAAGAGATTAGATACAAGAAACTTGCAACAGCAATAACTACCGTTGGACTATTATCAAATTGTAGTAGCTCAGCAAGTATAAGTCCTGGAGGTACACGTCTTGGTCAATATTACTGTAAAGACTGTGATGTCAGTGTTAATTCACCAGTACAACTACAACAGCATATGTCCAGTGCCAAACATAAAGCAAAACTTGATGGCACTGTCATAGTAAAGAAAAAAACAGCTAGAGGACGTGGAGGTCAGTAACTATTAAACCCTTTTTTCAGGCTTTTATAATGCAATTTTTTACTACCATTATCGTTGAAGTGTGACCCTGCAGTTTGATTTCTCATTTCCAAACTAGCATTTTGTCAATTGCCATTTATCATGGATTTAACAGTATTTAGGGATCGACTAATCAAGTGCCATTTTTGGATCACTTACACTTGTTCAAACTTGTTCCTAGTGTTTTGATTGATGGCCAACACAATGCTTGTTTACAAACAAGACTTCAAACTATGGGGGTCACACTTAAACGATAATGCACATTAAAACTGGCAACAAGTTCTAAAATATAATTGTAATACATATAATTATTGTTAACTTCTATTTTATTGAAAATTTTTTGATTTCATTTTTCAGTTTGAGTAAAAAAAATAGTATTGAAATAATATATATATAAATATATTTCAGGTTCTCTGGTAACAGGACGAGGAACTGGTCGTGGCAGAGGAATCCCCTCACTATCATCTAATTTTGTGAAAGGAGAAAGGCGCTCTTACCATTCTACACAAACTACAGTAAACATGTTATCAACAAATGCTATGTCTATGAATAATACTGTACTGAACAATCAAAAGAATGGTTATATGGATTACTTACACTCTCCATGGGGG
The DNA here is from genome assembly GCA_949775045.1 of Metridium senile. Classification (NCBI taxonomy): domain Eukaryota; kingdom Metazoa; phylum Cnidaria; class Anthozoa; order Actiniaria; family Metridiidae; genus Metridium; species Metridium senile. The sequence continues at coordinate 13,656,618 of OX459101.1, read as the reverse complement.
GTACACATGCCCACTTATCCTACACAGATGTTTTAAATGTTGAATAAGCTGTATTCAGAAGAATCACTATTGGCTCTTATCTGATCATGAATGATAGTTGCCAATAGTGTCTTAGCCTTTTTTATTTAACATTTTTCAAACACACTAAATTAAGTCATGATTGTTACCTAAACTATGGAACATTCATGGTCATAAAGAAAACCAACCAAGCATGTGAACAACATTGACGGGAGACAATGGAAAGGCACTTTTAAAAGTACATTTTATGGAAATTGGATGACAGTTATCCATCTGTTATTAATACAAGAGGCTGATTTACAAGAGAAGATAGGGAAGTTCATATAACTACTGTGCAGACTGCAATAACATTTTTAAAATGTTGTACTTGTTGTTTTGAATGATTGATACTTCAGATTACAAACTAAAGGTCACATTACCTCATTTGATCAGCTCCATAAAAAATAAGCCTCAGAATTCAAAACAGCAATATTTATAAAAGTGCAAATTTTTCAGCCTGTAAAAAGCGATACCTGTGAGAAATTGTAAGAAATAGTTTAAATTTTCATATTGATTATTTCCAGTGATTTGCATTGTGAACACTTAAAATAAAAGTTCATCAATTGTGCTCATTTTTTCCAATCTCTGTTAACTGTACTATGACAAGATCCAGTCTTTTTTAATAAAAATTAATTACAATGAAACAGGGTTAGTACAGAGTGTGTGATTGGAACTGTCCAATATTTACAGTTAATAGGACGATGGCCTGCTTTCCACTCAATAACAATAGGTAATATAATGAAATTTGTAACAACGTAAAGAATGTTAACTTAACTTTACTGACCTTTTAAAGTTTAGCTTTAGCTTGAAAGTTTTGAGCAGTAATGTTAATTGAACATTTTTTACAGTTACAAATGTCATTTTATTACCTATCGTTTATATCAAACACTGACGCAGTCTATACTAGTTTACTCGCTAGTTTCCACTAAATAACACTGATCACTTTCATAACACCATTAAAGGACAGAAAACATGTTTCATCAAACAATTGAATTTATTTATACACACACAATAATGTTCCCCAATAGAATTATGTAATATAAATAATAAAATGTATATAGTACAATTGGAATTTTCAATCTTCTGAAGTTGTCCTTTAGTAGCATAATTGTAAAATTACTAGGATTGGTTCGAAGTGAACTAGATCTCCTTTTGTTTTAACCTTTACGCTTGATCAACTATAAGCATATCTCCAACATGTAAATTTATCTATCATTTAGTCTCTGATAATGCTGTTGACGGCGAAAGCTCAGACTCGTAATAAAATACATTCATAGTACATTCATTCGAACCAGTCCTAGTAATTCTGGAATTTTCAATTTTGAGGACCCAAAAAAGGTTTTTTTTAACTGATAGTTAAACATGTGTATATAATGATAGTCTTGGCATTCTAAATGACCTTTATAAATTACATAATTTGATAATTGTTTAATATACACTTAATCATTAAGCATTTTGTTATATAGTTAATCATTTTAGACAAGTCAATTGAGAAAATTTGAATTTTTATTTAATGCGCTGGGCACTTGTATCCCAGTCGGGATACAGTTAGATGTAACTAGTATCACATGAGCATCTATCAACCAATGAGAATGCTCGTTATATAGTCAAAATGGTTAGCTATATAACAAATATATTTGTTCACATTTGTTGAATCAATTATTTTGATCAACAAATGATGACTGATGACTTGATCTTACATAATTATTGATATTTTATTTTCACACATCCAATAAATGATAAGATGGTGTTGTGCAAATTCTTGTTTGTCACATGGTGTTTCGACCCTGCTGCTATGGTATTCATGGAAATATTGAAGAAAAATGCATTTTGCCCAACAATTTCTAAAGAAAAGTGTGTGTTAAAATGCAGAGAGTTAAATCTTGTAAATATATACTTATTTCATCAAGCCAAGACCGAAATGAATGCTGCTTTTGTGCTGCTAATGTATTGAAATCAGACTTTCCAATTTCTATACTTGTTGACAACAAGTATAATTTTGATATTACCATCAAAAAACAGCATTCATTTCGGTCGACAACATTTTTTGAAATAGGTGTATTATATATCAACAGTAGGTGGTGAAGCAGTGTGCACAACCATTTTGAGAGCAACTGTGTGTGCAGGTAATGTAATACGGAATGGTCATGAGGCAATATATATCTCAAATGTGACCATCTTTTTTTCTGTGCACCGAGGCGGGTATTCTGATCTCCAAACTGCTCAAACTGTAGCTTTTATTTAGTTCTTTGCTTCACTCTTCAAGAACTTCACCATTTCTTTGGGAAAGATACCCTGGTCTACAGATTTACACCAGCGACGATACTGCAAAGGATAAAAATAGGAAATGGTTTAAGTACAATATTTGTTTGATTAGTGCTTTGCTTATAAATATATTACATGTCTAGAGCTCACTGCATGAGCAACTGCACCATAAACAAACTGCAGATGTCATCAGTCATGTATTATTATATAAATGTTATAAGCTGCAAGGAGATTTAATAGGTCTTCCATGATGATTTTTGCAACACTTCAGTTACATATAGCAATACTAACGTTATAATTTAATAGCTGTGGATTTGCATGCATATTCATTCTCTTACCCAGACCCTTCTCAGCTTCACTGATCAAAGGCTCTGGTCGGACACAAACTGGAAGACCCAGAATCTGGGTCGTCAGATATGCGCATGCTCAATATTTTCTAACTTCCGGTAACGTATAACAACATGGCGAATTTCAAGTTAATTCTTGCTGATGCGTTAACACAAACTAAATGTAAAATTCGATCCTAAAGAAAAACAAATTGTGGTTATGGTTTTAGTTATGTCAAGTGCTCGAACAAAGTAAATAAATTGGAGAGTTTGTTATCTGCTATTAGTTTTTAGAACTGTTCTCAGACATTCCCATGGACCCAACAGTTACTTTGTCTGCAGCTAATTACTCGCCAGCCAGTATTTCGCAACTAGCCGTTGGAATGTCTCAGCTCTCAGGACTATTAAACTAGACTGAGATTAACGACCATTAACCAACTGATGGATAGCAAATTTCCCAAATTATTACATTTTTTTTTCCGAATGTACGGCCTCATCGGTAAATCTAGCCTGAAACCAAGTCAATGCGATCAAAGGTACATTTTTAGTAGACAGTTGTCTCTGGCAACATCAAAACAAAATCGTTGCGTAAAAGGTGTGCATGATTATCGCTGATTGCGCATGTAATTATTTCAACCAATCATATTCACGATGGGTTTCTGTCTGGCCAGAGCCTTTGATTTTTCGTTAGAAAGCTGAGAAGGTTCTGGGTAAGAGAATGCATGCATATTATGAATACTTCAATCATACGAAATTTAAAAAACATCACAAATATTTCACATGATCAGGACTTGGTAGAATAATGTTTGTCTAAAATGTATTATATTTTACTTCTCCACATACTTTTATGAAATCAGGTGTACGATCGTAGGTACAATATAGAATAACAAATTGTTTATATATATAGAAATAATAATATAAGATTAACATTATACCATCGGCAAAATATTAATACACAATGGACACAAATCTTTTTCTTACCACGTCAAGCTCCTGCCACAGTTTATTGACATCTTCCTCTTTAGTTGCTACGGTATCATCAAGAAGTTGGTAACGAACTTTCTTTCTAGCACGACATTCTCTCGCCGACTGCCTGCTTCTTTCAAGTTTGGCCTCAGTATCCAAATGGGAAGGCCTTCTCCCTCGCTTTTTACCGTCCGATCGCTTAACTAATGTCGGCATTTCAGTCTTTGGTGATTCTGAGAGTGGTGAATCTGCTGATGAACTACTTTCGACAGACGAGAAACTGTCGTGTTTTACTCGTCTACCTCGCTTTATCCAAAATGGCGGTGTGTTGTTGTCTTGTTCTTCGATGTTAAAATCTCTAAGTATCTCTTCCTCGTAAGATGTCACCTCTGCCTTGGTTTCGGAAAAGCTCGAAGCCATTCAATACTTTGCTAATTGTTTTAAGAAGAGAGATCGAATAAGTCACGTTCTATTCTGATAGTTACAAATCCCTATTTATCCAAAAAGTCTTCTTCTTCACTTTTCTGGACCAAAACAAATGATGCAATGATGACGAATATTTCTATTTTTACCTCAATTCTTTGTTTTGATTGGTTTTTGTGACGATTGTGTTTTGGGCCAATCATATTTTATTAATTGAACTCGTGACTAGTCATATGACTCTACGTCATTGTCGCATAATATGCAGACGATATGCAGACGTGACCTAGCAAGGGCCTGATACTCAGGCTAGACGTGACCTAGATCACTTATTTTGATCATTTTATATGTATAAGTATTTTTGGCACGAAAAACTTTATCTAAAAAATAGAATAAATAACTGCTTATTGTCCGCTTTGCATTCACTTATTCGCATCGATACCAATTTGATCTTGTTTTGATGAATAAAAAATGGATGAAATGGGCTCCTGACGACATACAAAAACGTATATCAAATACTATTGTCCATTGCCTTTACTTCCCTTCCCTCTCTCCAAATCCCTAGCTATTAAATGTGATGAGTTCAGTGTGCTATGATGTCTCCAGCTCCGCAAAAAAAAATATATCCTATTTTGGTATAGTTCTACGAGGGTGCGGCGAAATGCGGGATCTAGCCTGCGATGCCGGCGGTTTTCGGGGTTGCGAGGAATGACCGCGTCTTTTCCTTTTTTTTCTCTCTCCCTTTTTAGAAAATAACTGTTTTGTTGAAGCTGGAAACTACAGCGGGATCGGGAATTCGAGAAAAAAATCGGCGGGATTCGGGATTCCAGGGCAATGGCGAAGGGACCCTATTGTTAATAATAATAATAATAATAATAATAATAATAATAATAATAATAATAATAATAATAATAATAATAATAATAATAATAATAATAATAATAATAATAATAATAATAATAATAATAATAATAATCTATACCAGATCTATACCAGTAAAAATTGTAAAAAAGGATTATTTTACTGTGAAATAAAGAAATAATAATAATAATAATAATAATAATAATATTAATAAGGTATAAATGACCCTCTTCTACCACGTTTAATTGTTTCACGCTTAATTATGAACTGTGGTACCTCATGACTTCGGGGAAAGGGTCCCAAGAAATGCCCTGCCTGTACCGGCCTGTACCCCGCGTTCCATTTGTTTGAGCCATTTTGTCTATTCTTGAGCCGGCGGTCCGTTTGTCCAGGGCGCATGCTCCGTTGGCTCTAAATTTGAATACGGCTCGCATAATGCAGGGTAACCAAAACAACCCTTTAAAACAGATGCTATTTCTTGGTTTCTTTGACCATACCAATGAAACGACGTCCAGAGTACAGGAAAATCCAGTTAAAAATAAGTAAAGTGTAAGAATACAAGGTTTCTTATAAAGGAGAGCAAAACACAAAGAGCAAAACATTGAGATGATGTCTTTCAAAGTGTTGACCAGTTTCTTTGACTGGTTGGATTTAGCTAGAATGGCTAGACTAGCTTAACATCAAACATACATAACTATGAGCTCAAAACAGGCTTCTTGTGAGCTCAAAGTGGATTCTGGTTGTCTTCGTGTGACTCCTGTAACAAGTTATGATCCGTTTGAGGTTAGTTGTTTCACTTGATGGGTAGCCTGTTTTCTTTGATATCAATTATACATGCCATTTACAAAAGTTTGTAGAAATAATGGTGTACTTTGTGGCTAGTCAATAAGCTATTAAACTATGTACACCTTATAAAATGTTCTACTGAAATATTGTTGTGTGCGATGTACAAGTTTATAGACTGGGTATTCCACTTCGTAAATGCATATGAGGTTTCTGTGCCATTGTGATGTTAATTCCCTTTGTTTTATCGAGTCAAATTTCGCCTAGGTTTAACCACAAACCAATATATTATCCAGCATAATACTGGTCGATTTAAGTACAGCTTCGCTATAAACTATAGTTTAAAAGATTTTGAAAATGTTAATGTGTTTCGTTGACATATAGCGACATTTTGACAGCTCGTGAAGCTTGAGTGGAGAAATCAGTCTTTATTGTCTGATGTCGTATGTGATTCATTGATATGTAATAAATTGATAATAGTTCTTACCACCAAATTTCATTTGTTTTTTTAATTTGAAAGTATTTCCTCTTATTGTTTTTTCGGTATAGACTAAAATTTACTTATTATATTAGATACACAATAATGTTTGCTTTTCTGAATGAAGCTATAGCTTTTGAGATCACATATTTTCATAATTACCCTAACTTTGGTTTATATGTATTTTGTGTGATTCTTTCTTCAATCAAGACACAGTTTTTATATACTTAATATTATAATTTACTTGGGAACGCTTTCATTAGAAAATGTGTCAACTTTACCATTTTTAACACCATTACTTCCGTACGGTGGCCCACAACTGTCACATCAAATACAATTCGCTCACATCAAATACAAATCGCTCACATCAAATAAAAATCGCTCACATCAAATACAAATCGCTCACATCAAATACAAATCGCTCACATCAAATACAAATTGCTCACATCAAATACAAATCGCTCACATCAAATACAAATTGCTCACATCAAATACAAATTGCCCACATCAAATACAAATTGCTCACATCAAATACAAATTGCTCACATCAAATACAAATTGCTCACATCAAATACAAATTGCTCACATCAAATACAAATTGCTCACATCAAATACAAATTGCGGTATGTACTTCATGGCTGAATGCCATATAGACGACAAGTATAGCACTTATACTAGTTTATGGTACTACTATATACAGCCATCGTTAACCATCCCTAGTCATCCCTAGCCATCACTTACCATCCTTTACCACCCCTAGCCATCATTTACCATCCCTAGCCATCCTTTACCATTCCTAGCCATCCCTAGCCATCCTTATCCAAAAGGGGTATTAAAATGGCAAATTTCTGCCAAGAGGTTCTTAATCCACTAGGTTCTTAACTGCCGGTGTTTACTGTATTGAAAGAAAACCATTTGCTATGGTTGTTTATCGTTGTCAAAAACAGTTATTGTCATAGAAACGCTAAATAATTAGCATAAAAGTAGATTTAAAACAATACCATTTTCATACCAATCGAAGCACCTTCCAAATCGAGTTGATTGACAGATCTGACATTTTAAGACCTTATAACACGTGATGGTCGTGGTCAATCGAAAAACAAAGACCATCCCTGTGTATGCATGTCTGTGTAGCATGGCATAAGTTTAACTCTAATCAGAGTCATCTCACATTTTCCCCTCGGCCTCAAGGAAAATGTCTAGAAATAAACAAACAGAACTATCCTATACAGTTTGTCGCGTATATTTCGAATCTACCCTCGTTTTTTGAATTAAAATTTTTTTAATGGGTTTTTTAATGATTTTCTGTTTTTTTTTTATTACTATTACCAAAAATCATCCCCCAAACCCCCCCCCCCCCCCCCCCCCCCCCCCCCCGATTTTCAAACATTTTACCATATGACCTGGTATCGCTTGGTCGGCTGTGTGACAACTTTGGTTTTGATTGAGCTATTAATTAGTCCAGGTTTTAGTTGGGTTGGGACATAAGGCCCTATGCTACTTGTACTTCAGTACTAAACTTAGTTTTTGATAAACCCTAGTAATTTTGCCAACTTTGAATACGCGTATCTCTTGCATTATAAATGCTAGCAACTTCAAAGTTGGAAGGTATGTTCGTCATATCCTCCTGTTTTTATTTGTATAAAAACCGAATTGTTTCCACGCATGCGCGGGTAACCTAGAAATGACTCAAAAGTGATATTGTGTGAGTTGATTTCTTTTATTATTATTCTTTAGTTGATATAAATGAAATTGGTTATTATTCAGAGCAAGCGTGTTAATAATCTTTTTAAATTTAATCGGACTCTTTGTTGAGGAGATATAAACAAAAATATATTCACACATTTTCCCCTAACCTGGATTTCCTTACTACTATACTTGTCGTCTATATGGCATTCAGCCATGAAGTACATACCGCAATTTGTATTTGATGTGAGCAATTTGTATTTGATGTGAGCAATTTGTATTTGATGTGAGCAATTTGTATTTGATGTGAGCAATTTGTATTTGATGTGAGCAATTTGTATTTGATGTGGGCAATTTGTATTTGATGTGAGCAATTTGTATTTGATGTGAGCAATTTGTATTTGATGTGAGCGATTTGTATTTGATGTGAGCGATTTGTATTTGATGTGAGCGATTTGTATTTGATGTGAGCGATTTGTATTTGATGTGACAGTTGTGGGCCACCGTACTTCCGGCCTGTGCAATCGATAAAATCAATAATCAATAATAGATATTAATAGATAAAATTAACTAATTTTATTGATAATCGATACAAATCGATAACCTCGAACTTTGTGAGTAACCGATAATTATCGATTTTTCAATTACGTTTATCGATTAATATTAAGCAATTATTGGATGAGGTTGAGCATGATATCGTAAATTATCAAGACCGAGGTCTGTGTTATCTGCCGAAGCCTCCTGGCTGAGGCAGATAATATTGACTCGAGGTCTTGATAATTTATGATATCATGCGAAAACCGAATTCAATAATTGTTTTATTATACATTTTTTAAAGTAAAAGTACAATTATAATCAGGCAAAAGAGACAATAACAAGCAAATCTCGCTGACATTTTCACATCAACTCCCTGAGAACGGAGAGAGCCTGGGAACCTGACAGTGATAACTACAGATAATGCAATTATCACTGTCAAGTTCACATGCTATTCAGATTTAGCCGTGTGCTCTCAGCCAATCAGATTCAATGTAGTTAGTAAAATGTATAATAATGATAGTTATCGATTTTTCAATTAACGTTATCGATTGTTATCGATTGTTCTATGTTACAAATACGTACAACCAAAAGCATGTACTGTACCTCATAAAGAACACATTGCTTTAAATTTGATTCTGATAGAATGAAAGTTCCGATATTTTATTGTTATCAAAGTTCTGATGATAAAAACAACATTATCAAACAACAAATATCCGTACGGTACGGCACGTGACGTTACAAAAATCGAAAACTGCTTTAATGACATCAAAATATATTTTGAAGAGCACCGAGAAGAGCACTAAAACAGAGATTTACAAGTTATACTCTATCGTGTACATTATTCGAACATAATATTTCTATAAAGTGTATTTAATTCTGGCCAGTGTAGCGTTCTGACATCCCTATATATTACTAATCAATATAAATTGATACTAGTCAATATAAATTGATACTCATCGATATAAATCGATAATCAGATTGGGAGAAAATTTGTGAGTATTGATTTTTATCGATTGATCGATATCAATTAGGAGATTAGTATCGATCGTTATCGATTTATCGATCAATTTTCCGATATTGATTTTTATCGATTGCACATGCTGGACATTACTAAGTTAAAATCGAATGACATACTTAAATACCCAGTTTCATGTTATCTAGCACGGCTGTAAAATTTGACAAAAAGCGCATTTGCACAGGGATAATCTTGATTCGGAATTAATATGTTTTCTATTGTTTAGCAGTAGTATTTGCCTGTGCTTGGCCTGGAGTTTGTGAAATTTTTTACAAGAAATCAAATCAAATCAAGGCTTAGCCTGTGCAAATGCCCCTTTTGTAAAATAAAACAGCGGTACTAGATAACATGAAACTGGAGTACTAACATTTCACATAAACATTTGTATTCTTTTTAAATTGGGTTTGAGATATACATGTTTCAACAATTAATATAATATATATTATATATGAGATTGGATGAGATTGAACATGATATTGTTGATGTTTATAATCTACTCAAGCCATAACCATCATAGATAACACAGACCAGATAAATACATAATTTACCAGATCACAACAAAAACTAATTAAATATAAATATATATGTATACGTGTGACAACATTTTTGCAATTAGGTGTATATATAGTATAATATTATATAATACTACCTATATGTAACTATTTACAAAAATGTTAGATCATTATACAAAGCAATCCTTACTGATTTCTGCCAATAATTTGTATTCAAAGCTACAGCAGTCCCAGTAGTAAGTATTTTATACTAAAGTTTTGTTGTTGTTTGTAGGCCAAGTTTTGTGCATCACTGTATTGGGTGGTGTTAGTGAATACACAGGAAGGCAGTCTGGATAACATGCCACCACAAGTAACCAGTCCAATTGAACGAGATACAGAGGTAATTTAATACCAACAAACCATCAACAAGTCCTTTGATACCTAACATCTAGTCTCCCTCGCAGCTGTTCTTAGTTTCGTCACGCAACGTTCTCTCCCCACTAACAGCTGCTTCCATTCGAACAACATTCCTTTCTCTTTGTTATGTTTTTGAGCCAATCAGCGCACAGAAAATTATAAACATGACGTTTACCCAATATCTAAGGTCAAAGTTGGATGCACCTGGCTGTCAATGGAGGAAATGTGGAGTGGAAATGTGAGAACCAAAGTAATAGAAAGCGAACCTTGTTTATCAAATGTCAGATGCAAGAATCAATGGCACAAACAATTACTAGTCATGTTCAAGAAAGCCTCTAAAAGTATTTAAAGTGCACCTAATGCCCTTCATGATATTTTGCAAATCTATTGTACATGAGGTGTATAATAAGTGTACTTAATATTTCTTGATGTCGACCTCTCCTTATTGAGATATGAACATTTGAAATCTGAAAATGCAAATGAGGTGACGTCATTCCAGGCATTTGTCAAAGTTTTGTTTCAAAGCTGACAGCAAGCTTGTTTTTGTAAAGTAGTAAAAATGTTAATGGTAGTGTGAATATTAGTAATACAGATATTGAGCTTTAAAAAATGGCTATAATTATTTCCAGAGAACTTTTGTATATTTAATGAGGCCTGGAATGACGTCACCTCAGATTTCAAATGTTCATATCTCAGAAAGGAGAGGTCGACATCAAGAAATATTAAGTACACTTATAATACACCTCATGTACAACAGATTTGCAAAATATCATGAAGGGCATTAGGTGCACTTTAAAGGATCAGCGAAGTAAACTCGACTTCGTCGATTGGTTGGAAAGTCTATCCAATGTTTATTCTCCTCTGCTTCCCCGCAGTGTAATACCCAAGTGCGAAATTTCTCAATTGATCTGTCATAGCTAGGAACGATAATACACTCGCTGTGATTGGTTAGAATTTATGGCGCGAACCGCTCTCGGAATATATGAGCGGAATGCTGATTGGCTAAACCGAGGGAAAGGAATGTTGTTCGAATTGAAGCAACTGTTAGTGGGGAGAGAACGTTGCGTGACAACACTAAGAACGGCTGCGAGGGAGACTTCCTAACATCTGATTATATCTGATATGGAGATCCATCATCAGTAATTGTAGTTTCCAGTCAATATTAATCAATTTAGTTAGTTGATTAGTATCTATGAATATCGAATATCAATGAAAATCAATAGTCGATGAAAACGATGTGAACATGAAATATTGTCCAACAAATTAAAGATGCACTGAATTTATTTACATTTCCAAACCTCCACAATTATTATTGTTGTAGTGCTATAAATAAACTGATTTAATTGATTAACACAATGAAGCAGCTGTATCAGTTTTCGATAAAAAAAAAACAATTAATTATTATCAAAATGTATTGATTAATATAGATTTTTAGTTATGCTGGGGATTATACAAGAAGAAAAAACAACAATAATCCTTTTTTTTGGAAATGTGATTCTTAGTCAAAGTTAGGGTTTTTTATTGTGTTATTTTGAAAGTCAAACTCAAAGCAATTCATATTGGCAAGATTTTGAGGCATTATGAGAAATTTTCATGGAAATGTTTCTCAATATGTTTCCAGGTTATTGACCAACAGGTTATGGTGTGTCTACAAAATAACCTGACTATCTGCAAAAAATGATAGTTTCACTTTGGCAATGTAGAATAAGTAATGCTATTTTATTAATTATTTTGTAGCACCGGATAACAGTGCGTCCTGAGGTGGTAGACCTACTGACCAATGGGGAGGTATATAGTAATGTATGTGAGAGTATATTCACCAATAAACAGCCAGTGATTGGTCATTGGGCTGTCATCCAGTGCTTATCACGTCATGGTTTTTATGTGGTAGAAGAAGGTGATATCCCTGTAACTGATTCAACTTTACAACAAAAACGTCCATTCAGGAAGGTAGGTCCTGGTTTAGCTTACTAAGTAGTTCATAGATCTACTATTAATATAAAAGTAAAGAGCGATTAAAGTTAAAATACAATATACTTTAATACAGTAAAGTATTAATTTTACAACTGTAAAGGATTATGGGTAACAAGGTCAATGGGGTCCCCCAACAGTCTTTTATACAGTTATAATAAGTCTCTGGTCAGCTTGGTCTCGCAATTGTTGTGTTCCTCTCCTCTAAATTGCACCCTTGCACTCAACCAGAACCTCTGTTATAATTTATACTCTCTTCTATTCCTTATTTAATATCTTTATTTCTAAATTATGTTATCAGTCAACTCACCTAGCATTGATGGATGGGTTAATGATGGCTTATTCATCCAAAGTTCTTACTATTCCACAAGTAGTCAAAGCTGTCAGGTATTTTATCTAAAGGCCAGGACACACCATGTAACATGACACAAAGACAGGTCACAGCAACAATTCCTTCATGTGACAAGTAGAATTCATGTTGAAATCTGTGTCCCAGTGAACTGTGCAACATGTCACATCAGTTTATTCTTGTTTGAATTTGTGCATACAATACACACAAAGCCACTTTTTGCTACTGACCTGTTGCTGCTTACTAGTGTTTCTTGGCCTTTAATAGCAATGTTTCTTGCTTTTGTCTGTCTGTTATTTTGTTGCTTGTTTTTGAAAAATGTTTGATTCTTCATTTGTGTACTTTTTTTTTTCTGGTTATATATATATTTTTTTCTGTTAAGTATTGGCTACAATTATTGTCCAAACTTTTTTCTTCTCCAGTCTTTTCTGTATGTTGGTTTTAAGGGTAACAGGATGTTTCGCCCCCTGGATCTTTTGCCCCCAGATGTTTCGCCCCCATTTAGGATGATTCGCCCCCATTATTATATTCATTAGATTCACAGTAATTACATTGCAAAACAAATAGTTTTGGCTAATATGCCAGTGTTCTCATAGAAATAAGCGTTTTCAGCTTCTTTAAGATGAGAAAAAAAATCAATTTCGAAGCATATAATGTGGTACCACTTAGATTATAATAACTCGTAGCCTAGTGAGATAAATTAGCATCTGGAGACTGGTCAATGTCAATGTCTTTATCGATTTCTTTCTATTTCAATGACAGTCTTTATCTATATATTTATGTCTTTCTATTTCAATGTCCGGCTTTCTGATCAACTAGTAAGGTGAATTTAACAGCAAGTTATCCCATCTTATATTTCAGTATATAAGAAATGTGAAAGGAAAATATGTAAAAACAAACTGAAACAGTAGCGAAGGCTGTTCAAGTGTTTCATAAGAATTGAAGTAAAGAGTTAACGCTTCGCTGGAGTAGGCGCTGATAAATGTAGTCTAAAAAACTAAATAATTATGAAATTCTGTTTTGCCCCCAATTCGTTTTTCATTCAAAGGCAATTACATATTTCCTTTAAATAAATCAAATATGAAATATAAGTGATGTAAAATTATTTTTTGAAAGTCATTTTCTATCATGGATACCTTTTGTTAATGTTTGTTTATACATGTAACTAATGACGCTAATGGGCCTATTGTTTAAGTTTTCAACGTGAATAGAGTATCAGAATGTTTCTTGAATAAAATGGGTTTTTTTGCAATTTTCTTGCCATGTTTTGTCTAATTTAAAACTATAGTTTCAATTCTGGTGACTGTCTTAAGTTAAAACATGATTTATTATATTACACTACTTTGTAAGCCTAAACTATCTCGCTAGGCTACTGGTACACTTTATACGCTTCGAAATTGATTATTTTCTCATCTTATAGAAGCTGAAAATGCTTATTTCTACTAATACACTGTCATATTAGCCAAAACTAGTTGTTTTGCTATGTAATTACTGTGAATCTAATGAATGTAATAATCATCCTAAAAGGGGGCGAAACATCCAGGGGCGAAACATCCAGGGGCGAAACATCCAGCATTCATTTTAAGTGGGGGGAGGGTGGAGGATCCTGAAAAGCAAAATACTTCTTGCCTGCCTCTTTAGCAAGGAAGAAATAAAGGGAATGAGATGTGATGAAAAAAGAACACTTTTCCTCATATCTGGACCTCTTGCCTTAAACTCAAGATTCTGGCACTATAAGCCATATTACTTGATTGAGCTTCAATTCTGAATTCTCATAAGAAGGGACTTTTTTGCCTATGGTTCTCTTGTATGAAAACAATGCAATTCTTATTAGTAAGAGCAGATTTCATATGATGGTGAAAAGTTTGGTGCCATGTGTGTGTGCCTTGCTGTGAAAATGATGTTAAAACTAACTTGGTAACCATGGTAGATATTGATCTAACTACTTACTATTATTGTTCAAAATCAGGAGGTTTGCACCATTCAATGCATCCAAGGAATTACCTTTTGACTTGGAAGATGCTCTATTGCTTTGGCTTAACAAAGTATGTGTTACTTTGAATGAGAAAGAAATCAACAAGCAAAAGCTCCACGCTGAGAATTTACTTCGAGACCAAGATAAGGCAAAGAGGTTTAGATTCCGTCGTGATCAGCTCCAACCTAAAGCACAGACTATATTTCCAGTCATTGATGATCTTCTAAAGGGTGTTAGTGATGGCCAATGCCTTTTAGGAACTGTCATGTTTTATTTTGCTGATTCAATCAAACTAGAAGGTAAGGAATGTCAATGTGAATCAACTTAGTATAGGAAATTGCACAATCTTGAGTACCATTTGTATTTAATAGGACTGGTATGAATGATGACTATCTGTTTATTACGAATTGTATGAAAAAATCATGCAATGTTTTATTTATAATAAATATACTGAAAAACTAGTAGAGTACAATTTACGCTTTAATTGTACTCTTCTCGTCCAATCAGAATCAAGTAATTTTGTACAATCCATTATAATCTTGTTATCCCTGGCTAGTGGTTCTTGAATGATTGTATTGAGTGGCTATTGATGCTATCCATCCATTCATGTATTCATTCATCTATTTATATGTTATTAATTGCATTATATTGTTTAATGTTAAATCAACAATGGCAACTATTTTAAAATACTAGGAGGTGTGTCATTTATTTGTGTATAGAGAGGGGGGGTGGCAATATCACCTGTTGTCTTTTCTAAATATTACCCAATCCCCCTTTTTTCCTGGTTGGAAAAATATATATAGCCCCCCCCCCCCCCCCCCCCCCCTTTATATTGTTCAGTTTTTACTAAACCCCTAAAAAGAAACAGCAGACAATTTGTAACAGCCCCTTACCCCTGTATAGCTTGCAGAGCGATAGCAGTAGACCCCCACCCAACCCACCATACACAAAGAAATGAATGCCCCCTAATTGATAATTATACTGTTGTTGTCTTTTTCACTCATTAGACATCAAGTTTGGTCAAGATCTAGTCCAGGAAGACATGGTTCACAATATTGAACTATTTCGTTCCCTTTGTAGTCAGCATATTTGTACAACAGCCCTTTCGCTGCAAGTAGAAGACTTTATCTACAGTTCCCATGCTATGAAACCCAATGTTATGGCTCTTCTTGCTGAAATGTTTTATAAATGTGAACTTGAAGAGGACACGTTAACCAAAGACAATCCAATAATTCGCAGTAAAAGTGTAGTGAATATGAATGGTCCTAGTGCCATTGATAATATAAACAGAAGCTCTAGTGCACCTTTGTTAGCTTCTGAAATTATAGCAGCACATTCACCAGCAGTGGGCCGTAAGCTTAAAGACTTTACTAAAGAAAAGAACCAATCAATGTCTACTACCAGTCACCAAGACGATAAGGAAACACTTACAAACGATTCTAGTGAAAAACCTTTGAATGGTGAGAGACCGATGGATAAGAACAATCGTGACTATTCTTTACAGCTGGATTTCACTGATGATATACAGGCTAACGACAATCCTTTTAGTAAATATCGTAAACCAGTGCTATTGACTAGAAAACACAGTGCACCTGAACCATTTAATAGAGGACCTAAACTAGAACCAAGTCTGAATAGACGCACTAAACAAAAACCAAGAACTCTGGCGTTAGACGACTGGGAAATGGACGATAAAGATATGATAGGTTAGTGATGAACTTGTAATTCTGAATTAATAGTACTTCAATCAATTGTCTGTCTGTCTGTCCGTCTGTCTATTTGTTTATTTATTTGATTGCCTGTTTGTAGGTTGTTTGCTTGTTGTTGTTTTTTTGTTTGTCTGTCTGTCCGTCTGTCTATTTATTTATATATTTGATTGCTTGTTTGTAGGTTTTTTTTTTTTTTTTGTCTGTCTGTCTGTCTGTTTGTTATTATTTAGTTATTTTTTCCCTCATTTGTTTGTAGGTTGTTTTTTTTTTTGTTTGTTTGTCTGTCTGTCTGTTTGTTATTATTTAGTTATTTTTTCCCTCATTTGTTTGTAGGTTGTTTGTTTTTTTTGTTTGTCTGTCTGTCTGTTTGTTATTATTTAGTTATTTTTTCCCTCATTTGTTTGTAGGTTGTTTGTTTTTTTTTGTTTGTCTGTCTGTCTGTTTGTTATTATTTAGTTATTTTTTCCCTCATTTGTTTGTATGTTGTTGTTGTTTTCAGTAGACTGCGAGCAGTCCCTACTTTTCCCGGATTCAGAAATTTCAATTTTAAATGCTCATTTTTCTCTCGTTTTCCTCGGAATCTGGAGGGAAAAGAAGGGACTGTTCGCAGTCTAGTTTTCAGGGCCTTTTTATAATTTTTTCAACATTCGGTCACGATGTGATAAATAAATATTGCTACATATTCAGTGATTATCAATGATAATAAATATTCATTAATTATTCGGTAAATATTCATTGATAACCACTTCGCCTTCGGCGAATAATTGCTAAATATAGATTATAATTTTAACGGCTTGGAATGTCTAGTGCGTCCGTACTTATCAAGCTTCAGCTTCAACAATTCCCAGCTGCTTGTATAACAAAACAACTTTTTTGAAATGCAGTCACTGAATCGCATTGCAATGCCAGGTCAATTATCTCGGTATTTGGAAAAAACGTTTCTAATACTGTGTTTTTGCTGTACGTTCTTCTAGCTGTAAGCTTTTTTATATTTTAAAAGTAGTAGTAAATTAGGGTTATTTTTGACTTTATTGTCATTTTGTGCTTTATGGATTTTTTTCTTTTAAAATGAATACTGTAAGTGAACAATGAAGATCGGATTATGTAGCAATGTAATCCACTGACGAATATTCAGAATTTTGCCGGAACCGTAGTGTATTTTCTTGTGCATGGGTATAGTGTGTAATATTAAAATTTGACAAGAGAAGTATTCGATATTTCGGGCCAATCCTAGGCTAGGCAATTGAATAATTCATAGATTAGTTTCATCCTTATTTACATTTCGACAAGACATGGCTTGTACACCAGAAAAGGAATTACAATCCTTTCTACGTGTATTCTGCAGTATTTTCAACCCTACTTACCGTATATAAATACCAAATGGAGGCTTTACTATCAGATATCTGCCATCAGGTTGGTTAATAGATTTGTGAATCGTTCTTAACCATTTCCATGCTAATCGCCCACATTTCTTCTCGTCAGTCGCCTTTCAAAATCATAATATTTTTGACTTTGACCAAAAATGTGTATGTCGTTGCTCATCATTTCTTAGTCTATCTTAAGAATTCGAAGAAAAGAGCATTTTACCCGTGTATTTTAACCTGTACAGGTTTCCCTAAATAACAATTATCGTTTGCTAAATTGTATTCTGTATATTTTCTCGCCTTGGAAATGACACATTGAATATTTTCGAAAACAATTAATTATTTTGGTGTATTTATTTTATGTGTGGTTCTTGTGTTTCTGTCATGTTGACTTGTTCTTTCGCGGCACACTTTCAAGCTATGTGATCTTTGCTTTACTCTTGATTCTGACTTCTTAGTTGTGTGACACATCGTGACGTCGAACACACCTTTGCGTGACAGAAATATTTTTATACTGCGAGTGCTCCCCGGATATTGTAACCGTAAACACTTTTAAAATTAAAAATAAAACTCGTCATTTAATTATGCATGATAAAAAAAGAAATATACTTATCAAAGCATGCGTTTGTTGTGCAAATGATTCTTGGCACATTTAGCGTTAAATTAAATTAAAATAAAATAACTCACTTTAATTCTAATCTTATAGCCAGACACAAGTGCCCTACTAATCAGCGAAACTCACACTCACTACCTCTACATTAAATATTTTTAGTACACAACTCTGTTCACATGATCAACGTAAAATGTAAACTATACATCCAGTACGGTGTTCATTTATCACGATTTGTGTAGTCTGTCTTTACGAGGCAGGTACGTTTTTCTCAATCTGTGACGAATATTTACTTCTTAGTAATAATAAAAAAAAGCTTGTAAATATTCATTTTATCACCATATATAGTAATAATCTTTGTAAAGCGCCAATCTTTGAGCTTCCGGAAATTGCGCTATATAAATGTAATTTTTTATCATTGTTATTATATTTATCGACCCGTGATATTCAAATTTACCGCTCGAGAAGATCTATTGCTTAGAGTTTTTTGTTTCAATCCATGAAGTTTAAATCATTTGTTGCCATGTATGGAGTTTCTTTTGTTGTCAAATTTTCTACCACAAAGTTTGATACGATGTTTTTTGCAGATGTCCAAGTGACAGACCTGCAGCGATCCCATTCACTAACAGAGCTTGATAGCAAAGAACCAAGGAAATCCTTTCATGCATGGCAAGGAGAGACAAGCTCATCTGAAACTAACCTGGATGTCAACATTATGAAAAGTCAACGAATATCACTGGAGTTTAGGTAACTATCATCATCACCATCAGTATCATTATCACCATCAATATCATTATTATCATTATCACCACCATCAATATCATTATCACCATCATCACCATCAGTATCATCACTATTATCATTATCCCCACCATCAATATCATTGCTATCATTATCACCACCATCAATATCATTATCACCATCAGTATCATCACTATTATCATTATCACCACCATCAATATCATTATCACCATCATCACCATCAGTATCATCACTATTATCATTATCACCACCATCAATATCATTATCACCATCATCACCATCAGTATCATCACTATTATCATTATCACCATCATCAATATCATTATCACCATCAGTATCATCACTATTATCATTATCCCCACCATCAATATCATTGCTATCATTATCACCACCATCAATATCATTATCACCATCAGTATCATCACTATTATCATTATCACCACCATCAATATCATTGCTATCATTATCACCACCATCAATATCATTATCACCATCAGTATCATCACTATTATCATTATCACCACCATCAATATCATTATCACCATCATCACCATCAGTATCATCACTATTATCATTATCCCCATCATCAATATCATCACCATCAGTATCATCACTATTATCATTATCACCACCATCAATATCATTGCTATCATTATCATCACCATCAGTATCATCACTATTATCATTATCACCACCATCAATATCATTATCACCATCAGTATCATCACTATTATCATTATCACCACCATCAATATCATTGCTATCATTATCATCACCATCAGTATCATCACTATTATCATTATCACCACCATCAATATCATTGAAGGGTCATCATATTTACTTAGAATAGAGAACATTTTTTCAGAGCCAATCGTTTCAAGAGTCAGAACGAATAATTTCGAACTCGGGATCAATAGTAATAATACTGAGCAAGCGTTTGATATACGATAGGTAATATAATGAATTTTGTACCGCCGTAAAAATTGTCGAGTTAACTTTATTGACGTTTCGAGATTTAGCCCTTCGTCGGATAAAAGAGATATTTGATATATACTACTGACCTTGTACTTTGATTGATATTGATGTTAGAGTATATATAGTTTAATACTACTGACCTTGTACTGTGATTGATATTTATGTGTTTGTAGACAGCTGTCTTCAACAATGTGTAACTGTTTTTCAGATCCAATAAATCTTTTGAACAAGACATTCTAATTAGACCACATCGTACAGCCGACAAGAATCGAGAAGATCGCTTATCACAAGATAGCCTACGCTCTAGTAGTCCTAAGTCTGTTGATAGCTTACCTAGTAGGCCGTCTTCTGGTCGAAAACACAAAGATAACCCAGGTACATTTGTTTTTTTCTGGCTTCCTTTACTTCAGTCATACAGTACAGTAACAACATATGATTATTTTACATATTCTGGGATTTCTTGATCTAGTGTTGCTTTTTAAATATTTGTAATTTAGTCTGTTCTTTAAAAATCAAGAGAAAGTTATTGTTGCACACAAACCGTCAGATTGACAAACACTAAAGCAAGATATACAATATATCCTCTTTTATCCCAAATCATATGAAATACAGCGAATAGAATGATTAAAAGCCGTTTTATATTCGGCGGTATTCAACTGCCTCAGTTCCCATGAGACATTGCGGGTTCTCATTATTTTATATGATGTGAGGGATAAAACAGCTATTTACAGCAGCTATATAATGTTTTCTCGTGACATACCGTGAATATCCCACTTGTCACTTAGGCTCGTGTGTGTTCTAGAAAATACAAGTGACTCGTGAGATATTCCAAGGTATGCAACTCGAAACCATTGTATAACTAGTGTGTAACCTCTGGGTAAGGTTACTATTTCAGTTCTCACATTTATTCATTTCTCTTGTTGATTAGTATCCCAAAGTACCATATCAGAACAAGACCTAAAGGAGTTTGAGGAAATGGAAGCTGTTGTCCTTGCCCAACGAAGTAGCGAATTTCAAAAATACATTGAACTATCTGATGAAGATGTACTTAATGCTAGTGTTAGTAGTGATGACATGAACCGCTTTCGATTGGAGGTGTTACAGCGACTATCGGCTGATAAAGTCAAAACCATGGAAAAACAGAATAACTACTATAATAACCAAGGCTTAAACCAGCTCAAAGTTGGTCCTGATGAACCAACAAAAAACACAACTGAATGCTACCAGGGGGAGGCTGTTATATCTGATGATAGGCCTGAAGACCTTCTATCACCAATCAACGAGTCTTCGGAACCACTGCATTCAACAGGATCTCTACCCGAGACCCGTTCATCTACACCATCGACCACGCCCAGTAGCCCCATTTCACCTCTAGACGTAGCACCATTTACACCGGCGTTCTTTATGACATCTCCTGCTAATACTATTGATAAGAAAGCTTACAAAAAAGCATCTTCTGCGAAACACCGTCACAAAGATATACCTAACGATTCAACCAGTAAGATAGAAGCTAAACAGTCTGAAACACCTCGATTTGAAGCAGTAGACACTCCACGTCACAAGTCAATTGAAATTCTAGCACGTGGTAGTTATACAATGGAACAAATATCATTGGATGCTGCAAAGGCAGCAGGGATACCAGTTATTGGATCGGAAAGTATCGAGCTCAGAAACAACCCTAACCAAATAAGACTGTCAAGGTCCACTGTACGTAGTCTATCTGTACCGCTAGATAATGATCCTATTATACAACAAGAGCATGACAAGGCATCTAGCTCTAGTCATTCTCATTTACCTTTTACTTATGAAGAACAACAACCGCTCAACGAACAGATTGTGAATAGTGGTGCTCATCCATTTGTAAATGATATACAAGATAATCGACAATTTTCTCCAGCACAGTTTGAAGACGTTGTAATATTTGATCGTGAACGAGCTGAATCATTCAACGCTACTCTTCCATACGGGCGTGATCAAAGCTATCACGAACCAGTTCTACAAAGAAGTCGCGTTAATAGTGCTGAACGATCCGACAGTAGAAATAGATTGTACCACGACCATGTTGATGGTAGCCGATCACCTCGTAGCCAGTCACGTGACAGTTACGTCAGGACATCCTATATTCCCACAAGCACAGAGACCGATAGAAGCTATTCCAACGTTCGTCATTCGCTGGTTGAGGGAAAGACTTTGTATCAAGACCCACATGTACGGTATAATACGAACACAGTATTTGACACTTCAAGTCGTGCCTATGGAAGTGTAGAGCCAGGCACTAGTCAGGAAACAAGACCAGCCTATAGTGATCCATATGGCACCTACGTTAGAAGTACCACACCTGATATAGGTTACCATGGGAATGTAGAGACTGGCACTAGCCAGCAAACAAGAACAGTTAATAGTGATCCATATGGCACCTACGTTAGAAGTACCACACCTGATATAGGTTACCATGGGAATGTAGAGCCTGGCACTAGTCAGCAAACAAGAACAGTTTATAGTGATCAATATGGCACCTACGTTAAAAGTACCACGCCTGAAATGGGTTATCATGGTTACCCGTATAACCAAGGACAGCAGCAAGGTTATACCAGTCTAAGGCACACGAACCCTGACCAGTATGCAACATATCACAAGGATCCACGCTCTAACGTTATATATAGGCAGTCAGTACCTGAGTTCCAGCTCTACCATCAAGTATCAACCAATCAAAACGCAACACCTCATGTGCATCCCACAGTAAGTTCTGGACTGCCTGGTAATGGTACTAACTGGGAATACCACCAAAGTCCTAAAGATCAACAAACCTTTGGACGGCCTACTAGTCAGCAGTACCAGTCCCCTATCAACTACTCACGGCCGAACAGCCAGCCTGTTCAACATGCTGTATCTCCGAGGTATGTCAATACTGCCTCCTTCGATAACCGCTATCACGAACAATTACAACCTCACCAGGGATATGAAGGGAATAATAGTCACACAAACAAACAGAGCCATGGGAAACAATTATCACCTCACCAGGGTTATGAAGGGAATATTAGTCATACAAACAAACAGAGCCATGGCAACGGTATGCTTTCGAATCAGTTTTCTCCATTCGAACTACCCGAGAACGATGATCGTATTCCGACACCTGAACGCAAATCACAGGCGTTTACAGTCGATTTAGATACGGGTGAATTAAAAGAGTTTAATAGTAGCGCTGAGTCTTCCTCACCACGATCACCAGGATCTGCTATACTCAGATCAAAAACGTTTCGAAAAGGACCAGAAGAGAGAGTGTTTGAATATGATGCTAAACAACAGAACAAAGTGCGCCCGCAAACATCTGAAAGTAATCCAGAGGTCGTCATGCGTAAAGACAAGAATGCTAGTCATGCTAGTATTATTAATAGAACTAGTTGGTCTGAATCAGCAGAAGCCTTGAAAGCTGTATTGCACAATGGATTCCCTACTTTCAACAAGGTTTGTACTGCATTTAACATGATTTTATCGCATCTTGACTGCGCATTATTCGGGTTTTTATTTCTAGTTTTTGTCGTTTATGTTGTGATAGCTACGTCTTTACTGTTTGTTTTAGACTGCGAACAGTCCCTACTTTTCTCTCAGGATTCCGAAAATTAGCGTTTTTTAAAACGCGGACGTGCGGGATTGGAGGCGAGAAGGGGAGGGGAGGAAGGAGAAGAAAATTATTTCCTATACCCTCCTCCCCTCCCATTCTCATCCCCAATCCTGCGCGTCCGCTTTTGAAAAAACGCTAATTTTCGGAATCCGGAGAGAAAAGTAGGGTCTGTTCGCAGTCTATGTATGGTTATGATAAATAAATGTCCCTTTACAGCGTAAGGCCTACGGAGAAATAAATATCGGTGAATAATAACCGAGACGGAGCCGAGGTTATTATTCACCGATAGTCACTGACGCGGATGATTGTTTTAAATACAAGTATAAGTACAAAATTGATTATTTTCTCATGATTTCTCATTTCTAAAAGCGCGCGAAACGCTGTAGGTGGCTATCTCGACCAATTGTGAAAAGCAGAATTATAATAACATGTACAAATGTGACTTCGCAGACGATTTCACCGAGTAACCACGTCAAAATTATATTCAAAGGACGTCTAGTTGGCTTATGATAATCGTATTCGATGATCTATGGCCTTTTGATTAATAGATTTACGTTGTTTATTTTAACAGGACAGTGAAGTAGGACCCAGTCCTAGAATATCCAGCCCGCGAAAGGCCGAGAAGACGAGTCCTGGTGCTAGAATCACGTGGATGACGGCAGGCAGAAACTCGCTTGGAGGTCAAGTCATGCTTAACGAAAACGGTAAGGCTAATCTATTGGGAGTGCATTACCTACCACACCTTTCACCATCATAATCGTTATCACTTGTAGTATTATCGTTGGTAATATTTGTAATATTTCATGGGGTTATCATCATTATCATAATCATTAGTAGTAGTATCACTATTGTAAGTTTTATTACTATACGCTAAGATACATAGATTCCTTTATTTAAACAGGGTAGCTCCCTCAGTATTTACAAAACTGCAATAACTGTTATCAATAGATATATTATCGTTGTTTACTGTCATCATCACAATCACCATTATCGTTATTATTTCATCATCACTATCATCATTATCGTTATTATTTCATCACCACTATCATCATTATCGTTGTTATTTCATCATCACTATCATCAGTATCGTTATTATTTCATCATCACTATCATCATTATCGTTATTATTTCATCATCACTATCATCAGTATCGTTGTTATTTTATCATCACTATCATCATTATCTTTGTTATTTCATCATCACTATCATCATTATCGTTGTTATTTTATCATCACTATCATCATTATCGTTATTATTTCATCATCACTATCATCATTATCTTTGTTATTTCATCATCACTATCATCATTATCGTTGTTATTTCATCATCACTATCATCAGTATCGTTGTTATTTTATCATCACTATCATCATTATCGTTATTATTTCATCATCACTATCATCAGTATCGTTGTTATTTCATCATCACTATCATCAGTATCTTTGTTATTTCATCATCACTATCATCATTATCGTTATTATTTCATCATCACTATCATCAGTATCGTTGTTATTTCATCATCACTTTATCATCAGTATCTTTGTTATTTCATCATCACTATCATCATTATCGTTATTATTTTATCATCACTATCATCAGTATCGTTGTTATTTCATATCACTATCATCAGTATCTTTGTTATTTCATCATCACTATCATCATTATCGTTATTATTTTATCATCACTATCATCAGTATCTTTGTTATTTTATCATCACTATCATCAGTATCGTTGTTATTTCATCATCACTATCATCATTATCGTTGTTATTTTATCATCACTATCATCATTATCGTTGTTATTTCATCATCACTATCATCATTATCGTTATTATTTTATCATCACTATCATCATTATCGTTGTTATTTCATCATCACTATCATCAGTATCGTTGTTATTTCATATCACTATCATCAGTATCGTTGTTGTTTTATCATCACTATCATCAGTATCGTTGTTATTTTATCATCACTATCATCATTATCGTTGTTATTTTATCATCACTATCATCATTATCGTTGTTATTTCATATCACTATCATCAGTATCTTTGTTATTTCATCATCACTATCATCAGTATCGTTGTTATTTCATATCACTATCATCAGTATCTTTGTTATTTCATCATCACTATCATCATTATCGTTATTATTTTATCATCACTATCATCATTATCGTTGTTATTTCATCATCACTATCATCATTATCGTTATTATTTCATCATCACTATCATCAGTATCGTTATTATTTTATCATCACTATCATCATTATCGTTATTATTTTATCATCACTATCATTATCGTTATTATTTCATCATCACTATCATCATTATCGTTATTATTTTATCATCACTATCATCATTATCGTTGTTATTTCATCATCACTATCATCATTATCGTTGTTATTTCATCATCACTATCATCATTATCTTTGTTATTTCATCATCACTTTATCATCAGTATCTTTGTTATTTCATCATCACTATCATCATTATCGTTATTATTTCATCATCACTATCATCAGTATCGTTATTATTTCATCATCACTTTATCATCAGTATCGTTATTATTTCATCATCACTATCATCAGTATCGTTGTTATTTCATCATCACTTTATCATCAGTATCTTTGTTATTTCATCATCACTATCATAATTATCGTTATTATTTCATCATCACTATCATCAGTATCGTTATTATTTCATCATCACTTTATCATCAGTATCTTTGTTATTTCATCATCACTTTATCATCAGTATCTTTGTTATTTCATCATCACTTTATCATCAGTATCGTTGTTATTTCATCATCACTATCATAATTATCGTTATTATTTCATCATCACTATCATCATTATCGTTATTATTTCATCATCACTATCATCAGTATCTTTGTTATTTCATCATCACTATCATCAGTATCGTTATTATTTTATCATCACTATCATCATTATCGTTATTATTTCATCATCACTATCATCATTATCGTTATTATTTTATCATCACTATCATCATTATCGTTGTTATTTCATCATCACTATCATCATTATCGTTGTTATTTCATCATCACTATCATCATTATCTTTGTTATTTCATCATCACTTTATCATCAGTATCTTTGTTATTTCATCATCACTATCATCAGTATCGTTATTATTTCATCATCACTATCATCATTATCGTTATTATTTCATCATCACTATCATCAGTATCGTTGTTATTTTATCATCACTATCATCATTATCTTTGTTATTTCATCATCACTATCATCATTATCGTTGTTATTTTATCATCACTATCATCATTATCGTTATTATTTCATCATCACTATCATCATTATCTTTGTTATTTCATCATCACTATCATCATTATCGTTGTTATTTCATCATCACTATCATCAGTATCGTTGTTATTTTATCATCACTATCATCATTATCGTTATTATTTCATCATCACTATCATCAGTATCGTTGTTATTTCATCATCACTATCATCAGTATCTTTGTTATTTCATCATCACTATCATCATTATCGTTATTATTTCATCATCACTATCATCAGTATCGTTGTTATTTCATCATCACTTTATCATCAGTATCTTTGTTATTTCATCATCACTATCATCATTATCGTTATTATTTTATCATCACTATCATCAGTATCGTTGTTATTTCATATCACTATCATCAGTATCTTTGTTATTTCATCATCACTATCATCATTATCGTTATTATTTTATCATCACTATCATCATTATCGTTGTTATTTTATCATCACTATCATCAGTATCGTTGTTATTTCATCATCACTATCATCATTATCGTTGTTATTTTATCATCACTATCATCATTATCGTTGTTATTTCATCATCACTATCATCATTATCGTTATTATTTTATCATCACTATCATCATTATCGTTGTTATTTCATCATCACTATCATCATTATCGTTGTTATTTTATCATCACTATCATCATTATCGTTGTTATTTCATCATCACTATCATCATTATCGTTATTATTTTATCATCACTATCATCATTATCGTTGTTATTTCATCATCACTATCATCAGTATCTTTGTTATTTTATCATCACTATCATCAGTATCGTTGTTATTTCATCATCACTATCATCATTATCGTTGTTATTTTATCATCACTATCATCATTATCGTTGTTATTTCATCATCACTATCATCATTATCGTTATTATTTTATCATCACTATCATCATTATCGTTGTTATTTCATCATCACTATCATCAGTATCGTTGTTATTTCATATCACTATCATCAGTATCGTTGTTATTTTATCATCACTATCATCAGTATCGTTGTTATTTTATCATCACTATCATCATTATCGTTGTTATTTTATCATCACTATCATCATTATCGTTGTTATTTCATATCACTATCATCAGTATCTTTGTTATTTCATCATCACTATCATCAGTATCGTTGTTATTTCATATCACTATCATCAGTATCTTTGTTATTTCATCATCACTATCATCATTATCGTTATTATTTTATCATCACTATCATCATTATCGTTGTTATTTCATCATCACTATCATCATTATCGTTATTATTTCATCATCACTATCATCAGTATCGTTATTATTTTATCATCACTATCATCATTATCGTTATTATTTTATCATCACTATCATCATTATCGTTATTATTTCATCATCACTATCATCATTATCGTTATTATTTTATCATCACTATCATCATTATCGTTGTTATTTCATCATCACTATCATCATTATCGTTGTTATTTCATCATCACTATCATCATTATCTTTGTTATTTCATCATCACTTTATCATCAGTATCTTTGTTATTTCATCATCACTATCATCATTATCGTTATTATTTCATCATCACTATCATCAGTATCGTTATTATTTCATCATCACTTTATCATCAGTATCTTTGTTATTTCATCATCACTTTATCATCAGTATCTTTGTTATTTCATCATCACTTTATCATCAGTATCGTTGTTATTTCATCATCACTATCATAATTATCGTTATTATTTCATCATCACTATCATCAGTATCGTTATTATTTCATCATCACTTTATCATCAGTATCTTTGTTATTTCATATCACTATCATCAGTATCGTTGTTATTTTATCATCACTATCATCAGTATCGTTGTTATTTTATCATCACTATCATCATTATCGTTGTTATTTTATCATCACTATCATCATTATCGTTGTTATTTCATATCACTATCATCAGTATCTTTGTTATTTCATCATCACTATCATCAGTATCGTTGTTATTTCATATCACTATCATCAGTATCTTTGTTATTTCATCATCACTATCATCATTATCGTTATTATTTTATCATCACTATCATCATTATCGTTGTTATTTCATCATCACTATCATCATTATCGTTATTATTTCATCATCACTATCATCAGTATCGTTATTATTTTATCATCACTATCATCATTATCGTTATTATTTTATCATCACTATCATCATTATCGTTATTATTTCATCATCACTATCATCATTATCGTTATTATTTTATCATCACTATCATCATTATCGTTGTTATTTCATCATCACTATCATCATTATCGTTGTTATTTCATCATCACTATCATCATTATCTTTGTTATTTCATCATCACTTTATCATCAGTATCTTTGTTATTTCATCATCACTATCATCATTATCGTTATTATTTCATCATCACTATCATCAGTATCGTTATTATTTCATCATCACTTTATCATCAGTATCTTTGTTATTTCATCATCACTTTATCATCAGTATCTTTGTTATTTCATCATCACTTTATCATCAGTATCGTTGTTATTTCATCATCACTATCATAATTATCGTTATTATTTCATCATCACTATCATCAGTATCGTTATTATTTCATCATCACTTTATCATCAGTATCTTTGTTATTTCATCATCACTTTATCATCAGTATCTTTGTTATTTCATCATCACTTTATCATCAGTATCGTTGTTATTTCATCATCACTATCATAATTATCGTTATTATTTCATCATCACTATCATCATTATCGTTATTATTTCATCATCACTATCATCAGTATCTTTGTTATTTCATCATCACTATCATCAGTATCGTTATTATTTCATCATCACTATCATCAGTATCGTTGTTATTTCATCATCACTATCATAATTATCGTTATTATTTCATCATCACTATCATCATTATCGTTGTTATTTCATCATCACTATCATCAGTATCTTTGTTATTTCATCATCACTATCATCATTATCGTTATTATTTCATCATCACTATCATCAGTATCTTTGTTATTTCATCATCACTATCATCATTATCGTTATTATTTTATCACTATCATCAGTATCTTTGTTATTTCATCATCACTATCATCATTATCGTTGTTATTTCATCATCACTATCATCAGTATCGTTATTATTTCATCATCACTATCATCATTATCGTTGTTATTTCATCATCACTATCATCATTATCGTTGTTATTTCATCATCACTATCATCAGTATCGTTGTTATTTTATCATCACTATCATCATTATCGTTGTTATTTTATCATCACTATCATCAGTATCGTTATTATTTCATCATCACTATCATCAGTATCGTTGTTATTTCATCATCACTATCATCATTATCGTTGTTATTTTATCATCACTATCATCATTATCGTTATTATTTCATCATCACTATCATCAGTATCGTTGTTATTTCATCATCACTATCATCATTATCGTTGTTATTTTATCATCACTATCATCATTATCGTTATTATTTCATCATCACTATCATCATTATCGTTATTATTTCATCATCACTATCATCATTATCGTTGTTATTTCATCATCACTATCATCATTATCGTTGTTATTTTATCATCACTATCATCAGTATCGTTGTTATTTTATCATCACTATCATCATTATCGTTGTTATTTTATCATCACTATCATCAGTATCGTTATTATTTCATCATCACTATCATCAGTATCGTTGTTATTTCATCATCACTATCATCATTATCGTTGTTATTTTATCATCACTATCATCATTATCGTTGTTATTTCATCATCACTATCATCATTATCGTTATTATTTTATCATCACTATCATCATTATCGTTGTTATTTCATCATCACTATCATCATTATCGTTGTTATTTTATCATCACTATCATCATTATCGTTGTTATTTCATCATCACTATCATCATTATCGTTATTATTTTATCATCACTATCATCATTATCGTTGTTATTTCATCATCACTATCATCAGTATCTTTGTTATTTTATCATCACTATCATCAGTATCGTTGTTATTTCATCATCACTATCATCATTATCGTTGTTATTTTATCATCACTATCATCATTATCGTTGTTATTTCATCATCACTATCATCATTATCGTTATTATTTTATCATCACTATCATCATTATCGTTGTTATTTCATCATCACTATCATCAGTATCGTTGTTATTTCATATCACTATCATCAGTATCGTTGTTATTTTATCATCACTATCATCAGTATCGTTGTTATTTTATCATCACTATCATCATTATCGTTGTTATTTTATCATCACTATCATCATTATCGTTGTTATTTCATATCACTATCATCAGTATCTTTGTTATTTCATCATCACTATCATCAGTATCGTTGTTATTTCATATCACTATCATCAGTATCTTTGTTATTTCATCATCACTATCATCA
This sequence comes from Metridium senile, assembly GCA_949775045.1. Classification (NCBI taxonomy): domain Eukaryota; kingdom Metazoa; phylum Cnidaria; class Anthozoa; order Actiniaria; family Metridiidae; genus Metridium; species Metridium senile. Next base: position 13,625,215 of record OX459101.1, on the reverse strand, counting down.
TTATCGTTATTATTTTATCATCACTATCATCATTATCGTTGTTATTTCATCATCACTATCATCATTATCGTTATTATTTCATCATCACTATCATCAGTATCGTTATTATTTTATCATCACTATCATCATTATCGTTATTATTTTATCATCACTATCATCATTATCGTTATTATTTCATCATCACTATCATCATTATCGTTATTATTTTATCATCACTATCATCATTATCGTTGTTATTTCATCATCACTATCATCATTATCGTTGTTATTTCATCATCACTATCATCATTATCTTTGTTATTTCATCATCACTTTATCATCAGTATCTTTGTTATTTCATCATCACTATCATCATTATCGTTATTATTTCATCATCACTATCATCAGTATCGTTATTATTTCATCATCACTTTATCATCAGTATCTTTGTTATTTCATCATCACTTTATCATCAGTATCTTTGTTATTTCATCATCACTTTATCATCAGTATCGTTGTTATTTCATCATCACTATCATAATTATCGTTATTATTTCATCATCACTATCATCAGTATCGTTATTATTTCATCATCACTTTATCATCAGTATCTTTGTTATTTCATCATCACTTTATCATCAGTATCTTTGTTATTTCATCATCACTTTATCATCAGTATCGTTGTTATTTCATCATCACTATCATAATTATCGTTATTATTTCATCATCACTATCATCATTATCGTTGTTATTTCATCATCACTATCATCAGTATCTTTGTTATTTCATCATCACTATCATCAGTATCGTTATTATTTCATCATCACTATCATCAGTATCGTTGTTATTTCATCATCACTATCATAATTATCGTTATTATTTCATCATCACTATCATCATTATCGTTGTTATTTCATCATCACTATCATCAGTATCTTTGTTATTTCATCATCACTATCATCATTATCGTTATTATTTTATCACTATCATCAGTATCTTTGTTATTTCATCATCACTATCATCATTATGGTTGTTATTTCATCATCACTATCATCAGTATCGTTATTATTTCATCATCACTATCATCATTATCGTTGTTATTTCATCATCACTATCATCATTATCGTTGTTATTTCATCATCACTATCATCAGTATCGTTGTTATTTTATCATCACTATCATCATTATCGTTGTTATTTTATCATCACTATCATCAGTATCGTTATTATTTCATCATCACTATCATCAGTATCGTTGTTATTTCATCATCACTATCATCATTATCGTTGTTATTTTATCATCACTATCATCATTATCGTTATTATTTCATCATCACTATCATCAGTATCGTTGTTATTTCATCATCACTATCATCATTATCGTTGTTATTTTATCATCACTATCATCATTATCGTTATTATTTCATCATCACTATCATCATTATCGTTATTATTTCATCATCACTATCATCATTATCGTTGTTATTTCATCATCACTATCATCATTATCGTTGTTATTTTATCATCACTATCATCAGTATCGTTGTTATTTTATCATCACTATCATCATTATCGTTGTTATTTTATCATCACTATCATCAGTATCGTTATTATTTCATCATCACTATCATCAGTATCGTTGTTATTTCATCATCACTATCATCATTATCGTTGTTATTTTATCATCACTATCATCATTATCGTTATTATTTCATCATCACTATCATCAGTATCGTTGTTATTTCATCATCACTATCATCATTATCGTTGTTATTTTATCATCACTATCATCATTATCGTTATTATTTCATCATCACTATCATCATTATCGTTATTATTTCATCATCACTATCATCATTATCGTTGTTATTTCATCATCACTATCATCATTATCGTTGTTATTTTATCATCACTATCATCAGTATCGTTATTATTTCATCATCACTATCATCAGTATCGTTGTTATTTCATCATCACTATCATCATTATCGTTATTTTATATTATTATTTTTAGTATTACTGATACTACTATTTTCAATATTATTGCGTCAGTAAACCTTAATAAAACAGGCAGTTATTTGCTGAAAAAATTAAATCAAGTCTTTCAATATGCCTTGTGACAATCAGAATGATTTATTATGCGCGTTGCACCCTGTTATACAGCAGCTGTTTTCATACCACACCCAGTAACACCACACCGGCTTTTCTTGGTGTGGTCTTCCTTTTACCGGTTACTTCACTAGTCAAGCATCTATGTTACGTTGTATGGCTCATGGGCTTTATTTATCTATTCTTCAGCCATTAATTTCATTTGACAATTTGTGAATCCGTGTTGATGTTAATCGAGGACCTTTGAGTGGCCTTTAAACCACAACATGAACGTGTATGCTCTCTTAAGATGCCAACAGGGACGTAAAGAATAATACTGTATTAACATTATTGCGAGGGAACAATGTCTACGGTGTAACTAACTTATCTATGTTGGTTTGTATATGCTGACCACCCGTAGTCGTCTATAAACACACAAGCGTTACATTTTGAATAATCTTCGTAGACGTCATGGTTATGTCAACTGAACCACATCAGTGCAAACGTCGACTTTTTTACCATTTAAAAACATAGTTGCTCATCCGTAGTATTATAAAAATATTGTGTACTATTTTTGGTCTTTTTTGCCCACTTGAGAATTGATTGTCGCGTACAGCTGACTTGGTCGTGTGGCGTAATCCCGCGAGAATCCCGCTTGTCATAGTTGAGTGCATAATGTCTGACCCGTATGCTGTAAATAGAAACACGAGAACAACGTTACCTCTCTGGCTCGCTAAAATCTGTTATGCTTGAAGACCAGGAGCCTTGTTTTGTTCACAAAGCACAGGTAAGCTATTTATTTCTTTGTAACCGGTTTTACTTTAATTTGAATAATTCATATTATAAATTCAGGGATGGTGGTGTTGTGAACCCTGAATACTGACTGACTCAATTTGCATCTTGACAAATCTTGAATAATTATAAAGCGATCGGCGAATTGTGAATCGTAGGGCTTTTTTCGTCTTGGTATTTTTCGTTTATTTACTTGTCGATTACAAGAAAATTCGTTTTTTTAGTTCATGGAATGAAGTTGTCTTCAATGAGCGATCGATCAAAGTGTTATTCTATATTATATGTGGAGTGAAATCGCGTTGGTGTCCAAATGTATGAATCAATCGAATTTTGGAAGCGAAAATCATCATGATGGAAAGGGTTTGGTATCCGTTTGTCAGGCGAAACATGGCAAACATTTAAAATAAGCCAGTATCTTATAACACATCTACAACCAGTTGAACACAGACGAACTTGCTTGGCTTATTAACGATTATATTCGTAAAAACACGACAACTAAAAAGGGATGAATTAGCTACATTTGTTTACATTGAAGAGAACTAGAGACAACGTTCCATCGTCTGACTCTACAGAAAAGATTTACGTCTCTCCTTCTAGGAACATAGAAAATCAATTAATTTCACATCAACAACGGGAATATTTACGAACACTGTGCATACAAACAACCAAGAACAAGGCAATCTGTTTTATTGACGTTAGATTTAAATGGTCAAGGTAGGAACGTTCAAAGAAATTATATTACGGTATTTTCTGTTGGGAGTTGCCATATTTTAGGATTTCCAGGATTAACATGACGTTAGGCGAATTGACCCACACTTCCGGTGAATATATTTGATGTCGTTGCTACACGTATTTGGTTGCATTCATATGTTCGACCTTTGTGTCGCTAGCAGAGAACCAAGGGTTTTTGATTTTCTGCCACACAAACGATCATCGCGTTATAATTATTTCAATGATATTCTTTGTAATTATAGTCTTAGTCATTATTGGTCATACCATGGTCATAATATTTAAATCGTTATATAAGAACGTGATACGATCAGCCAGCGTACGTGTTTGTGTGTCGATAATTCGATGTCTCTCACTGAGACATATGTATAGTGCGCTATAAAAGAACTTACTATTATTATTATTATTATTATTATTCTTTATTGTAATCTAAATTAATTTGGTAAAATGTTAATCACTTTTTATCTCTTGTTTAGGTTTTATTGGAGACTCGTAATAAATATGGTTTATTGTGAAAGCCTGCTGGTAAAGTGTATCGCGGGCTCTGTGTCGGATGGCTTTCTTCATTCATAACAATAGATGAATAATAGGGAAAACGGAAATAATAATGAACCAAACTACAGAAACAGAATTAAATAACGCTGTTCAAGCTGCGTATCCACAACACTGTCATGAAAAAACACATCCAAGTCTAGCAGACACCGGTTATTGTGAAACAGATCCACCAGCTATTGACAGAGTGGATAGTGAACGAAATGAAGCTTCTGCGGGCCTGGAAGCTTATACAGACTCGTTAACAGTTACAAGTGATAATATAACTGGTAAATATGTACTTGTTAATGAGGATAGTAACACAGCCAGCACGGTTACATCAATCGTACCTAGCAGTGACAACCGCACTGACCACAACGAAGAATCGAGGTCTTTTAGTGAACTGAGAGCATTATTTTCGCAAGGAAATCTAGACAGACGACCAAATTCGCCAGGAATGGACTTGACTCCTGTTAAAGAACAGTGCCTCAATAATCAAGAAAGCAATCAATCAATAGAATCAAACAATAATAACACTCATAATGGTGACACTTCCTCAGGAATGGAAAGTAATTTTCGATCAGAATTATCTAAAAATAGCAATATTTTAGAAAGTTCTCGAGTAAATAAGTCCTTTGATATAGACCTAGAAAATTGCGTTACTCGTGATTGCGTTACAAGTGACTTACGTGACCACGCGCCATCTTTGCAAAATGGAAATTCAAAGAGCAATGGTTCTTCCCTTGATACCGATATTGTGTCCATTACTACAACAGATCAACAAAGCACATGCAGCACAACGAGTCCTGTTGATGCATTAAAGAAAACCTATTCATACGAAATTTGCTTTGATGACTTTGTGTCAAAGAAAACATCACCCAATAGACGTAATAAAACATTTGGTACGAAATTTAAAACCTTAAGTCGAGAGCCAGACTTACCCTCGAAGGAAAATCCAATTAACAACGGTGGTTCTTCTGAACAAGAAGAAAATATTTTGAACAGTAACCAAACATCCTCTTCAGCTGTCTTACCTTCATCAATTTACTTTGAAATCAACTCTGAAAACTCAACTAGATGTACTGCTCCACGAAATACTAATCTAGTAAGTTCTCGGGAAAACTCTACTGATATAAATAAGACTAGACAATGTAAAATGTCTGGCAATGATTATGGCGTTGATGGTGTTAATGTAAAAGAAACGCGAACAGTTTTTGCTTCTGCATCTTCCAATGAACAAAAGAGAACATCCAACAATCAATGTAGTATAGAAAAATCAACCTCTGGTAATACTTTACCTGAAAGCAGGGCTACTCCTTATCATAATCTCGATGCTTTTCCTGAGAAAGAATGTAGCGAACCAAACCCTGTTTCAACAAGTGGAATTTCATTTGACGTTAGTTTTGACGACAATTCGCCGACTAAAAAAACTAGGCTTGCACCAAAGCACATACGCTTAAAAATGTCCCAAGCGAAACGGACTAATGAAAGTAAAATTACAAAACAGTCTGCAAAACCTGATATAAAAGTAACCTCACCGTTAGTTACTGATACACCTGATAAAGTAAACTCGCCGTCACTTACTGTCAAGACGGACGCAACTAAGCGCGATACATATACATTAGATGAAGTTTCACAGACACTTCAAGACGCTTGTGAAAAAGGACAAACTCTAGAACAGGCTTTAGATAACTTAGAACACAGTCATCATCCTCCAACCAGTAGAAAAAGGGAACCATCGACATCAACAGATGGATTAGACACAGTTATTTCTAAACGAGGTACTTATTCTTTAGATGACGTATCCAAGTGTTTAGTCGATGCTGCTAATAATGGCCAAACCGTTACTGAAGCACTGGAATCTTTAGCACAGGAACCTAACACCATAGAGGTGAACGAGGATGTAAATCCAAAACGTGGAACATACGATTTAAATGATGTATCTAGAAAGATTGATAGTAAAAAGAACAAGGGTAATACACTAGAACAGGCTCTTGAACAATTACTAAATGAAGTTGAATCAGCTGTCCACAGTCCTAATAACATTCGTGCCATCAATCGAGATACTTATGACTTGGAGAGTGTTTCATTAACAGTGCAAAACCTTTCCGAACATGGCGTACCTGTTGAAGAATCACTTAACAAGATTTCTAGTCATTTGTCAGATGAAAACATTCCTCTACAAGAACCATCAGTTGTCAATAATACCCCAAATACTACTTGTGATACAACAACTGCTGAAAAACGAGGTACCTATAGTTTAGATGATATTGCTAAGCAGTTAGATTCAGCATCAGAACAAGCCACATCGGTAATAGACACGTTAAGTAACATTTCAAGACATGAAGCGTCTACTACCAAAGAAAGCGGTGATCGTAATACTTACACATTGGATGAAGTCGCCCAGTCTTTAGAGGTAGCAAAAACCAAAGGTATCCCAGTTGTCCAAGCACTAAGTAACATATCCAGTTCTGATGAATCAACTACACCAGGTAGCAGAGGGACGTATCCTTTAGATGAAGTAGCTGAATCTCTCGAATCGGCTCGAAAGAAAGGACTTCCTGTTGTAATGGCTCTTGAAAATTTAGTCACACATGACCCAGGACGTCTGAAAGGACCTGCTGATGCTGCTGTTCTTAGAAGACAGGGGAAACTCACCAATAGAAAGACCTATGCTTTAGCAAGTCCTCTTGAAACTATAGGAGAAGACAATCAACTGCGGTTATTCGATGGTACTTCTAGAAAGTTCCTTCCTGTAATAACAGATCCAATGAGTCGTGTGTATAGTGAACAAGTTGAACAGGAAGATGAACACTCTTCAGGAAAACATGTCATGAAGACCCTCGATTTACTTACATCTGCATGTGAGGCCTTGCTCAAGTCAAGAAACAATGAGACAGAAGAACAGTCACATGCCACACCCATTGACTCTAAAAGAGAAAAATCTGAAACCGGAATGTATTTACAGGATGAAGGACCCCAAAATCTTAAAACTGTCGGAGGCAAAGAAGCAAATAAGGAAACTCCTGATTCTCTGACTCCAGCAAGGAAGCATTTTCGAATACCCAGAGCCATACGTAAAGGAAGCTCAAAGTCTGAGACAAGTCTCTACAATTCTACATCAAAAGAGGAAAGCAATCGGCAAACATACTCTTTGGACAGTGTGTCGAATTCTGTAGAAATTGCTAAAGAAAAAGGAATTCCTGTCATTGCAGCATTGGATGAACTAACAGTCTCTCTTGCACAGTTCTCGGCGACGGGTGCTAAAGCATTAAAGAACAGCAAGAAACCTATTAAAAAGCCTGATCGACCATCGATACGGAAAAGACAGTCTGCTCGAGTAGAGAGATCTGGCATAAAGTCAGAAATCACTGAAGACATTGAACGACCAAAAGGCAATGTTTTTCCAATATCATATCCCCCTGCAATGCGCAACTCGTACTCCCTTGACGATGTTGCTTCTGCTTTTGAAATGGCTTATAAAACAGGTGCGTCGTTCCAAGACTTTTTATATGGAGGTAATCATCCAGGGAGTGACAATCCTATTACAAAAAGTACTGGAACGCTCAGAACATCAGAAAACCAGGACTTGAAGCTAGCTAACCAAGGAAAGGGTTCTGGGAAAACCTGTTCTTCAATGTCTAATGAGTCGACATCATCCTCATCAGAAGACCACCTTGCTTCACATCCAAGAAAGAATTCTTCTTCCTCAGAAGGAGGCCTCTCGTGCTCCTCAAGTACAGGTTCTGACTTGTCTGCAAACAAAGACTCTTCCATGGAAGATCTTGGGAGCGATACCACTATTCGTAAACAGAGGAAGCGTTCAAATGGACCCTTCCAGCTACGACGAACGCGTAGAGGCTTACCAGCAAGTTTACCTAATGTTACAGCTTCGCAAGATAACTATGTTAAGTCTGTAATAAGTTCTGGTTCTAAGATTTCGAGTAGTGATACAGACCTTCCAAAACGGGGAACCTACGATCTTAAGCAAGTCAGCAAGGAATTAGATTCGTTGAAAGATCAAGGTGTTCCTGTGGTCAAAGGTCTTGATAAACTTGTTACATCTGAAAGCAGTATAACTAAACGTGGGACTTATAATTTTGACGAGTTCACCTTAGATAACTGTGAAAACAAGGAAAAAAATATAAGAGACGACCCATCCATGTCGCTACCAGATCCGAACAGCGTTCAAAGTGCATCATTATTAGAAGACATTCCAAAGAGAAACACATTTATTTTGGAAGATGATGATAAAAGCCGAAAATCTGCTAAAAGTGTAGCTGTTAATAAAGCCGTGTTTGAATTATCCCATCGCATAAATGATACAGCGACAAGGAACACATTTACATTGGATCATGTTGAGGACTCTATCGAGGATGCTCATACCCGTGGTATTCCTGTTGTTGATGTGCTGGATAAATTATCGACTATGGAGGTGCCACAAGACAACAAAGAAGAAAAACACATTAAAGCTAAACTTAGGTCATTCACAAAACCACAGACAAAAGTCACCGACAAAGATGAGTTTTTCATCGAGTACTTCCCATCGAAAACAGAAGAAAAGTCACCCAGGTATCAATTGGAAAATGGCGAGGCTGTTGAGAAACACGTTGATAAGAGAAGTGAATTGATTCCTGACCAGGATATTAATACCGACGAGTGCATTCATAATAGTGATCAAAGAGAGAAATCTTTTAACGATTTACATAGTACAGACTCAAAAGTACAAGACCAGAAATGTGAATCTGCACAATCCAAAAACCAGCTTTCTCTTGATAAAAATCTGCCAAGAGAGACAGAACTGGAATCCGATGTAACTAGTTTATCTAATGAAGACATGCTGAAGGATATAGCGTCTGGAGGTTGTCAAACCTCTGATTCACGTCCAAGATGGCAACGCAGTGGAAGTTATGTAGAAGCTTTAGATTCATTCGAGCATATGCTGGGCACAAACAAAGATTCTTCCAAAGTATCAAACGAACCAGGAAACGCCATTCATACTAAAGACTCTGAGTACAATAGTGAAACTAAAGACTCTGAGTACAATAGTGAAACATATGATACAATGGTACCAGAAACAAGAAGTCGTTGGAGGCCGAGTGGTAGTGTCCTTGGACAGATCCTTAGTCTTATGGATAACGCTGAAGAAAAAGGTTTGTCTATTGCAGATGCCTTGGAACAAGCTGCTGAATTGTCTGAGAAGCAAGGTTTGTTTTACGTGAAAAGACATAACTTAAAATAACAGAAACATTAGAACAACATGCGCAATCGTTCGTTTATTTTCCATGATTGTGTTTAGATATAGGAAGTTTAATGACCTTTTACAGCAATAATCGTTGTATCGCGACTAACATACTGCGAATTTTTTAAGGATTTTCCTATCCGTCAATCAGTTTTGAGGCGGAGTTTTTATGTCAACTCGTCAACTTTATTGGTTAATTTGGTGTAAGCTCCGCCTCAAAGCTGATTGACGGATCAGAAAAACCCACAATCAAATTGAAATTCTCAATTTGCTATAGTCGCAATGCAACGATTATCGCTGTAAGTGTTTTATCATAAACACTGCATTGCAGAAAGGTTAGCACAGTATATCTAATGTTATGCAGTTTCTAAATAGGTACTTGCAACATCCAAAATTAAATAAAGACGCATCATCATCTTTCGATACGTACCTACGAACGTTTAGAAGAAATAGGGATGAACACCTGATTAAAGCAGTATTTTCGGGTTTTGCAACTCATTAGATATTTGAATAAATGTGTGCTACAACCTTTCTGCAATCGATTGAATCTTGATCAGAACGATTTTAAAAGGGATTTTATTGATATGCTTCAGCCAATTACCAATGTAATTTTACCAAATTTTATCGACGATAAAGCGCCACCTGTTCCTTTTTTTCGTGAGGAGAGGGTTGTTCATATGACCATTGAGGTTTCATTTGATAGCGATTTGAAACAAGAGAAAAATAGCATTAGCGCTTCACTAAGGAAAACCTCAGAATTGATGATAACATCGGTCGTAGTGGAGGTTTAAAAAAGGCTTTGTTTCTTTGCTAAGGTTGTTACAAATGTGAATATCAGAGAATTTATCGAAATATCACACGAATTTTAAACATTCATTTTGCATTTTATGTTTATATGTCTTCTTATATCTTTGGTCCTTTTGAATAGATGTACTTTTAAGATACTCAGTTTGACTTGTAAAAAGTCAAAATTATTTTAGTATAAACACAACTGAATGTGTTGTATATTACGAATTCCCTGGTAGCAGAAGGCAGAGGGTCTGCTAGCAGGGAATAGTGCAAGTTGCGATCGTGACAAATCAGGATCTCTGTATTCACTTTTGTGATTTATAATAATAATAATATCTTTATTTAACGAGAGTAGTACTTTATCCTAAAATGATTTTCAAGTGGCTCTCAAATAAAATATAAAATACAACTAATACAAATGCAGTACAATATAAATATAAAAAGGTGAACTAAATTGATACTAGCTATACAAGACGAATTGAATAAAGTGAACGGGAAATGTAAAAAAATAAATAACGAAAACCTACATTAGAATAAATGCTAAATAATAAAAAAATAAATGCTATATAATTGAAATAATAAACTATTGTAAATTAACAAGATATTTAAAAGATATATCAATAATATATGATTGATGTGCAATTCTAATATAGTATATGTAAACAATAATTTCTGTGTTTTACTAGAATATTAGCAGGGCTAAATTCATCATTGTCATTATTGTAATTATATTATAAAACATAATAATGATATCAACAAGTTATCATCTTGGTAAACATAATATCAAATAAAGGTAAAACTAACAAAGTAAACTATCTAGTTCTTCTCTATTTATTATACCTCACAAATAATCCTCCAATCACATTTCCGTATTTTAGTCGCGTGGCGATATTGGACAGCAACCTATTGGACTGCAACATTTTAATTGTTTACTTGAGATATTTTGAAAAAAATATTTGTTGGATATAATAAAACACCTATAGGATTCATTCTCTTCCGTTATGGCAGATATCTAAGTATCGATTACAATATTAGTCTCGACTTGCGGTCTCGCCCAATATTGAATTCTCGACTTAAATATTCTAGCATATTGGGCTCGGATGAATCCTATAAGTGTATAATATAAGTCTGCTAACAATGAACATGTGCATCAAAAAGGATACGGAAAATGACTTTCGTAAATTGTCCCTCAGAACGCGATCTCAACATTTGTACTGGACACAGTCTACGTAATTCAATAGAAATAACAAAAGACTTAATTTAAACAAAGAACGAAGCTAACAAAGAATACAATAGGTTTCCAGTACACACAGAAGGAGCCAACATTTGATACTTCTAAATTGAGTACAAACACAATGCACTGTCCATCATTGTCTGAATACTGCCAAAAAATGTAACGAGTTTTGTAGACTAAATGCCCCACGCTCGTGCATCGACAATTTTATAAAAGAAAACACCGGATTGACGCCGCGTTTTGTTTGTTTTTTGTTCGCAAAAAAGGTTTGTATAAATGTGCGGATATCTTTCTTAATTTAGCCTGCCTATATGCTCTCCGTGGAGGGGGAGGGGATATTTGTAAAGGAGAATGAAAACTGCAAGGGGTCGAAATAGTGCAAAGTTCCAGCCAATCAGCGCGCAATATTTATACTAATACTAAAGATAGGCGCTGACAGATATTTTTGCAAAATAAACAAACAATCGGACTTACTGGCGCAAAACAATTCGTTTAAATGATTCGTTTTTTTAATAGATGATCGCCTGTTTATATATTTATTTATTTATTTAGTCTATTTATTTATATATTTATTTGTTTGTTTATTTATTTTTTAATCTATTGAATTTATTTGTTTGTCTATTTATTATTTAATATTTATTTATTTATTTATTTATTTATTTATTTATTTATTTATTTATTTATTTATTTATTTATTTATTTATTTATGTATGTACACCTAATTGCAAGATCGTTTTCCTGACTTTTGTAATTTAGTGGTAAATGAATTAATTAAAATACAAAAGAACATCACTCAAGCTGAACTCTTTTTTTTTGTTTTGTTATTCCTTTGTTACTAAATTACTATTAGCTCTTTTTTCATGCGACAACATTCTTGCAATTAGGTGTATTTATTGTGTTTATTTATTAATTTATGTATCTATTTCATTATATTACCTATCGTTTATTATCTATTTGTTAATTTATTTACACGTAAAACAATTCTCATGCTCGATATATGCGATTAGTTGATAATAACTTTGTTTTGGTTGTTATTCCTTGATATTTACCTATTGTTCATTCCATTGTTCTATTGTTATTGTATGATATATTGCAAATCCTTGTTACATCAGGTGAAATCGATGAGTCCAAGAGCGATGACGTAGAACAAGACACAGCAAGCCCACAGCATCGTGCACTAAGTTTACAATTTGAAGAAAAGCGACGTCAAATCGAGGCTGAAAAACACCGCAGTCAAGAACAATGGGACGAAGAACGACGAAGATTGGACGAAACAGCCTTCTGGTACACTATTGGTCGAGCTAAAAGCACCGATAAGAATGCTGGGAATGTGAGACCTGATCATGAGGTAAGCGATGTATTGTTGACAATGGCTATTCCGCTTGTAACAATCCCCTTCACAACTCCCTGCGCCATCTTAATTAAAAGGTAGCCGGGCCTTTGCATTGAGCGAGACGAACGTTGAGCTTGCAAAGATAGAGACCTTTTAAACCCCCTAATTTTTCACGTGTCTCTATCACTACTCACAAATTGTTTTTTTTTTTTTTTTATCTTTGGAATCTTGACCTTTTGGTAAGCGGCGAATCAACCAATCACACGAATGTTAACTTGCGCAAATTATTTAAAAAGTAGTGTCGAACAACCTACCCTTATCTTTACCGAAACTCTGTACTATGTGATTCACAAAAGCGATTTACTAATTTGTTTGTCTGTAACAGAAAATCGAATGTTTAAGCCCTGGTCAGCCAACACCACCTATTGGAAGATCAACTCCTTTTGAATGCTTGTCTCCTTTACTACCCAAACCTGGTTACCAGTCTCCCACTGTAGAAAGATCTCAGTCTCCTGGTAATCACGTGGAGCCTTCAATTGGACATGGCTATCATCAAGCTGCATTGCATCGGCCTGGTCTTGGACTCGGACTTACTCAGACTGGACACCAGTCTCCTGTCTCATCTCAAACTGGCTTCCAGTTTCCCTCGACCAATTTTCAAACAGGTCAGCCCGTCAGTCAACATGAAGGTGAACGTGATATTTATCAACAGCAACAAGAGTTTGAAACACGTCAGTTCTTGTTCTCTGAGTACACTTCCCAGGGTAATCAACATCAGGAGTTGACACCATCAAGCCCCAGTCAAATCACTAAGTCTCCAGTTCGCAAATGTTGGGAAGTGAACCCGCCTGCAGCAACCACAGTTTTCACACCTCCATCACCTGAAGGCGTGGCATTACACGTGGAGGAAGATGAACAGGATGACAATGAAGACCAACTCCAGAATAAGAAAGGATTTTCCATGTTTATTGGAGACGAGGCAGAGAAACCTAAAGAGGTAAGAATGTATCACAATCAATAATAACGATAAAAACGGTTTGATATATTCATATCACAATCAATAATAACGATAGAAACGGTTTGATATATTCATATCACAATCAATGATAACGATAGAAACGGTTGATATATACATATCACAATCAATGATAACGATAGAAACGGTTTGATATATTCATATCACAATCAATGATAACGATAGAAACGGTTTGATATATTCATATCACAATCAATGATAACGATAGAAACGGTTTGATATATTCATATCATAATGTAGTTTGATGCCTTCGCAAATGAACTCACCAAAGCGGTTATGTAGACAGCTGTCAACCAATAGAACATTTCACAGTTCTCTTCTATCAACCTCAGCCACGATAGCGGTTAATATATTCTTTAGAATTTGACTACGACCCGTGGAATTTGTAAGTGTTTCAATTGTTTGATAATGTGTACATTTCTTCAATTATCATGCATGGGCTGTAGTCAAGTTCTAAAGAATATATTACGCGCTATCGAGGCTGAGGTTGATCGACGAGAACTGTGAAAAGGACTATTGGTTAGAAAATGTTCCTTTTGGTTTAGCACTTCACAATAAACATAACCTCACATAGGTAAACACTATAAGATCACCTCAATGTATCTTGTAAGAATATTACATGGAATGTACTAAAGAAATAGAAAACGCACGTGATTACAGGCGGGAATCAGCAAAAGTGTTAAGAAAAGCACTACGCAAAGTGAGGTGTTTGTCAACACTTTTCCAGCGCTTTTTTGTAAAACACAAATGATATACAAAACATATCAAAACATATTTGATGAACATGCAAGTGGACATGCTGTGTGCTCGTATAAAGCATGCGCCTCAACCAGTCGGTATGTGTTATTTCAAGCAGTTATTTTATAAAACTTGTTTCCAGGGACTGACACCCGAACAGCAGAAGAAAAGGGATCGGTTTTTGAAAAGTCGTCAAAAGAAGCAAGAAGAAGAAAAAGTTCGCAAAGATGTTGAAAATGAGAAGAAACGATTGTGAGTAACTAACCTTTTACATTTGTTTCTTTTTACCTTTTTATTGCCTTCTTTAGTCAAACAATCCTTAAATCAACCTCTCAAACAATCAACCTTTACCGAATTCGCTTGGATGATCACAAAACAATGGTTTCAAGTTGAGGTTGGTCTTGATAAATAAAAGAATCAAGTTCAGTCTCGACTTGGAACCTTTGTCTTGTGATAATCCAAGCGAATTCGGAAAAGGACTATTAGTTAAGAAATTAATCGCAATAAAGTCAGCCAATAGATCCAGTTTGTACATCATTATGTATTTTGGTTTCTATTGATAATACTCTATGGTATTGTAATGTTGTTGTCTTTATATATAGACGTGAAATAAAGCAGAAAGAACTCGAGGAACAAAAGCGAATAGAAGAGGATCAGAAGCGTCATGAACATCAACGACGATTGAAACGAGATAGCATGGGGTCTAGTGGGGAATCCAGCTATCGTCCTGGGGCTAACCAACACGATGATATCTCGGCTTTTAATGAGTTTAGCGGTAAGTCTGTCATTATACCAGTAGTTTTAAAAACATTCAAAATTATTTTTTTATATACATTTTGTGAACCCTTGTATCCAATCTATTAATTTACTATTGTTATCGTTATCTCAGATATATGTTTTTATTTGTCATAGTTAGCGTGTTATCTGCTATATTGCTGACTCAATAAAATGTAGATACCAGTCTTACTGGTCGTGTAATTAAATACACAGTCCCAGGGAATCAGTGCAATATAACTGTAAACATACATATACACTAGTGCTTTGTAACGCGTTATAAATAAAGAAATAATCTTTTCTCCAATCTGGCTATTAACACGTTGTGGAGGTTTTACTTGATTAAAAAGATAACTGATTGTAAACTACTCCTATATATATATTATCATTTGTATTTGTACTGTATCGATTGATTTGTTGGTGTGTATCGATGTTTGATTGACAGGTCCTCGGTGTTACGTCAAACCCAGTGGTAAATCGAACCGTAAGCTGATCATCAATGCTATATCCCACGTGTGTTTGTCAGGGACTGTTAATAAAGAAAATAAGGAAAAGTGCCTGCAGGTAACACATCAAATATACCACTTATAATGTATACAGTATATTGAACAGTTTCGTGACACTTCAGTTTATAAATAAGAGAGAGAAATAAGTCTATGAAATTTTATCATACAAAGGCAAATTTATCATCTAAAATAATGATGTAAATGTTTTCTTCGAATCTTTTAACTTAATTACTATTCAGTATTCAAGTTTTTTGAAATAGCTGTTCTTGCAATAAAATGATTAATAATTATCGCTGTCTCACGAATGTCGGCGTAGGTTTGTCACTGCTATATATCTAGTCAGTCGTGATTAGAATGGATGGTGTTGGTTATACCTATATATCCAAAAATCGTTGTCGCAGCAATGTCCACACTTTGAAGTATGGAAAGGATGCCGGTTATCTTATTATTGCACGCGTTTTTAACAGAGAGATATTTGTAACATAGCCTGCAAAACAGGCGTTCTTTTGGGTTTCTGGGAAAAATCGGTTTGGGGTTTCCATATTTCGCGCGGTCAAAAAATTAACACAGGAAGCCCAAGATCCTAAATTCTCCAAAAAGCCAAAAGAACGCTTGCTCTGCAGGCTATTTGTAACATTATCTACAACTGCAACAATTTGTTATGGTCATATAACAAAAATACGTACAACCAAAATATGCTATGAATGAATCGATAACGAGAAAAGACATGCCGACATCCTTGCTTGCAATCTAATTAATTGTCTGTTTATCTTGCAGGCCATTGCGGAGTCCCCAGGCTGCCATTTTATTGTTCTTTTTAAAGACGGTTTAAAGTTCCGTGGTCTATACATGCTACACCCAGAAACAGAGCAGGTAATGTCTACTAGAGTACAAATACTAAAAGTGTGCAATACTTTGCACTATTTACCACTAAATAGTGTTGATTAAACAATAGAGAACAATAGAATTAGCATAATTTAGCAGTATTTAGTGGTATTTATGTTGCACACTTTTAATGTTTGTACTCTACACTTACATATTGAATTAGCAACCAAAAAATGTGATGACCAAAAACTGGTATTTATTTACACATTCAGACAACATGGCTGTTCTCATTGTTTGCATAGAAATGAAAATTGATACATAAACAATTCTTTATTGAAGATGGTCAATATGACAGGAAGCTTAAAAATACTTTCAAAGTAGTGGTCACGATATATTAATTCACAATGAATCCTACATCTTGATATAATTATTGTCATTCAGGGATTCAAGATTTTTGGGATTGGACCGAAAGTCATTACCTCCAAGATGGTAGATTGCGTTTACAAGTTAGTATATTGTGTTTGTATTTATGAAGTATATAGCTAATTCAAATTACGTTGAAAAAAGCCTCAAGCCTTGGTGTGCGACCGAAAGTAAATGGGATATCTTCCATCGAGTGCGCATCATCAGTGTCAGGCCAGTGAGACATTTAACGCGCGTTTGCTAGTGTTAATCGAACAGAACTAAAATCACAAAATACAGACCTGGTAGACCTGAAATCCCATGACCACTTGGGGCTTTGGCTTTTTTTCAGCGACAACGTTAATTGAAGTAGCTGTACATTTCTAATCAGTGCTTTCCAATATTTTAACATCAGAATTAAGAGAGTGAATATCGAACGAGTGAGATATCGAATTTTAACACAAGAAGATAAATTCCATATCTCCAAGCGTCCATGTATTATTCTGGGGTTTTTTTTATAAACAAAAAACTGAAACCTTTTTTTATGCAAAAAAAAAAATACGATATTTCTCAGAAGAGGCAGAAATCATTATGTAATAAATAAAATTTAATTACTGAATGGCGCCACTAAAACATCCTGCTATTTATTATGCTTGTAGATACGGCAGTGGTGGTAAAGAATTCACGAAAATTGCCTCCAAATCTCTGTCCATATCTGTAGACGGTATAGCGATACTTAAATCCTACTGGCAAAGTAACAAGCCGAATGTTGCTTCGAAGACACAATCGAATTTAAAACGACCGCCCCGTCCACCTCAACGGTAGAACAACCCTCTGGTATATCGGAATACTTGGTTAGATTGTTACAACAAGGGACCATCCTGATGTAATACGCTCCAGTTTCATGTTATCTAGCACCGCTGTTCTATTTGACAAAAGGCGCATTTGCACAGGCTAAGTCTCGATTTGTTGTAAAAATATACACAAATTTCAAGCCGAGCACGGGAAAATACTACCGCTAAACAATAGAAAAACAATTAAAATTTACTACTAATCGAGATTATCTCTGTGGAAATCCCCTTGTTATGAACTTGTACATTGGTGCTAAATAACTGGAGAATGGCATCAGGAAGGGTTAAACAAAGCCTCACTTACAGGAGGGCAATATTAAAGAGTCGTATAAAGAATTATTATATAGAGTACAAACACTAAAAGTGTGCAACGTAAATACCACTAAATACTGCTAAATTATGCAAATTCTATTGTTCTCTATTGTTTAATCAACACTATTTAGTGGTAAATACTACAACTGAAGTATTGCACACTTTTACTGTTTGTACTCTATAATTTGCTCTATTATGTGTAAATATATTAATTGGTAGTATTTCATGTTAACTCAATAATCCTTCCAACATGTGCATATATAGTAACGTAAAGTACTATAACCGCTGTACAAAAAGAACGCTTTAAGTACTATGTGTTTATTATCAGCAATCCAATGTAAACCCCTAAATAACCTGTAAAATAGTAGTGTGAATATAACGATATTTATTTTTGATGACACAGTGTCATTCTAAAGTATACAGTGAGATGAATATAACATATATATATATGTTAAACGTTGAAAAATATTTACATGGCAGGTTAGTACTTCATTAAAGTATCTGTGAAATGTCCTTCATTGGAAGAATTGCTAGAATTATATGTAAGGACGGTTTATAAATTCATACATGAAGTACTGATGCATGTAAGGTTAAAGGTTTTCTTTTACTTTCAAGTACCTGTCGTAATTAGGTTAAGATTGTCTACTTGTACCTAAATAGATGATACTTGTTGAATTATAGACACTCGTTGACTGCTTCTAAAGCCTGACGCACACTAGAGTATAAGCAACATACGCAGACTCAGTGAAGCATTTCTCGACTAGGTGTGAAAAAAGACAAGGGCAGGTAATGAGCAAAGCCCAACTGAGTCTGCGTGTGTTGCTTATGCTTATGTCGCTAGTGTGAACCAGGCTTAATAAAGCCACTGGAATAATAGAAGGGCACCGTTTGAACAGCCATTTTGAATTAATTACTTGTGACGTCAAACGCTGAAAGGTCTGCCCATGGCAAGTATATTTCTGTGTACTTTTCACTCAGCACTTCAGGTCCTCCAGGTGTATATATACGATATTTAAAGAAGATTTTGAAGACATTCTTTAGATTTGTCTATGTTTTAAATTTTAACACATATTTTCAAAACGCCATAAATCGGCCGCAAAGAATAAGATTCTTTAGCGGCTCCCGCCGATCCGAGCTGTACATGTGAAGGTAATTTACTGCTTTCACACTCTCAATGTAATGCCTTTTTTCTTTTGTTTTCTTGAGCTAATATGCAAAGATATCTCGAGCTCAGTGCTCACCGTAGCAAAGCTGAAAAATACAAGACAACCGAGCTATGCTTTCTGTAAAAATGTCGAGTTTCAAGCTAAAGATAAAATGAAATTAGTGTAAACGATTGTGTCGATGAATAGTGATATCGATATTAATGACATAATTTTTGAAGAAATCATAACGACTGAATCTCGACATAATTTTAGCGCTATTCTTTCAAAGTACACGTTTTTACACTGATTGCAAAAAAGATGCAAAACTCTCATTAATGCAATGAGTTAGAATAAAAATCTAGGTAGATATTTCAGTGCCCGTGAGCTTAATACTAAGCATATTTATTTATTTAATGAATTAATCAATGTGTTCAGGTTAAGGAAAACTGCCTTGATATCACTGCAAAACCAGATTTTAGAGTCGCTTGACAACATACTCCATGAAGATAAAGATTTACACTTCGAGAGAGTAGCGAAATATTATAAAATGTGCGTCTCGGGTGATGAATACTCGAAAAATTGCTGTCGGTGATTCAGATATCATCGATAGAATAGTAAACACCAGAACATCTAATATACTGACTAATAATACTGATAAAAAGATAGCTCGATTGGCTTGTACTTTTCTGACATTGCTATAATATGCATTTTGAGTCAGGAATATCATTGCTTGTTAGCTCAAGAAAACAAAAAAACAGTCATTATATTTAGAGACTGACAGCTTTCAAATAATTACCTTCACAGCTCCCGCTACAAATTTTTCTTCTTTGCGGCCGATTCAAGGCGTTATAAAAATACGCATTAGATTTTAGAACTTAAACAATTTAAATTAAAAGGACTAATCTAAAGAATTTCTTCCAAATCTTCTTTAAGTAACGTATAATACACCTGCAGGACCTGAAGCTCTGAGTGAAAAGTACAGAGAAATATACATGCCATGGGCAGACCTTACAACTTTTGACGTCACAAGTAATTAATTCAAAATGGCGTCCCGCATTATGGGAAGGGTGTATACAGTATGCAGGGTTCGTACGGGTTTTGGAAAGTCTTGGAAACTTTTGGAAATTGGTAATGCATTTTTCCAGGACCTGGAAAGTTTTTTTTTCCTGCCGCAATCAATGCCCGTTGGCACTTTTCGCTTGTGTGGTTTTGGAATTTTGAGTAATAGGCTTTGAAAAAGTTGTGGAAAAGTTGTGGAAATTTTCTGTGAGGATTGTGTACGAACCCTGAGTATGTGTTTTCTGTGTGTATGCACATTGAGTTTGGGGCTTACTGCAGTGCTTTTAAGTAGGGACTGGCCATTTGATGGTGATGGTGACCCAAATAGTCTCAAAAATATATCCAAAGTAATGTCGAGCAAGATCGCCTTTTCAGTGAAAAATAATATCGAGTGATCTATTAGAAAAATATCATACAAACTGCAGAAGGTTTAACAAAGTCAAGCACATTATAAATCTGGACCCCTCCCCATCAAAAAACAAATGGTCATAGCTAATCAGTGTGTTTACAGAAATGATTATTGTAACAGATAGCAGTTGAAACAAGAGGTACAATAAAAACGAGGAAATATTATTGCGTGGGGATGTCTTCAAATTAAAAAGTATTTCGATGAAATCTTTTCACTCTGAAGAAGAGCCAATTGTTTATTGACTTATGTACTCAACCTTTATATTTAGTACTTGTCATTTATATATCGGAGGTTTCTAGTGTAGTTGAGATCCCTTAGTCGGCATTTATTATCGGAGGTTTCTAGTGTAGTTGAGATCCCTTAGTCGGCAATGACTATATGTATACACTTATTTCAACAAAAGTTGACACGGCGATTGTGCCTAGGAGATTTATAACGCTACCTTTGTTAACAGTTTACTAAAGTGTGTTTTAAAAGAGTGCGTTACTAAATTCGTTACCACCGGATCTGATTACATGCCAACGACTGTCCCACTTATAGAGGTCGGATTTCATAGATTAAGCTGCGTTCATTATGTATGGCAGAGGGGGGGGGGGGGGGGGGGCAGGTGAAATGGAGGGGGTATCTTTTTTATCAGAAAAGTGGGGATACCAAAGGGGGGAGTGGATAAATTTTTATTCTTGAGAGGGGGGATTGTTAAATTTTTTGAGAATAGTGAGGGGGTGTCATACATAATGAACGCAGCCTTACGTAAACTATTTACATAGACACCACAGGAATCCCGAAAAAGCTACGCGTATATGCAAAAGCAAAGCAACCAAAAAGCCGGGTTCCCTGTGTGCAGGCTAGGTATTTATCTTTATCCAATAAAATCCTCTATATCAGTTTCATAGCGGGATAGCGATCAAGTTCAAACATACACGAAGATCATTACATAGACTTTGAGCTGTACACATTCAATCTGTTCTCAACAACCATGAAACAAATCATATTGCTGCTGTTAATTGTTGGGTTAGGACTGGTTTATACCGTTGAACAGAATGAAGAACAACAAGGTAAGCATGTTACCTAAACGTTGTATATTTATTTATTTATTTCTGACCCAAGAAAAAACGTACAAAATAAGCGTCTAATATATGACAAGATTCAAATAAGAGAACTTCTAGTTATAAAATTATATCGCAAATTCATATATAATATTACAAGACACAGCGAGTAATGTGCGAAGCAATGGTGTTTTATACTGAAATACTCACTTCTCAACATTGCCATACACAAATTGTACTCAGTACAGCTGAATTTGGCTTACTTTCACATACCATGGAAAGAACTTGTTTAGACTTGCAATTGACGTGAATAAGCAGAACGCCAAATATAAATTCAAAGTCCAGTTATGTCCATATTATTAGCCACCTTGACCCTGACTTGACATATCGTTGAAAACCTAGTCTACGTCATAGCTTAATAAAACGCAGCGGAGAATCAATCAATCTTGATATCTATTACATTCAAAACCGTTATCTTTATCGTTATATAAACTGGTCACAGCCTCGTTTTAATACTACTCCCATCGAGGAATGCCTGGATGTTTTTTAACATGAAAAAACAAGGTTGCGGGCAAATGTAAGCCCCATTTTTACTTGATTAAAGTACATATCCACAGAGAGCCTCGGCTTAATTTCCCATGGTGCCGCGCGGGATCATTGCACTCCCTCGCACAACCCGGCTTACCAGCACGTAGATAGTATATGGCTGTGCATATTTTCTATTTAAACTAAATAATCAGTTTGCAACTGATTCAACCAAGGGTACGCATTCTCTACAATACAATACAACAATACAATAACTTTACTTAACGAGGGATACATAATAACCTTTAACAGTTTTCCAACTTACGGCCCTCTACTTCTCTACACAAACATGCGCACCACCACCACCAAAAACAGAAGGCATTATTGGTTATGTGAAAGTAGAGAATACTCCCTTATCGTGTTTACTTCATTGGGTTTCCTGTGTTGAAATTAACTTTTAAGTAAGATCCACAGGAAGCCCGCACATACAATTGAAACTCCTAGCAGATAAACCATTTTTAATATTGTATTAATTTATCTGTTTAATAGGTGTAGACAAGTCTTTACTGCCTGTGACAACAAGTGGTTGTTCATGTGATAAAGAGAGTGACGACTGTGGCTGCTGTGCTCATATCAAGTTTGATAAACTATCCATCGATGATAATGGTAAGGAAATACAATAGACATAATCACAGTAAACTACACGAAAATACCAATAGAACATGATCACAATAGTGCCCAAATACCAATAGAACATGATAGTGCCCTTCACAGTTCCCTTCGCCATTTCGAAAGGCCTTTGCATCGAAGCCAGACGAACGTTCAGCTTACAATTATAAAGACCTTTTAATACCTTGCCGGATAATTATTCACGTGTCTCTATCATTGAAAACTCAACGTTCGTCTCGCTTCGATGCAAAGGCCCGGCTACCTTTCAAGATGGCGCAGGGAAATGTGAAGGAGACTATTCCCTGTACTACACTACGTACGTATAAGAACAAATTACCGACATCCTTTGCAGTTTGATTGTTCCTTCTCGTTCCTTCTTCTGAAACAACCAACATAGAGCTGACATCATTGTTTACTTGACTGTTTTTATACGTGTGGTTTATTGTTTACAGCGTGTGTTAACGTGACCTATCTACCAGACCAGTATGGAGTGGCTATTTCAATGACCTGGAATGACAAGGTTATATTTAACAAGACCGTCTCAGGTAGGATTGTTTACTATTTTCCCGTAATCCGCATGCACGAACTCACCAGATATAGAGGCAAGTTTAGCCATTTTCAGTAAAGGCTGGCACCCCCGTAGCCTCCTATGCAGCCGTGAAATTGAAATTGAAATTGTATAATTCTTCTGAATATTGTTGGTAATAAAGTTGTTGTTGTTGTTTGAGTATGATTAAGAGTCCTTGTCCATCATTGACAACATCAATTATTGTAATTTCAGCCAGCAATCCTCCACCAATCTGTATTGGTGTACCACATGTAAAACTACTGGAGGTATGTGTACGACTGTACAACATATCGTATGATAAGGAACACTTTGGTGGATGTATCGCACTAGAGTTTGAACTTATTGGCATTAAAGAAGACTTTCCACTTGGCTGTTTTCACAAGAGCCACGCTAAACTGAAGCAAGACTACAATAAGGTACGAAAGAATGTCGAACAAGTTAAAAAGAACTTGAATATCATCAAAGAAAAGACCAAAGAGGAGATACAAAAGTGGGATGATTTGTTTTCTGACACTTATTACGCTGATTTGAAAAAGCAAGTCGTCCAAGAAATCGGTAGTTTCCGTAACTATTTAAGTGACGCTTTGGTGCATTTTGGAGAATTCATGAAGCCCGCACAGGAAAATGAGGATAAATCTGAAAAGCCGGCCACAGGATGACAGGATTGTTTACATGGCTTGATTAACAGTTACCAAATCGGTTGTACTGTTCATTTTGTCATGAATATTGTAATAATAGACCAAATCGGCTAACGCCTTGCTATGTACGTTTTGACACAATTCAATTCTTTTTGGAACAAAATTCTTTGTATTTCAATGTCACGTGGAAAATGTTTGGAACAAAAGTTTTTATTCCCAGAGGTTTTGAATTGGGTCAAAACGTACATATCAACGCGTTTAATAGCCGATTAGTTCTATAAATCAGTAAAATCGAGTTTTTTAAGATGAAAATGTTACTAAAAGTGATATTAAAAATTGATTTGTTTCAAGCCGGTGTAGTAGTTTTTCTTCATTCCTTTTTACGATCGTCTGTCAAAAGCTGTTGACGCCATATTTATTAGTCCCCAACCCCTCCCCGTAGTAGTGTTTAGCCTCGTGCGTGATGAGGGATAGACTGTATCTATGAAATATATGAATGACAATTGTACACATCAGAGTGAATGGTGTGATCCCAGGTGTAATCAATGTAGGTATGAGGTATGAACATCTGGGTTGGTGTAACCTTGAGAAAGGCTCATGGTGTTCACAACCTGAGCGGAAGTCATCTTCAGACTACACGATTATCTACATATTGTACACATATATGTGATGTTTTTGTATTCCTATTTAATATAAAATTAGAACAACTACAACCTGAACCCAAGAAACTATGATCTATTTAAATGTAGAACTAACCTTTTCAAAACCAGTTTCATATACCCAAGTGTGCCTCAGTTTATGGGACAAATTATGAATGGTAAATACTAGTTTTAACACTGATAGATTTTCGCTACTTCTTATATAAACACATCATCTTTTTATCATTTTAAAATTACGTTTTTCAAACCTGAAAGGGTTTGCAAGTCTTTAATCAGTAAATATATTATTATTATATTTTTTATAGAGGGTCTGGCTCACATAGAATAAAGAGCTGACATTTCATTGAACAAAGCAAAAAACATTGATTGTGGATATTCTACGTAAATGTAAATCACGTGACCGGAGAACAGGAAATACAAACCACAATATTAGCACTTCCCCTACCTGTTGGCACTAGTACATATATACATGTATAGCTCTTAGAATTCAGCTTCATACTAGCACTGCCTTGTTTGTCCTTGATTGTCGATATAGGCTGAAATGGTATTATGAATCTATATAAATCTATAAATTTATCTATAAATATGCAAAATCAACTTGTGATGAGCCTGATGTATTTAATGTAGAGGTAGTGAGTGTGAGTGCCAGCAGAAGAATAACCATTCTAGCACAGGACAGCACAGGACGTTTGTCTCGCTCTTCTGCGAAGGAGAGATTTTCGTTCGTAGAAGAGCGATTTCCTCTGCTGTCACAGGGTAGTGGATATGCGGCTATGAAAATATTTTAAGTTTATTCTGCTACTAAAAATATGGACAAAAATTTACAAGCAACATTCCTATTGTCTCGAACAAGTTTAAGCGTAAATCTGATGAGATGAGACAGCTAATTCAATAAAGGCTGTTGACAAGAGACTTCACTTTTCGCTACAAAGTACTCATCACTCATCTAAATAAAATATTTTTAACGATAGATTCTTCATTTGAAATTCTTCTCCAACGACCTAACTTTAATCTCAAGATCTTTTTCTGTTGCTGCAGCTGAACTTTGGAACTCTGTTGCATCCCTTCTTCTTCTAGTTTACAATCTTTTCAATCAAACCTTAAAACACATTTATTTCAATCTGTCTTCTGTAATTAGTCTTATAACATTCTACAAATGTGATGTTTCTTCTTTACTGACTTTTATCATTCATTATTGTAAAGCACCTAGAGCAGGATTGGATCATGTTGGATAAACGATATACAAATTGCATATTGTTATTATTATTCAATGAATGAAAAAGCTAATGTAATACTGTTTGTAATAAACTGTGTTAATTTGAATAGATAGTTTGAATAGATAGTTTGAATAGATAGTTTGGCTTGTGCACGTACTACAGAACGATAGTCCTATATTCGACATTATGACGTCACAGTTTGTTTACTTCATATTTTACTTAGAATCGTTGCCTACAATCCAGATGTTCTCCCGGAAGATTTTTCATTATTTATCAAACAGTATAACTGTTGTTTCTCCTCTTCTCTATTCTATCTCTCATTTACCTTGCATTGTTTTTCTACTATATAGAGTCAAGATGTTCTTCTCTGAACGTAGCTGGCTTCAGATACTAGAATGGAGTTCAGTGAGTCTCAGAACTGTGCTACTGTCTAAGTGATGCGGTTATAGCGGTCGGTTCCCTTATCTCGATACAGTGGCCTATAATCAATTTAGTGGTCTATAATCAATAATGATTACTACAAAAATAAGAAACACTTCTCTTTATCTAGTTTTTATCTTGTTTTTTTTTTTCAATCTACTACGTGGTTTGCCTTTCTTGCAGTTTTGCTAAACATACAATGTCTATTATATTTAAAAACAATTATTCTCAAGCACGAACTGCAGTCTATTAGTCTGGCTATTGTTTTGGAAACTAATTACTATACCGATTTATCTACAACCATACATATCTTTTACAAATCAAAAGCTTTTATATGGTTTGATGTTTTATCAAAATGAGAAAACTTCCACACACAAAAGTGGCAACTTGTATATAAATAGTTGCTGTCAAATTGACCATCAGCCAAATAATGTACTTTACCCAAAGCTGATTCCTGTTCTCAGCCGAACAACAACAAAGGCAAACTTTTCGACATAAGTAAACTTAGCATCAATATTTATTTTAATCTTGTGAAACCTAATTTGACGCCATTATTTGAACATGATTTCGTTTTCTAAAGTCAAACCCAAATGTTTTATATAAACATGATGCATGCTAAATAAGGTGCCGCTAATCTCATCAACTGTTTATAAATCATGTATAGCAGTGATTTGTGATCGAAAATTCATACCTTGGCATTACAATAAAAACTGGTCTTTGTGTATGCAATGTTTGCAGCCACTTTCATGGATCCACAATGAATAGTTTAGTAAGGATTCAGCACTTCCTGTGTCGAACACAAAGGCTTCACAATAAATTGTTTTAGCACATAATTTAGCACAAATTTCCAAATGGTGCGGAATTACTGATCAAAAAATCTATATTTTATATCAAAACTTAAAAATATTTCTGCTTTTTTGAAGTTTATCAGAAGCCAGTCTATAGTGCTAATTTGCTACTAGTATACATGGAGTAGTTTAACGTTAATTCGTTATGATACAGCTACAAGGCTCGCTATACTGTTAATCATTTTGCTAACATATTATCGAGATAACATGACTTTGCGTAACTAAAAATTGTCGTGCGGATCAGTGTTTTTCCGGCTTCACGTTGATACTTCTCCCTGTAACATAATACACAACGGTTTAAAATGGTCTTTGTTTATTCTGAAAGTAACGACACTTGCCACTGGACCGAGAGATGGCAATTAAAAAAAAATTAAAATACATATTACAATTTAAGTGGATTACCATTTGCACTGTTACTTTGATATTTCTTGCCTATCTAGCTCTATCTCTACCGACAACAACGTGTACAGTATGTTAATCCCGGACGGAAGTTATTTCAAAAAAATATTTGCTATATATTTTCTAGTGGGATATTCCATTTAATTTAAATTCAAAACTATAATTCGATTTTAAATGCCGGAATATCGATCTGTAGTCGATGTTACATTCACTCAATACCGTTAATTAGGTTGACTGCACAAGGGAGGGCTTCTTAAAAGTGCGTTTACCGAAACGTAACATTTATATAGAGTGAAAAACAGTTTGACTTTTTAAAATAACTCCACGACAAATAGACATAGGCTTGAGTTTTCTTTTTATTCTTAAAGTCAACAAATACAGTTGATGTTTAGATGAACACAAAGAGGACAATTATTTCACTACATTTCAAGTTCACCATAGATTACTAAGAGATGTCTGAACAAGGAGTAATGGAACAGTAATACAGAGAGCGTTCAATTAAAAAGGACATTTGGTGCAGCTCAAAATAGAATTGGCATTGAAAGTAATCACACAGTCAATCGGTTACCGTACATACAAAGACTTGTTAAGATGGGATGTCATGTTTTGGGCCAACTGCTTGTATCTCGAAAATAATAGACCAGTGACAAACACAATTTCATTATTTCACTTTGGGCTTTTATCAACGTGGCTTCACATGTGTTTTGGTCGAGATTTCCGAGAATTTGATTATGTATTTTAGAGAAAAACAAGCCTTAACGAAAGCACAAAACGTGTTTTAGTAAAGAGCCTCGTGCTTAGATCTACACTTGGTGTTTCATGAAGTACCACCACAACGTGCTATCCAACGCACCGATTCAAATAACTACGGCTATTTAATCAACTACTGCCTATTGGACTCAAATGAGTATTTTAATTTTAGAGATATTGCAAGTATTATAGTTTTTGCGAGTAGTACAGCTAGTTTATCTCATACTTGTATTAATGGGTGTCCTTTGTTGGGTGAAGATTTATGGGCGTTTCTAAGACTCCTGATAGAGAGTTGTATGGTTAAACAATCACTACAATAGGTACGAAACTTGAAATACAAACCGTAGTTCGAAACGACTCACAAGTGAAACAAATAAACTGAAAGCGTCTATTCAAATGAGCTCACATCGCCAGGGCTTGTGGGTAGATACTCCCCCTATAAGGGTACATTGATATAAATACACGTGCATACTAGACAGCGTCTCAGCCAGTTTCAGCTCGGAGCAGTTTCACAACTCCAACATCAATCACTATACTTCCTTGGAATCATCAAAGAAATCTACGTCCAAATTAGCCAAGAAACGTTCAAATCTTCCTCGAAGATTGCTTTGGATTGCCGCTAAATTCGACGGTGAAGAGAACCACACCCAGAAGTGAAACTAGTGTTGCTGCATACCGAGAAAGAATTCCCGCTCGCGTAACGTTACTAACTAGCTGAAGCAAACTCGAAAATGCAAAGGCGACTGCGTTTAAGGGATTGGTTGGTTGTCCAAATAGAAAGTGGTAATTTCCTTGGCCTGGAATGGTTAGATAAAGAAAGACGTATATTCCGTGTCCCGTGGAAACATGGTTCAAGACAGTCCTGGAAAGAAGAGGTTGACGCTGCAGTATTTCGCGAATGGGCTGTTTATACAGGAAGGTTAGTATAAATACAGAATGACCAAATCTATCTTGTTCTTGTTATTGCTTTTCGTTCAGTACGTCGAATAAAGATCAAAAGCACCCTGTAAATTGAGTTATATCGTTTCAAGTATTTCACACAATTGTGTTTTCGAGTGATGTTTGTGCTCACATTTGAATGGCGGTTCACTGTTCATTACCAAAACCACATTTTAACCACACGTTACTATCAACTATAACTAATACACTCCGCTTTGTGTCATCACACATCAAACACTCTTGTAACAAAAACTGCGTTGATTTTCTTGTTGTACTACGCGTTTGTATCTTGACTTTTAATACTGTACAATTAACTGAAATACACTGGAATTGTTGGGGGACTCTCTCTCTCTCTCTCTGCACGCATGCATAGTTTTCATTGATCTCTCATTGTAAAATGGCATCAGTTTTTATAGTAGAGTACAAACAGTATATCCTTGAAATACAACAAATAGCAGGCTCTAGTTCAGTCCAAGCTTGGCCGGTATACGCTATCAGATCGCAGACAAGAACTACATGACCGAGAAACTGTTCACAAGAATGTTTTAGAGAACAAGGACAATAAATTACATAAGCTACTACCTGAACCTATAGTTTTTACAATAATAATTTAGCAATTTAAGAAGATGTCTTTAAGACAAATAGATTTAGAAATAGCTTCATATTTCAGTAAGTTTTGCGTAGGGTATATTTGTACTTTTTGGCGTTTTATAGTTCTTGCAGGTTTTATCATTAGTGTATCAAACTTTAGTTTTATATTTTCTTTATCATCAATTGTAAATATTGCTTTAATTCAACAGGTTGCTATAGCTTTTCTTAATAAACTATCTATCTATCTAATACAATAGAAAACAGTGTTAATTAGACAATTGTAAAAAACAATAGAATTAGCATAAAAGTGGTACTATTTAGTATTCCTGATGTTTCACGATATTATAGTGTTTGCTCTGAGCTGAATGCAAACTAGAATACATCATTTGATAAAATAGCTAACCACAGGACAATAATTACACTGTGAATTCCTAGTATAAGTTATAGTACGGCGGACTACATAACAATCTTTAGTAAACAGTTTTTTACGGGCTACATTTATAGAAAACTTAGTGATAAGCCCTTGCCTTTCTTGTCTTATTTCTTCTGAATAAATTGAACCGGGAAATACAAACAAACTACTGAACAAACTATACCTAAATATATTAGAAGTCTTGTTTGACTGCATGGTAAATATTGTTGTTTCAAATACAATCAACCTCGTCATCCATAAGCTGATGAACCAGTTTTGAATAAGATTGAGCTGACAAGAAACTTTAATTATCATGATGTTATTGAGAAACTTCAACTAGTTAATAACAAATTAATGATTTGCATTTAATTTTCCGCGTGGTTCAGGTTAAAACGAAATAGTGTCTACATTCACTTTGAAGTGTTGAATTCTTGATCAAAAAATTGTCGCCTGGCGGTCTATGATTGTTGTGGGTCAGAGCTGAAACTGCTTATTTAGCATTTCTACACCAACTAACTAGCAAGTTCATCATAAATGGGAGCTTTTGTTGTTACAATTGATCTATTAATGTTGTTGACGTCGTGATTTCGAGAAAAGAACGATTTTTCCGTGTTCTGTTTTAGGCGTCTATTTTTCTCGTTTCTTTTTGAATTGTTGCTTATAATTTGTCAACAAATTGCATGTGTCAGTAATTCCTTATAGTTATTACAATTGTTAATATTGAATGATCAAGTTTAGTTGTCGAGAAGAGAAACATTTTCTCGTGTTTTGTTATAGGCGTCTTTTTCGTCTCGTTTCTTTTTTAATTGTCGCTTAATTTGACAACAAACTGTGTCAGTAATTTCCTTATAGGACATTGTAATATATGAATAAATAGTGGAGTGATATCATTCCTTCATGGATCCACATATCCACATAAAAATAAAGTTCTTAATCTGCTATCAGAGGAAGTTTGTCTCGCTCTTCTACGAAAGCTCTGCTTTATTTGTAACCCAATAAAGATTTATTACCATTATTATTTAATAAGGCTCGTAGCTTTTGTCCTAATACGAAGTAGTTTTTCTCCTTCACAGAAGAGCGAGGAAGTTTGTCTTGCCCTTCTACGAAAATGTTTTTTATCTCTCTTATTGCTTTTCTTTTTTATTTGAAAGACTTTTCAAAATATTTTATACTGAAGTCATCCAGTATGCTCTATTATTTGAGTTTTCTTTGAATGAGTTTTATCAGTAATTAAGACTAGTTTTATATTAGAGTTGTTCTCATTAAGCCGTGAAAAAAAAGTGTATAAGTTAAAGCGTGATATTCAAATAACAACAAAAGAACACAATTGAATTAAAAATGGACACTAGCGAGTAAACTAGTATAGGCTGCGCCAGTGTTTGATGAAACGATAGGTAGAGTGAATTCATTTAGAGTGGTTTTCATTAACCCGTGAAACACACTCTAGTGTAATATGCTTTATTACACTTTATTACACTTTAACTTTAACTTTGTGTTTTATAATCATTTGTTCAATAGCACTGGTTACACATTAATACACTTTATTACTCTTTCCCTTACACTTTGTTTCACGGGTTAATGAAAACCACTCTAACCCGTGAGAGAGATGTTAGACTAATACACCTTAGCAGTCTCTAATTCCATTGTTCTCTTTTGAGTCTATTTGACTATTACACTTTAGCAAGCAATTTATATTTCACGGGTTAAATGCCTTCACTCTAATATAATGAAATTTGCAACACCGTAAAAATTTGAAATCAGGTGCAGTAAAGAGTGATACCGGCTAAAAAGTGTTTAACGTTTTTTTTTGTGCTTTACTTGGAGTTTGCGAATATTTCGGCAACAAATCGATCGAGGCTTTGCCTGTGCAAATGCGCCTTTTGTCAAATAGTACAGCGGTGCTATATAACATAAAACTGGAGTATTGAGCATGATTGCTGGTCAGCGAAATTACACGCAATAAATGTCTTCTTGTAGGCGGTGACTTTTACAGCAACGTGATACAACAACGTACGTTCTTTTGGTATTCAAAATAGCCGATGGCCAAACGTTTGGATAAATAATTGTTCAATTTGTATCTGTTTATCTAAATTGGCTACAATTGATCTGAAGCAAACTGGCCATGCATCAGTCTCAGGGCTTACATAATAATAATACTTTATTCACAACATGATATTAATTTATTACATTGCAAATGAATATTTTGATGAAAAGGAAAAAGGTGCTAAGTAACCTGTAGTTTAAACTAATCAAAGTCAGCAGGCTAATCTATATACAAAATGACATTATAAAATGACATTATAAAATGACATGTATATACAAAATGACATTATAAAATGACATTTATATACAAAATGACATTATAAAATGACATGTATATACAAAATGACATTATAAAATGACATGTATATACAAAATGACATTATAAAATGACATGTATATACAAAATGACATTATAAAATGACATGTATATACATAATGACATTATAAAATGACATGTCTATACAAAATGACATTATAAATGACATGTATATACAAAATGATATTATGAAATGACATGTATATACAAAATGACATTATAAAATGACATGTATATACAAAATGACATTATGAAATGACATGTATATACAAAATGACATTATAAAATGACATGTATATACAAAATGACATTATAAAATGACATGTATATACAAAATGACATTATAAAATGACATGTATATACAAAATGACATTATAAAATGACATGTATATACAAAATGACATTATAAATGATTTCAAACAATGGATTCAAATCGAGGCTTTCGGGCAAAACGATTGTTTTCGCCCAAAAGCCTCGACTTCAACCCATTGTTCAAAATCATTTGCATATAACTGTAATAACAGCTATTAAGAAACACAGGCCAACGTACAGTATTTTTGATTCAATTAATATAATAATTAAAATGACATGTATATACAAAATGACATTATAAAATGACATGTATATACAAAATGACATTCTATATTTTTGTCTTTAGGTATGACCCAAGAAAGATGGCCCCTAACCCTCGTCGATGGAAAACTAACTTTAGGTGTGCACTAAACGCTTTGCCTGACATCGAGGAGGTCACAGAGAAGAGCTGTACTCGAGGGAACAACGCTTTTAAAGTCTATCGCATGAAACCAATGCCAAGAGCTGTGGGATTTAGAGGTAAGTAACTGAAATACTGAATAGTGCATTCCAAGACCCAAGGGCATTGTGGGTCTCATCAATGTAAAATTAAAATGTAAATATACAGCAATCTGGTCCATATGTAGTTCGTATATTATTTCGGATAGAATGCGCTAAAATAAAATAAATTATTTTAATTATTGATGATTTGTTTAAAAAATATAACATGACCCAAAATGCATTTCAGAAATATACTATTCAGTATTTTAGGTTATTTGAAATAGCTTGTTAGGTGTTGTGTTTGGTTTGAATAGTGCTGCTTTGATAATAATTGACCAATCAGTACTCGTTAATTGACATCATTCCATTGCTGTAGGTCCTGACGAACTCCTTCTAAAAAGAATAAACAAACTAAAAATGAATGACAATGTTGTCTATGATGGCGAATATTGGCTGAATACAAGAGAATGCAAGGTAATGAATTTAGAAAGAAACTAAAATAACAATTATTTAATAATTTATAGTACTTATAATGCATAAAATACATATGTATATGGTCTAATACTAAATTATCATTGCATTATATATCTTTTCCAGCCTGGTGCATACTCGCCATGTGATGAACGTGGTTTTTACTATCCCAACCAAGTCAGTCATTACAGTAATGCCAGCTATTGTACAATACCAGGTAGGAACACTTGAATAAGGACTTGACTGATGTCATGTTGTATGATGTCATACTGTATGTCATGTTATATGACGTCATACTGTATGTCATGTTGTATGACGTCATACTGTATGTCATTATGTATGATTTCATTGTCATGTTGTATTTATGTAATGACATACTGTACAATTATTTGTCATATTGTGTGATGTCATGTTGCATGATGTCACGTTTCATTTCTTGTACGATGCCATGTTGTATGATTTCATGGTGTATGTCTAATTTTAAGTTATATGCGTCATGTTGTATGCGTCATGTTGTTCTATGTCACGTTGTTTTTTGGTGATGTATTCACGTACCAATATATGATGATTGATTTTTCTTTCCAAGAAGTCGAGCAAACAGTCCCCAATGACAACGAAATAGTCGAGGTAAGCAAAGTAATTGTTGTGAAAAAAAAAAAAATTATATATATATATAGAAATAGGGCGGTAAATAAACACTGTTCTATGACATTCCAGGAAGTTAAAAGTAGTTTTGCTTTACAATTTTCCAGATGGTTGACCAGCTTCTTTTTCCTACACATTTCCAGATTGTTGACCAGCTAGCTCAGGACTTTGACAGCGATCTTGCTAGTAATTCTACTGGAAGCTGTGTAACCACCCCTGATAGTGTCTGTGCAACCTCGCCCGGATTTTGCCACTCAGAACAAGGTGAGCTAAAACTCTTTGAGACACTTAATTAGTCAGACCGTCACATTTTCTTTCTTTTTGCTGTATTTTATGCTAATATTGGGATTCCTGTGGTATGAGTATATTATATACAGAATAATTCATGGCTGCACGGAAATATGGAATTTATCTGCGAGGGTTCGATATCTAGAGTGAGAGCACTTTTATGCAAAAATGATAAAATTGATATTTTCACATGTTAATTATCGTATTTTTTCATGTGTTCAAATACGATATTTCTCAGTGGTAGAAATCCCTGTTATTTATATAATATTAAATGTGTAACAATGTACATATTGTTTTTGTTAGGTTCCTACCCAATGTACTCTTCTTCACTACACAGGATTGCCAACATCTAGCTAATCACCAAAGATTGTTTGGCAGCCAACAGAAATTATGTAAATGTAAAAAGACATCATGTAAACAGCTGACATAGCATAGCGGTTCAGTTTTCATCGTTTTAGATGAACAAAGACACACACAAAAAAAACACAACAAGAAAGAAATATTAAAACGTAGTCTACCCCCCAGGGGCGGATCCAGAAGTTTGTCAGGGGGCGTCCCAATTGCAAATGAAGGGCTCGTCAGGTGTTAGGGAATGTAAAATAGTGGTAATTGCAGCGCTAGGGTGGTGTCCGGTGCCACTAATGAGACACCCCCTAGATTCGACACCTAATTAACCTGAAACGCTGAAGTTAAAAGGTAGTCTAGACATGTAGTGTGCTAAAAAAGTACCTCACTGAGCAGTTATATATGCACAAGGCAACAAGCTCTACTGAATGACATTATTATCCAGCGTCAGTACACAAACCATGTATAGATGACCATTGTTATAGCCAGTCTTATATTTGTAACCAGTATTCAGCTGTGAACGCTAGTATGATGAGACTGCTTGGATATGAAATAAAATCAATTATTCCCATATTTAGCGAATCTGCTTTATTTGGATTACAATAAAGTATTTTAAAGATAAAGATCATAACCGTGCAGTCCATGCGTGAATAGAGTACAAACACTAAAAGTGTGCAACATAAATACCACTAAATACTGCTAAATTATGCAAATTCTTTTGTTCTCTATTGTTTAATCAACACTATTTAGTGGTAAATAGTACAAAGTATTGCACACTTTTAGTGTTTGTACTCTACCAACAGTATATATATATATATATATATGTAATTAATAAATTGTAAGTAGTTTTATTGTACAGGGCCCCTATAGATTCCAGCCTATGGCTGAATGGGCTACCCTGTTGAAATAAAGTCAACTTTATTATTATCATACATTTTACGCACTACCTCGAATCTGATAGGCCGAAAGAATATGGTGAATTTGCGATAACATGTTAGCTTGACAGGATAACTCTATTATCAGTAGCAAATAATACATTTATTCTGTCCAGTTCCCAGTTTCCCTTTGTTCTCAGGACATTGATGCGAAAATGGCGGCGCGATTTGCTTGTTGTTGTCGCTCAGTCTTTGTTATCTGATTATAATTGCATTTTTACTAAACAAAATGTATAATACAACAATTATTGAATTCGGTTTTTTCGCATGATATCGTAAATTATCAAAACCTCGAGTCTGTATAACTGCCTCAGCCTACTGCTTCGGCAGATAACATGGCGTTTATCTTGATAATTTACGATATCATTCACCTCCTCCAATAATTGCTTATTCAAGTATAGCTAATTCAATTAAAGTTGTCACTGAAAAAAGCCTAATTTTGAGATCAAAACGACCAAGAACGCGGCGCTTATTCGAGTAAATATGGTAATTGTTTTAAAAATATTAAGTACTTATTAGAGTGATTTCACATCACGCATTTTAGTATGCTAATGAGTAAAATAAGATGCTAATGAGCTTTGCACGGGTAACAATACATATTTATCACAAATTGTTTGCATAAATATGACAAAAAATTAAGAGACAAAGCATTAGAACTGGCTGTTTTATTATAATAAATATTTATTAGATAGAACGATAAACGAGATTGACATATTTATTTGCGTTTAATGTATATGCCCCAACGCGAAGCTCATTAGCATATTATTTTACTCATTAGCATACTAAAATGCGTTATGTGAAATCGCTCTATTGACTGAGTGGGAGGGCCGTACGGGAAAATATTTGGCTCGCGGTCATGCGCTCGGTCCGTACAAATGACCAAGAGCCAAATATTTTCCCGTACGGCCCGACCTAACTCAGTCAATAAGTTTTTTATCATATGACCCGTATATTTTGCCCGGCGCGCGCCATTTTTTGTAATGTTTGTACGGACCAGGTGGAAAAAGTCGTACGGACCCCATCACGTGACTTTTTTTCGAAGGTTTTCTTAAGAGCGCGCGCCGGGCAAAATACGGGTCATATGATAAATCATCTTATTGACATCGGCCAATTGAGGGATGACAGAAAACGACTGTGATCACCATCTAAATATCACCCACATCAAAATACACTATTCGAGAATAATATCTCAATCATTTCACACGTCATTGCATTTGCAAATTTTAATTAGGTTGTTTACACTTCTATGTACATTATATTATCCCACGTGAAGAGCTAAACGCTTTATACGGCTCAAGTCTTTTATAAGTTTTCTCAAATCGGGCTTTGAAGCACTACCCTTGCAGGATTCACTCTTTTGCTCCAGAACTGAAAAATAAATAAATAAAAAATTAATGATATCAACAACAATGATATCAACAGGCAAGCAGGGAAGCAGGGAAACAGGCAAGCAGGCAAGCAGGCAAGCAGGCAAGCAGGCAAGCAGGCAAGCAGGCAAGCAGGCAAGCAGGCAAGCAGGCAAGCAGGCAAGCAGGCAAGCAGGCAAGCAGGCAAGCAGGCAAGCAGGCAAGCAGGCAAGCAGGCAAGCAGGCAAGCAGGCAAGCAGGCAAGCAGGCAAGCAGGCAAGCAGGCAAGCAGGCAAGCAGGCAAGCAGGCAAGCAGGCAAGCAGGCAAGCAGGCAGGCAAGCAGGCAAGCAGGCAAGCAGGCAAGCAATATTGTCAATAATACCTTCAATCTGTCTCTCGATTACATCTAGTCTAGTTTCCAGTGATTCTTGAAGCTCTGACACATCATCCAGTAGGTTCATCATAGCTATATGTGTTTCTCTAGACTTACTATCATCATCGTCTTTATCAATAGAACTATTAGAATCGACTATTGTTGGCGCACTTTCATTGGCTGATGATTGTGCGGTATGATTATCCAGTTGTTTGTCCACTGATTCAGGCATGTCATTTGACTCAAGCGTTGATCCAACTGGAACAAGAGGTGGAAGTGGAGAAACCACATCAGTGTCTACAACAGGGTCTGTACTTTGATTTACTGATAAACTTAGAGACTGTTCGGAGATGTCTCCATTCAAGAGTGCACTGTTATTATTATCGATGCCATTTTGGTTGTGATCAGTAAGGGCTGGTTTATTGATCCCATTAGACAATGGTTTTACCATTAATAACGATGTACTGTAGTCTTTATTTGGTGTGGTTGGTGGTGCGTCGTCTGTTCTACACCACATTCCTAATGCAGGATGATTTGGTGACCTGAAAAACAATGACAATGAAACTAACTACACTTTGACAACAAACATCAATAGCCCCCTTCACAGTTCCCTGCGCCATCTTGAAAGGTAGCCGGGCCTTGGCATCAAAGTGAGACGAACATTGAGCTTGCAATGACAAAAACACGTGAATAATTGTACCGTGAGGTGTTAAAAGGTCTCTATCATTGCAAGCTCAACGTTCGTCTTGCTTCGATGCAGAGGCCCGGCTACCTTTCAAGATGGCGCAGGGAACTGTGAAGGGGACTATTAGACATAACGGATACTTATCAACTACCATAATAAAATCATGACAGGATCCCTCTTACTGCATGTCCAGTGAGTGAGCATGTCCAGGATGCTTATCAACTACCATAATAAAATCATGACAGGATTCCTCTTACTGCATGTCCAGGTACCAATACGTAATTCTATTTGATGTATCGAAGCTTACCCTAGAATGTCTATTTTAACTTGTAGACTCTTGAGTACATGACTAACATCATGTAAGTCAGCTACTAAACCATGGGTTGCTAATGATATTTGACTATCATACTCAACATTCTCCTTTTCATCCTTAGAAAACGAGAACTTCGATAGAGATCCTTTCTTGAACCAGTCGAAGTTATTCTAGAAGATAAATGTACTCTCCTTACAACACAGCACTAAACTAGAACAATACATCATCCAGTCTACAAAACACTGGGTGTCTGGTGCTATAATAAAGGTATTTATCGGACAGCACTAAACTAGAACAATACATCATCCAGTCTACAAAACACTGGGTGTCTGGTGCTATAATAAAGGTATTTATCGGACAGCACTAAACTAGAACAATACATCATCCAGTCTACAAAACACTGGGTGTTTGGTGCTATAATAAAGGTATTTATTAACACAGGGCAGCATATGAGCCCGGCTATTTTCATTATTACTGACCTTGTGTTTGGCGCTTTTTCGTAGACCTGATAGGGAAAACACACGAGCAGGTGAGAAGATTGAAACATTGTGAATTAACGATTGATAAACAAGGTACCTTTAGGATTACTACATACGTAGCATAGATACTTGGAACGATTGATAAATAGATTGATAAATAACGTACCTTTAGGATTACTACATACGTAGCATAGATACTTGGAACGATTGATAAATAACGTACCTTTAGGATTACTACATACGTAGCATAGATACTTGGAAGGTACAGTCTGTTCTGTTAATCCTACACATTCACTGTGTTGCCATGTTAGACACTGTTCACACTAAAAATACATCACAACAATTAGTTCTTATAACAAAAAGTCTACAAACAGCAGATCTCAAGATGATAATACTATTAATATAGCCGCCTGTAGCCTGCAGGAACGAGCGAGCAATGGAAACGTCTATAAATAAATACTATTATTACGTAAGACAAACCTGTATCATAAATCCACCTTCTTCTGTTTCACCACATCGACAGCGAATCACATCGCCATCACGTGGAACCTCTTCTTCGACACTTTCGACTGAACCGAAAAAACTGGATTCACTTTCAGTGCCAGGTTCTATCTCGAGCTCTATGTCCTGGCTGCTAGACAGTGAATCTACCATGATATCTTCACTAGGAGATACTAACATGTCAATAGGTACTTGTTCTGTGCTTAGTTGGCCTGGTGCAGATGAACGATGACATCGTCTTTTACTTGGACCACTGACGTCCGGTGAACTCTCAGGTGTACCATCAGATCGCATTGATGCTAGAAACAATATTAAAAACAATATCATTAATCTAGAGTCCGGTAATGACACGGTACCTTTTTTCTTTAATTTTAGTTTTATATAGCTAGTTTAACTGAATATGCGCCGCATTTTTAACGCTTTAAACAGCAATGGAAATAATTTTTAATCAAAAGCTATATTCTACAGTAATTATATTTCACCGCTCGCCCATTAAGTTATCTCCCCAATATTCATAGTTCTGATCAAGAAGGGGACAGTAGATCGAGAATGTTTTTCGCTTATTCGAGTAAATACGGTATTAAAAAACCCGTTGAATAGTGCAAGTTCTAACTCAAGCATTCAGCAGGGTTAACGTAGCGTAGTGTTTACAAGTGTTGGTATTGTGATGCTAATTTGCCAACCACTTTCACAATAGATTTATTAATATTCTTTATCCTACTAATAGTTGGTTAGCAAAACCATAACAAAATACGCCACAGTACGCCGCCCACCTATAGGGGGTATAAGAAACATTCCTTTTGTTTTAGTCAACAAGGAATTAGTACCTGAGGATCGTTTCCTTTTGATCTCTTTTCCTCCAGGACTATGGTAGTACTTGGTGTGGTAATCAAGGCCACTCTTTTTACGGAATGATTTATCACAGTCTTTGATAGGACATTTGTACTTATTGTGATCCAATTCAATGACGAGTTCTTTGGGGGCAACGTGACCTGCAAAATACAATATATCATGATATATCACATAACTCTTGGATAAAGCTAGTTCAAAAAACGTTGAATATTGAATAGTGCATTCCAGGATCAAAGGGCATCGTGGGCCTCATTAATTTGAAATAAAAAAAAGAAGAGACAGCGATTCACTCTCTATATGTAGCTACAATCATTGTCAAAAATAGTTGGCACGATTTTAGTATTTTATCTCATAGTGACTACTTCATTTATTTTAAGTATAAAAAATCCCCCCCCCCCCCTCCCTTCCCCCCACATCAATGTTGGTGTGAAATGATAGCGCATTGACAGGTCAACCACACAAGCACCAAACAATGACTCCCTCCTCAACATTGCGAAGGGGGTTGGGGGGAGTAGTAGAATTTCAGCAGTGCTAAAATTACTTTATCACATTCGTGCCAACACTTTTGTCAATGATTGTAGTATATTGTTTCGGAGCAATATTATATGGGCCAAAATGCATATCGATCTTGGAGTACAATATTCAGTATTCAACGTTTTGTGAAATAGCTGTATATTGTAAGGGAGGTTTCTTAAGGAATAATTTGCAGTCACGCTACTTACAATTATGAGGAATTGCTAGCTAGTACATGTATGAGCAAGTCAGTGAGGTTGTTTTTATTATACACCCGTTTCAATTAACATTGATTATCTAAAAATGTTTGATATGGGACTGATAAGAATTATGGGAGCCCATTAAATTCAAAGGCTCTATTATAATCATGCACACTTGAATATAAATGCTTACTTGAGAAATACTGTTATCTGTACTATACATCATTGACAAGCATGATAAAAACAATGCATTTGATGAACTCCCATAATTCCTATTGGCCTTAATCATTTCTAGATGAGCAACTTGAATGGAAATAACATGTTTGATTGAACTAACCTGCCTCCTTTCCCTTCCTTGGCTACAGAAACAAACAAAGTGTTTAGTACACATATTTATACACAAAAGTATTTTTATAAAGAAGAATAAAAGGCCAGGTGCCGGTTGTACGAAGCCTGAATAGCACTATCCAACGAACAAATTCCTATCCACCGGATAAATCCCTATCCAATGGATACAACCTGTACAAATTCTATACACTGGATAACTCTTACCCAGTGGATAACTTTATCCAGGCTTCGTACAACTGACCCCAGCAGTTGCTTTGTATAGCAGCTCTGATTGTGCAATAAACATTACAATCAGAATGATTAATAAGTTATTATAATCCCATCATAATATCTGTTTGTTAAATATATAGAAGATATTACATGGTGGATTGAAGAGAAGATTAACTTCAAATCTTCAAGCTGGCATGTAATTATCTTTTAATACCGGTACAGACACACATGTACAAAAAATGACATCATTTCTACTTTCAAAAATGTGTGAAATAAAATTATTGATTCAAAAATACTTACCCTACCCCCCAGAGCAGGGTTTGGCAAAGGAGTGGTTACAGTAGATGTGCTGTTGTTACCAGTAAATAGCTGTGGTGTTGTCTGTTGTGGTTCTTTTATTTCTTGTTCAGTTGTTTTCTCATCTACCATTACAGGTTGTTTTATACTAGCTGTCTCTGTGTTGATTTGCAATACAGATTCCTTGGGTGTTGCACTAATGTGTTTATTTTCAGTACTTCTAACATCACTAGTTGATGTTTTTAAATCATGATCAGTGGGTTTCCATCGCCTCATTAGTTTGGCTGCTTCATTCTCAGATGATGGGCTGTGATGGGAAGACGACTTCACTGGATGTGGTGGCTCTGACAAAAAAGTATAATTGTATCAAACAAACTCCCAATAGACAAAATCAACATTGCTATGTACGTTTCCACACAATTCAGATATTTTGGTAATAAAATTATTTCTCTTATGTATGATATCACATGGAAAATTTATATTCTCAGTGGTTTTAAATTGGGTGGAAACATACATAGCAACACATTAGCTGATTAGGTCTATGGCACAGAGTGCGAATCCATCAATTGATTATTTAATTATACATTTTATAAGTAATGATTTAGAAACACATAAGGATGTAAAAATGAGACTAAGTAAGGAAATAATTTTATGAGGTTTTGGAACCATCACGCTCCATTATCAAATTATAATAATTACAATAAAAATTACAATAAGCAGAAAGTTCGCTTATAAAGAAACAAAACTAACTATTACAAAAAACTATTCAAAAAACGTCTGACCTGAAATGATGTGTGAGTGGAATGTATTGGTTGGTCAAGGTATTATTGCATGTTGCTTACCAACCTTGAATCGTTTACATATAAATAATATAAGCACAGAACAAAATATGCTGGAAAACCCTGCAGACAAGGTTTGAAAAAATTCAATATTGCTGTGACCTTTTGATGTTTGAATTCATATCATCCATAGTGCATTAAGGGCTTGGTATGCAACAACAAAACCTTTGCCAACCTTTTTTGAAATAGCTGTATTCCTATAAAAAGCTACTGTATATTTGTAAATATTAAGTTAACACTACCTGACTAGCTCCGCTATTAGCAGGTACGTGTATTATATTAGTTTGTAATACTGTATGGAAATTAAATAAAGTCAAAGTCATGATCCTTTTTG
The DNA here is from genome assembly GCA_949775045.1 of Metridium senile. Classification (NCBI taxonomy): domain Eukaryota; kingdom Metazoa; phylum Cnidaria; class Anthozoa; order Actiniaria; family Metridiidae; genus Metridium; species Metridium senile. The sequence continues at coordinate 13,581,635 of OX459101.1, read as the reverse complement.
TTACAAGATTAGACGTTATGCTTTCTCATTGAATAAGCTGTAAAATAAAAGTAGTAATTGGTAGGTCTAAACAAAAGCATTGATCTAAAACAACTACTCACCATGTCTCCACTTCATGTCGTCATGTTTTGGTGGTAAGGGTCGATATTGTGATGCATGGGAGAGACTGTGTGGTAACCAGGAACCATGACGTGCTGGTGCTTCTCTGTAATGTGGAATATGTTGTGTAGGTGGAGTATGTATGTGTCTTTGTTCTACTTGCATGAGACGAGCTAAAGCACTTTCATGATGAGGTGGTGCATCTTGTTGCATATGGTATACTGGTGCTGTACAATTGGCACATAAACCTACAACATAAATACACTACCAGTTAATTCTCAAAGTGTAGCCAGTTTTATGTCTCTTGTTCCTCAAATAATAAGGATGGGACACACTAGCAACCTGTGACAAGGCTAAAAAAGAAAGAAGACACTAGATAACATCGTCCTTCTAAACTCTAAGTCTTATTGAATAGTAAAGTTCCAATTTATTATAGTTTACAATCTGGTATTCAATACGAATACCCCTCACTCAATGTTGCTCATATGGTTCCCAATACCATAAAGCAAAGGGGAGTGGTTACTCAGTTTGATAAGTGTTCAAGCAATGACATAGTGAATACTTACATGCCATGGGAGGTCTTGTATCATAGGTAGGAGGACCAGGGGGGTACATGACATATCCTCCTGCTGAATGGGCATGTAGATGAGAGGGAGTAAGGTGCATAGGATGGGTCATCCTTGGGGGGTGAGGGTAGTGCTGTTGGCAATGTGGATTATTGCAGCATGGTGGGTTGGTTGGGGATGCATATATTAGTGGTGGAGGTACACTATAATTAGTATCCATTGGATAATGGCTTCCAAGAGCTTGTTTTGGACTAGGAAGTTTTGTTGGGGGTGGTGTGGGTAGCCTAGGTGGCGGTGGTGGGGAAGGTGATACAGTCATCTGAAAGGCAGAAGGGGATTGTACAGTAGCTCCTGCCTCTATCTGTCTTTGTGCTGACAATTTCCCTGTAATCTGATTTAGACGGAACTTTTTGGCTTGGAAGTTTTTGGTTTTGCCTGTGGTTGTTGTTGGATTATTTTCTTGTGATGAGTCTGACATAATGTCTAATACAGGTTGGATATCAACTACCGCAGAGTCTTCTGTAAGACTATCAATTATCTTGTCTAGTGTAGCACTGGTTGGTGCTGTGTTAGATGCTTCAGAGGTGGTAGAGACAGCTTCTTGTTTGGGAACCTGGGGGTGCATTACTGCCATTGAATATCCATACCCTCTAGGGCTTATTGCACTACGGCTCCTGGTAGCTCTTCTTTTCTCCCCAGGCTGTTTCTTTAGTGTTTTAGGAGAGATTTTAGCTTTCTTTGATACTCCTTTGCTGTCATTACCTTTTGACTCACATGAAGACTGCTTCAAACTATCATCTTCATTGCTTTTTTGAAGTTTATTTTCTTGTGAGGTGTTTTGTTGGAAATCTTGTAGATTTTCTGAATAATTTTCTACTTTTGCTTCTATATCTTTTGCTTCAACAGAAACAACTTCAATATAAGGCACATCGATGTCTTCATTCTTGTCTTGTCTACAATGATCTTCTGTAACAATTACATTTTTATTTGAAATTTCATCAGGGCTTTCTTTATTTGTAGAAACATCTGGCTTTTCAATATCTTTATTACAGTCTTTATTGCCTTGAGTAGCTTTAGTACTGTCCTTATCACCTTTAGTACTGTCCTTATCACCTTTAGTACTGTCCTTATCACCTTTAGTACTGTCCTTATCACCTTTAGTACTGTCCTTATCACCTTTAGTACTGTCCTTATCACCTTTAGTACTGTCCTTATCACCTTTAGTACTGTTAGTACTGTTCATATCACCCCAAGTGCTGTCCTTATTGCTTTTGGTATCTGCAGAACTATCCTTTTTGTCTAGAGTACCTTTGATACTGTCTTTATCACATTGAGTAACTTTAGTATTGTCTTTATCACCGTGAGTAACTTTAGTATTGTCTTTATCATCGTGAGTAACTTTAGTATTGTCTTTATCGCCATGAGTAACTTTAGTACTGTCTTTATCGCCTTGAGCAACTTTAATACTGTCCTTGTTGCCTTGAGTAACTTTAATACCGTCTTTATCGCCTTGAGTAACTTTAGTACTGTCCTTTTTGCTTTGAGTGACTTTACTACTGTCCTTTTTGCTTTGAGTAACTTTAGTACTGTCCTTTTTGCTTTGAGTAACTTTACTACTGTCCTTTTTGCTTTGAGTAACTTTAGTACTGTCCTTGTTGCCTTCAGTAACTTTAATACCGTCTTTATCGCCTTGAGTAACTTTAGTACTGTCCTTTTTGCTTTGAGTAACTTTAGTACTGTCTTTATGGCCCCAATTGCTGTCCTTATTGTCTTGAGTAGCTTCAGTATCACCTTGAGTATCTGCAGAGCTGTCCTTATGACCCTGATTGATATCTTGATTGCTAGTAGATGCGACACATACATCTAATTCAAGGTTTACATTTGATGTATGGTTTTCATTTGATTCATAGGGCGGTTCACCTTTCTCAATATTATTAACACTCTCTTCAGATTGGACCATCTTTTCAATTTGTGGTTTTTGTGGTGTGCTTTGCAATGGCTTAATGTCTTCAGTATCTTCTAAACTTGTATCAACTGATTTAGGTTCACTTTCTTCTGCTGTAAATGATGATGATCCACTTCTGTAACAATATAGTAAATACAAACATTTAATGTCAAAAAATGTGTGAACAAAAATTAAAAATATTAACTAAAATAAATTATTTATAAAGTGAATAAAATAATTTAATAGATTAAAAAATAGTCGCCCACATTATGGGTTGTGTATATAAAAAAAAAACTAGAAAAATAAATAAAAATCTACTCGATTCTGTTAAAACTATTTACAATATCAATATTATCTATATCATGGTTAAAATGTTTAAAAGTCCTAGTTCCTCTCATGCATAGTACTGCTGACCTAACTAGATTTATAGATAATTTAACTCTGAGCCTATGTATTATATTACTGTAAAATATTAACTACCGGGTAACAATTATTTGCCAAGGCAAGGAAGTGTGGTACTTACATACATGTATATAGCCCATTTCCAATATAGTCCCCCCCCCCCCCCCCCCCCCCAAATAGAGTCTGCTATATGTACAAGCTATTGTCTAGACTGACAAATGTTTTTGTCATAGGACTGACAAAAAGCAAAACTTAATCAATCTTGATTATACTGTACTGTAATTTTACATGTCATAATTGTATGATACTTCAACACCCAACCACTTTTCTTTTAGTACCCAACTGGTCAACTTTAATTGGATGTAGATATTTGACATTTTGCCCAAATGCTATGTAATATTTCAAAGCTGACAATAATTAATATAATTAATGACTATTTTTGTCCGAATTTACAAAAGAAATCGTAACCATGACGACTCAGTGGTCTAAATCCTGATAAAGATTCACCCTAATTTACATAAACTTTAACCTTTTCTCTAATAAAGTTTCATAAATCCTTGATTTTTTACACGTGTTTTATCAGGATTTAAACCACTTGGCTTGGCTGCGTGGTTTAAATCCTGATAAAACACTCCTGCTCATTTACTGAACTATACATAGTATACGAATATGTAGTTTTTGTAGTCACAATATTTATATCCAATGAGTTTGAGCACTCTGAACTCAAAAATTGATATCTCTGATTGACTGTGTTTAAAAGAGTAATGTAGCAACATGTTTTATTGAATTGTCAATATTACTGCTTAATATCAATCAACACAAAACTGTTGATCAGATGGTGTGAGTGTTTATTGATATTTTATTTGGTTCAAAAATAAATTGGAGTTAAAGTCAAATAACTCTAAATTTTACGTGTAATTTGAAACTTTCTGTCATAGATCAAAAACTAAATAAAATATCAAAAAACGCTCAAACAATCTGATAACTAGTTATATGTTGTTTGATATTATGCAGAAATATTGACAATAAAGTAAAACGCGCTGCTACATTACTCTTTCAAACACAGTCTATCGGAGATACCAACTTTTGCTCAGGGTAAAGTGCACATGCACAGTCTGAGCTCTCAGACTTATCAAAGATCAATATTATGATTTTGAAAAACAAATTCGTATTCTACGGCTACTCAGCTTTAAAATGATGTATAATATGTGGGGATAATATCTCATCCGAAGTGCTAGTGATTTTTTTTACTGAGAGACCCAGTTTGACCCCGCGAAGGGTTACAGTAACCTTAATACTGTTGCTTGCATCTACCTGTTAACCGTTGTGACAGAAACATGTTCTGTCTTTCAGTCAAACTTCAATGATTGGCACCCCAAACTTTGCATGTTTGTAAATGTTTTTCATGAAAAAAGGCTAGAAATTTATAGATATGTACTGCACTTGCATCTATCCTTTAACAGATGCAACAAAAATATATAATGTGCGAAATTTACCTCAACAAATTGAATTTACTTAGAGGATTGCATTGGGAGATTGCAAAGTTTGCCGCCAAACTTTGGAAGTTTACATCTAGACAGAACATGTTTTTTGTCGTGGCCGTTAACGGGTAGGTGCAAACGACGGTAAGTAAATACTTGTCAGTACACATACATGTTCTTGATGTCGTCATCTACAGAGATATTATCAGAGACTGGGCTGGATGCATTTGATTCCCTGGGTGTAACTGAGTCAGACCTGGTTAAAATAAAACAGAATGTAAATACACAGTATTTATTCACATTATTAATTGGCCAGACAGCACAAAATGTATCTCACATTATTTACTTCATCAACTATATGTACACAACAGCAACATTTAGCAAAGACAAGGTGAATGAATACACACAGTCAGGCAACCTAATTACTTTAGCTGAGATTTTTTTCTAGATTTTTCAGTATATTGTAATAAATGTGTTCAACAATTTGATGCCAGTGACAGTTCTCCTTATACAACAAAAATGTGTAACACTGTAACACTGACAACAGATATGTAGCAACATTTGTATGTGTGGTCTCTTGTCTGTAATACACATGTCATTGTACATCCCATACAGACCAGTAGAATGTATATTACAAATATAATCTTACTCATGTCTAGGTTTCTTTGTTCTTTTCTTGATTGATTTCATTTCTTTGCTTCTTTTCTGAGCTCTTTGTGCTCTAGCATTAGCAAGTTTGGATTTCCTCTCCATTCGTTCCATTTGTTGATTCAATCTGTCTTTACTTACTGGCAATGCTTGAATTTTCTATAACAACAATAATTGGCCTTAAAGGGGTACATTCTGAACACATGAATTTACAGTGAACACACTCCAAGCATGAACACATTTTGGATGATTATGTGAATATACGCATTTGATCATATGCACATGTTAATTTGGGTGTTAAAAATATTAATTATTATATTCATAATAATTATTTAAATACTATAAATTCATATTTGAAAATTCAAAATAAAATTTGATTATTCAAAATGAAATGTAGAAGCTATAAGAATTAAAGGCAGACTTGTCCACACATTTAACTTAAACAAGAATTTAGTTAAAAATATAATTTTACTGACTAAGTCTAGATAGCTGAGGTCAGACTAATAGTGCATCTTCAAGTCTAGAAATGACGAGTGACTGCATGATGCTATAAGTAGTCAATACAAATTTATTCTTAGTATGATTCCTAAATTACGAAGACATTCTTAATTGGATATCTAACAATTTTAATAGTTTATGTGACTGGATATAAATTCAGTATTTTTGATATTATTTGCTACATACAAATAATTAAATTTTAAGCATAATAACAAATAGTAACAGTTTTAACTCTTTACCCTATTATCTGGCTTAACATGTGATCTTTGTACAATCTTCTTAAAGCCATCATAAAATAATACTTCAAGTGTCCCTAGCAAATAAAATCATGGCAGTTAGTTTGGACAAGTAGCTATTTGGTATAAGGTGAGTTTTACATATAGTTTTGACATTACTATACTGAGCATAAGAGTATTGTGTGAACATGTTTATCATAATTATGACCTGTATTTTCCCCAGCATGTGCACTTAAAAAAAACATCAGAACGCAGCCACGTGATTGGGATGGACAGCTTTCCCTGTATCTTAATTGCTGTGCGAACACAATGGGTTATACAATTTTTGTTGAAACAAACGTTGTCATGACTTTTGGTCAGGCTGTAAATTTTTGTCAGCCTAGTGTGAACAGTGTATCAGAAATTTGATAATTGTCCATGTCCCTCCCAGGCTGCTTAATGAATCTACTGATAAATACCGTCATCATTATTCTTTGTGACTTTAGCTGAGTAATACTTTCCATCGATCCATTTGGCCAACAAACGATCTCCATTCTTCCAGTCCTGAAAATGTAATTGTACAAGTTGTTACTATGAACAAATGACAAAATCTTGATTTGTATTATAAGAATATGGATACTATTTTTACCATTATAGTAGAAGTGCGAGCACCAAAGTTTGATATCTCATTTACAAACTAGCATTTTGTCGGCAGTCAATCAGAATACTAGGAACAAGTTTGACAGAGTGATCCAAGATGCCATTTGATGAATGGATTGATAATTGAATATTGGTAAATCGAATGGTAAATCTCATTCCCTGCTAGCAGGGTCTACTTTTTCCACCATACCGGTCACAATATCATTGGAAAACTAGCCTGTGCTAGCATAAAATGCACGGCGGGCACAAACGGCTTCAAAAACAGCACTTTAAAATGTGGCAATTTTCCATTAATTACAAATATTTTGATAAATTATTATCTTGGTGTTCTGAAATTTTCAGTGGTTGTAATATTGAGGTAGCAATTTTTGAAACATTATTGGAATATTGTGACGTCATAATAAAATGTTACAGAAGTCGAAAAAAATCAATTTTTGCGCTAGATATGATTTAAGGATGTATTTTATGAACCTTTGAGATCGAAATTTTCATCAATTTTTGGTAACTGGAAATGGAGATATGAGGGATTTTATGATTTTGATGACGTCATCTAATATGACATCACAGAAAAATAAAAAATATTATTATTTATTATCAATTACAGAAATTCTAACATCATCTTATTCAATAGTCGATTTTCAGTAAGACAGTATAGCTTATAAAATCATCGATATAGTAACATATAACATATATTTAAAAGATATTTGTGACGTCATAATGACGTAGCGGTGATTTACTCATTTTTTCAACCTCAATTTATAGCCCTCTAAGTGCAAAAATCAAAATTCTAAAACGATACGATTTTCCAGCATTCTTATATCATCTCATTCGCATTAAAGTTAGAGAGAAATGTTTTGAAATGAAAAAAAATGTACCAAGCAAAATGTTTTTCCAAAGTTTTATTAAATTTTTTTGCCGCAAAATTTTCGTGGGAAAGATTTTGGAGGTTAAAATCGCCATAACTCAAGTTTCCATCACCCAAATAAAAAGAGGTTTTCAGTTTTAGAGTCCTTAGAAGAAGGGGAATGATATTTGATGCAAAACAGAAATTTCATCATGAGCGCTTTTTAGGTCGTTTGTGCCCGCCGTGATGAGATTCAACTGTTTGATTTACCGGTTATTCACAAATCAATGGCTCAAGCTCTATTTTGGCTCAAACTCATTTCTAGTATTTTGATTGACAGCCGACAAAATGCTAGTTTACAAACAAGACATCAAACTTTGGGGCTTGAATTTAAACGACAACAATAATAAATATTTTAAAAAACATGGTTTTCATGTACAATGCTTATGAAATAACTGTTTTGACAAAGAAGGCCTCTTCACACAATCAGTCAACATTTGCATTGGCTAGTTCCATTCAGAATAATTATCATTGAAATCACAACATGTAAAAGATATATTATGGTTATATGTTGTATGTTTCACAAATAGAAACACTGGATTACTCATATCTATATTGATTCTTTCTATTAAATATATATTTATATTTTTCATATATATTATATGTTGATACGTTTTTTTCCCCCTTTTTTTATTGAGATTTTCCAGCTACAAACATACATATTTACATACATCTAGGCAAGTTAATTAACATACCACACAAGAAAAATTACTTATAACACCTACAACTAAACAAATATCCCTGTATTCCAATATGAACTTAAATGTACAATAATTGAATTGACAATAATGCCTCTTCTGTCAAGGCTCAGATTTCAGCCGTTGGGGTTTCGTGTGCCCGCGATACTCTCCCCCGTAACGGGGAGAGAGTATCGTGGGCGCACGAAACCCTAACGGGTGAAATCTGAGCCTACTTTTGTCGGGCTGGTTTTAAATTTACAATCATTAAATTTGCAATAATGCCACTTTTTAGCACTATTTAGCAATTTGTATATCACTGATATTTTGTTTGCACTCGATTTTTCTAAGTAAAAACAGTTAACGCAAAATGTACATTATTACATATTACATTGAAGATAAAAGCAGATAAAATAAATCATGAATAAAAGTATTAACCTTGTAGTCGTAAACATCCATCTACAGTAGAACACCCACAGCAAATATGCAATGAAAATACAAGTACACGGGTTACTATTAGTTATAACTATTTATGTCAACAAAATACAAGACAAAGGTTATAACTTTGAATGAAACCCTTGGAATGAGTGTTAGAACAGTGTATCTTGCATCAACACACAAAAACATTATTTTAGATTTCTTTACATATAAGTTAACAATAAAATATCAAAAAATAATGTTGAAAATGCTTTTTTTTACTATTGTTTGATATGTATTATTTTAAAACATGTGCTAAATGCTGTTGCACTATGAATCCAAATATTAAAAATGTGTTAGTTAATTTGAATACTGTTTTATGTTAGATGAACCTAATTTTCTTTTTTGAAGGTTCAAAAATCAATGTCTGATCTCATTACACTTACAATATTATTGATACTGACAGTGTCATAGCATTTTACTAGAATTTTTACACACGCTCTGACATGCTACATTTTGTTTACAACAGAGGACCAAGACATGCTCAGTAAAAAAATGTATATAAATTTTATACAAGCAATACAAAACTTGTGTCAATATACATGTACTGTGAAAGGAACTGAGGAACTGTAGAGCAGTCAAAGAAACACTTGGCTATGCTTTGTATTTCTTTACAACTTCTTTCTTGCTAGTGAGTTTGTATCACAGTTTATAGGCACACACATTGTTTTATATTTCTTTTAAAAAATGCCTACAAGAACAAAGTCTACACTTGAGGAAAGGTGTGGGAAAAAATACAAAAACAATTAACACTTGCCTACCAGTTGATGGCCATTTATTATATAAAAGAAAATAATTGTACAATAATCATTTTCATTTCCATTCAAATACAATGAGATGCTGTTACTATGGTAAATACTAAAACTGTTATGGAATTTTTAATTAATACATATAATATAGTAGATTCTGATTGGTTACTAGGACTCCTATTGGATAGCACCCTTCCAGATGTAAATCACTGATAAATGTCGTCATGTGATAACACTTGTCCAAACAATGGATTCAAGTCTTGGCTCTTGGGCAAAAAAAACAAAACTTGTCCCAAAAGCCTTAACTTCAATCAATTGTTCAAAATAATTTCAATGTAACTGTAATAACAGGTATTCACACAGGCTAACTGCATTAAAACAAAAATTACTCAAAAGCTCACTGTTATAATACAGAGCTTAAAATGGCAAAATAAGTAACATAATAAATGCCCAACCTCAACACAGGACAGGTGTATAAAAAAACATATCATATCATATATATTGCTGACCCAATCATTGCCCAAACCCAAGGGCACAAAGAGGCTTATGGCTAATGGTTGTCATTCAGACCCTGAATGTTGGTCTGGGTGTGAATTTGATCTACCATAATTATAAAATATTTGATATAAATCGTGCGCTTTGATTGGCTGAGAAGCATTCTCTATAACTCAACAGTGCACGCAACATCGATTTGTTTGATTTTAACTACTGAATATTTTATAAAAGAAATAGAAAACTTAGCAGCACTTGGGAATTTTAAGAACACTTGAGAAGTGCTGAGAAGTACTCCGCTACGCATCGTGCTTCTCCTATCGTTTCTCTCGTCTTCTTAAAATTTCCATGTGTTCTATATCTCAATAGAGCACACTGCCTCGTTTTGCTATTTCTTCATTAATAATCTGATGCTATACATACTGAGCCATCCACAAATGTACTGGTTATGTTTTGGGTTGATAAAAATAATGTTAATAAAGTACACACTTTTTGTATCAAACTTGATACATAGTCCCCTTCACAGTTCCGGGCACCATTGAAAAACAGCCAGGCCTTTGCATCAAAGCGAGATGAATGTTAAGCTTGCAATAATAGAGACATGTGAATAATTGTCCCACGAAGTGTTAGAAGGTCTGTATCATTGTAAGCTTGTTGTTTGTCTCGCTTCAATGCAAAGGCCCAGCTACCTTTTAAGATAGAACTGTGAAGAGGCCTATTATAATCATGATATAATACAAGTAATAGTTACCTGACATTGGGGTTCTGTTTTATCTTCTTTAATGTCTGTCGAACGATGATAAGGTCGTATTTTAACACTGTCATATGATATCCATTCATCAAAACGCTGATTCCATCCTTCAAAATGAATTAATGCCTTTCTTGCTGATGGTTCAACGCGGCAAATCTTGGCAGGATACCTGGCAATCAGATAGAAATTTTAACATCATGTTCAGGACAGTGAGTCAATTGCACTACTCTCAAAATCTAAGATATACTTTTTTCTAAGAGAAGGATTAGAAACATTTTTGGCAATCATTGCATGCAAGGAACATCCAAATTAAGCAGTACTTTTGGTACTGAATGGTGAAAATGTCTGCTCAAACCTATATTTCACCTGGCCAAATACCAAAATTGACCAGACATTGAACGTTGACTGGCCATTATTTCTAGCCCTGAACTAATGTATATAGCTATTCCAAAAAACATAGAATACTGAATACTGCATTGCAAGACCCAAATGCATTTTCGGTCATACAATATTGTTTAAAGTAAAATAAATAATAATTAGTTATTCTATTCTTAGTGCATTCCACCCAATACAATATATGAACTGGTTATATGGGGAGTAAATATTGCTGTATGTTTATATCAAACTAATCAGATCCACAATGCCCTTTGGTTTTGGAATGCGCTATTCAGTATTCAATGTTTTTTGAATTCCAAAAATCGTTGTTGCAATGAAAGCTACAGTCTACACTCTGAATCCTGCAAAAGATATTGGTATTTCTTCTCTTGTTATCAATTCATTCATAGCATATTCTGTTTGTACGTGTTTGTGTTGTATAACCACAACAAGCAAAACAAATATTGTAAAAGAAACAAGCTATAGCATCAACAACCATTTTCGTAATAAGTATATATAATGGCTAAAAAAAACGAAGAAACAAGTAACATCCCCGGTTATTCTGCCGAACATCAAAATAGGGATAGCAAAAATGGTGGTGGAATCTGTTTATTCATCGACGAAAATCTTAAATATGTTAAGAAAGATAATCTATCCATAAATGATAGTACAAGTCTTGAATCCTTGTTTATTGAAATTATTAATGAAAAAACAAGAAACTTTGTAGTAGGAGCTGTTTACAGACCACCAAATAACAAATACGTAGATTTTGAATTGGCATTAAATCGTATACTATCCCAACTTGATAGGAGAAACAAACCTTGTTACATTTTAGGAGACTTTAATATTGACCTTTTAAAGTACAATCAATGCAACTTATCCAATCAGTTTTTTAATCTATTATCATCCTCATCATATTGACCTTTAATCTCAAAACCTTCTCGCGTTACTGATAAAAGCTTTACACTGATTGACAATATTTTTACAAATAACAATGTTGATGAGCACCTAAATGGTAACATGATAAACGATATCTCTGATCACTTACCAATCTTTACTATCACCAAAGAAAGAATCAATCACACTGCTACAAAGATTAATGGCAATATTTTAACTACCACAAGAGTAATCAACCAGCATGCACTTGACGCATTCTACAGTGAAATTAAATCTTACTGCTGGGAAAAGACTTATAATGAAAATGATTCTCAAAAATCATTAGAATTTTTTTTATCGGAGTTTTGTGAAGCATATAACAAATTTTTCCCACTAAAGACAATTAAAAATAAAAATAAACCGAAACATAACCTCTGGTTAACACAAGGGCTTAAAAAATCATCAAAAACAAAAGAAAGGCTTTATAAAAAATTTCTTAAGAAACCTTCTAAAGAAAATCACAACAAATACAAATTATACAGAAACAAATATAATCACGTCATCAGGATAGCAAAGAAAAACTATCATAACGAAAAATTTAACAAATCAGCAAATGACCCTAGATCAACATGGAAAGCAATTAATGAATTATTATGTAAAAATAACTCACTGAAAACACTTCCATCTACTTTTGATTGTAATGGACAATTAACTAAAGATCCAAACATCATTGCAAATAAATTTAACGAGTTCTTTATTCAAGTTGGTCCAAATCTTGCAAAATCATAATCATAAAATCATAATACAAGTGATTTTGAACAGTACAGTGATTATAGACTCAATTTTTATTTACGACACTACGTGTGAAGAAATTATACAAGTAATTAAAACATTAAAAAACAAAAATAGTTGCGGAATAGATAATATTAGTACAAAAGTAATTAAATATGTGGCTTCCCTAGTAGCACCTCCACTGTGTCACTTCAACCGTTCATTTCAGACAGGCAAAGTTCCCAATCAGTTTAAAGTTGCTTTGATATCACCAATACATAAATCATCTGAAGAAAGTGTATTTTCTAACTACCGACCTATATCCGTTCTACCGTGTTTATCAAAACTAATCGAAAATATGATGTACAATAGACTAAACAATTTTTTACAGAAAAATAAAATACTATCTGACAAACAATATGGTTTTCGTAGCAAACGCTCCACTGACCTAGCTATTATTGAGCTAGTAGATAAAATAACAAATTCAATTGAAGACAACAAACTAACAATTGGCATTTTTCTAGACTTATCCAAAGCATTTGACACAGTAAATCATTCAATACTCTTAAAAAAACTAGACTTTTATGGTATATGAGGAAAATGTCATGACTGGATCAAAAGTTACCTTGATAACAGAAAACAAATTGTTAAGTTTAATAATGTTCATTCCAAAGAAATGACTATTGAATGCGGAGTACCTCAAGGCTCTGTTTTAGGACCCCTTTTATTCCTAATATATATAAATAGGTTTACCAGAATTTTTATCATCCTCATTATTATCATAACAATTTATTACAAATTTAATACAGTTAGTACAAATTAATATATATCTACGTTGTACTATGTGGCTGAAAAAACTCAACAAAATGACCTCCTTCATAACTCAATTGCAGGTAAAGCATGTACCACAAAAGTCAGAGACAATAGACAAAACATATAATTTCAAGTTGTCAAAAAGATTAAAGATGTATTTTCTATTTTGAAACCTTTGAAAGCATTGACTCATTCCATAGCGGTTGATCTTGGCATAATAGAAATAAAAAAGGGTATTATTATTATTATTTTATCCTTTTTACATTCTGTTTCGCACAACTTTTGCCATTTTAGTTCTGCATTTAGTTAGGAAATTAAAATGTAAAGAACAAGTTTTAAAACATCAAGATTTCAAGATATTCAAACTGACATTTCAAATAATTTGACCAATAAGCTTTCAAGTGCCTCAATCACAAAATGTACGCTGTGTCAACAGCAATAGACACAGCATAAGATGAAGAATGACACACTGGTCATATTTATGAACTTTTAAGCATAAAAATTATACATTCTGTGTTGTATTTCCCAAAAATATTATTTATCATTCGGGACAAATTTGATATTTTTTTTAATATCAGTGCAGATGAATAAATTATCTTGCTGAAGTCATAATTTTGCAAGAAAACTTATATTAAAATCCTGTTTATTGATTGACCAGAACTGAACACTCGGAATACACAATATTGAAAATAGAATCTCAGCATTTGGATGTGTTAAATACAAAGGCCCGCTTTAACATTTACAATCGAGTTTGATGCGCAGAACAATGGCGTATTAAAATAGAAATGACGACTGACCGAATGTACAATAACACTGTACTAATTACGCTAAATTTAACAGTATTTGTGATGCAGAATTATTGCATTCGAGCTAAAAGATCTAATATTCAGTTTCGAGTCCATCTAAGGATTCTATTTAGAGATAACAATGACATTTCGGTTGTTTTTAGACAAACAAAATTTGTCAAAATACCGAGCGAAATTGAGGTTTAATCTTACATGGAACATGAGCAGTGTTCGAGATCAAACTACCGATTACAAAATAAGAAATGAATTTTGGGGCAACAGAACTCTACAATTTACACAGTAATTTAATTAACTTGGCTATAGTACGTAAGATTTCTTATTAACCATCAAATGATCGAGCGATCAACATTGCACCATTATTGCATACATTATTTTGAAGTTGCCGCCTTTATTATTTGAATATGCTTCGTTCGTTTTGCCGTTAAAATACGACACTTAAATGAAGAATTACTCTAGTAAAGCTGTTTACAAATGTTCACTTACCATTTCTGAGTAAAGTCCTGGGCTTCAATTCTAGTACCAACCTCAAAAAGAATTGTTTTCGACGTTGATCCTTGGTTGGACATGCTAGCAAATAAACTTGCTATTCATCGACAAAATAAAGCGAAAGCACTTCTATTTTACCACGGAAATTTAAACTACGAATTCATCTTTCGTTTGAAGCAAAAGCGATGCCTCGTTCCATTGAGACTAGGTTGGATAAATACCGTCCAACAACGAGAAATTCAATGTTGACATTTCGAGCGACAAGAAAACATGCTGCTGGCGCACTAAACACGAGGGTTGGAATGATATCACCCACAATGCATTGCTGTGTATATCAAGGGGAGCAAGGAGCTAGCTGACTAACAAAAATATATAAACTAAACAGAGTTTTAAAATAACTCACAAAGACCACATAGCCTGAGAAAACAGACGCTCTTTCGCTCCTCTTCCCCCTGCGAAACTTGTTAAGTTAGTTAGTTTCGCGGGGGGAAGAGGAGCGAAAGAACGTCTGTTTTCCCAGGCTAAGACAACAAAGAACTCTGAAAAAGGAAAAGGATCACAAAATGGCGGCAAACAAAGAACGTTTACAATAATTTATTAGTTTTCTTGTGCATTCGCTCGTTTAAAATCGTTCATATCTCATTCAATTATAAATTGTAGTTCGCTCCTCTTCCCCCTGCGAAACTTGTTAAGTTAGTTAGTTTCGCGGGGGGAAGAGGAGCGAAAGAACGTCTGTTTTCCCAGGCTATAAATATTAAAGACCACAAAGAACTCTGAAAAAAAAAGATCACAAAATGGCGGCAAAAAAAGAACGTTTACAATAATTTATTAGTTTTCTTGTGCATTCGCTCGTTTAAAATCGTTCATATCTCATTCAATTATAAATTGTAATTCGCTCCTCTTCCCCCCGCGAAACTTGTTAACGGTTAGTTAGTTTCGCGGGGAGAAGAGGAGCGAAATAACGTCTGTTTTCCCAGGCTAAGACCACAAAGAACTCTGAAAAAGAAAATATCACAAAATGGCGGCAAACAAAGAACGTTTACAATAATTTATTAGTTTTCTTGTGCATTCGCTCGTTTAAAATCGTTTAAAATGCATTTGATCATCGAGTCATGTTAAAATGCGCGTTATAAGCATTAAGCATTTTAATGCTTAAAAGCATTATATCACATTCAATTCTTATTTTTCTTCTATTATTTCTGTTATCTTCTATCCACAAACAACTATTAATTTAAATCTTCAACTTCGTCCGAAGCCTAACTATTAGCAATCACAATAAGGCCCATCCTCGTAAGCTATCATCTTCAGGATATAAATAGTTCTTGGTTTCCCAGCTTACTTGGGTATTACACTGAGAACACTCGAACAGCTAGTGAGCACTTTGAGTTTTGCGTTTCTCTTTTTACTCACTCTGATAAGCTTACTGATCCATTGAGTGAATAGATTGGAAATTAGATTTATATGAATAGTTAATATGTGAACTCAGTACGTTTTAAAGCAGTAGAATGTTTAGAAAATAATAACCTGAAGAAAGTGTTCACGGTTCGAGTTTCCTCACTCCCGGTCCTCACCGTAAGAAACGAAAAACAAGTTTTTGTTGTCCCACTTTCCTTGTCCATCTGCATGACTAAATGACCGCCTTTTCTTCTCAAAAAATGTTCAGTTTTATTCATCTTCACCAGTTAATTTTCCTTGTGTCAAATTAAATTAAACAAATAATGGAACTGAAAAATCTACATTTGTAAATTAATTTTCTTCGTAAAGTTTTTGAGCCCGCACCACATCCAAAATGACATTGCGGTATGCCACATTAGAAGATACTGGTTTAGCCAATCAGCGTGAGCCACTTGGTTCCATAATTCATTCATAGCAGTTTTTTGTTCAAGTCATAACCATTTTATACGTATTTTTACTTTACTCTTTGTAGCGAAATGCAGTTTGTCTACGGTAAGGAAAACGGTGTATATTTCCTATAATGTATTTTTTTATGTGCACAGTTGTTTAGATTACTAATATTGGGTTTTATTTTTGGAATATCCAGGTATTTATTGTGTGTCTCTCTTCTTGACCACGGCCAAGGCTTTGTATGGTCCAAGTTCTGATGTTGTAGAACTAACCGCTAACAACTTCAATACCAGAGTTGTAAATGATGATTCAGTGTGGATGGTAGAATTTTATGCACCTTGGTAAGCCCCTATTAGATATTTCAATTATACGCTTGATAATGTAAACTTGAATGTTTTCTTTGAAAAAATTTTGAAAGTTTTGAATACAGCTGCTTTAAACAAATTCATTTGAATGTCGTATAGAAATGTATTAATTACATTACTTATTCTTACAAATTCTTACAAATTGTTTATTTAGATCTGTATTTATTTTAGGTGTACATTACACGAAAACCTTGTTTTTGTTATAAATGCTCACACATGGCTCTTGAATAATCAGTCAAGTGGGAGGTTTACTATGGTGGACTAGGACGGGTCTTTTAACTATTGTGTTAAACAAGAACATTTTCTTTGCACAGGTGTGGTCATTGCAAAGCACTTGCTCCTGAATGGACCAAGGCAGCCTCTGCCTTAAAGGTATATAACCATGGTACATCAGAGCTAGTGATTGTTCCATATGACAATATTTTTTGATATTTCTACCTTATAATTTCCAAATTATTATACATAGATGAATTTGAATAAATAGAACAACATGAAATGCATATGAAGGAGTAAATTTTAATCATTATTATTATTTATTATTAAAGATTTTATTGTTAAATATTTTTTTTGTACCTTAGACTGCCTACAGCCTCTCAGGGGATGGGGAGAGAACCTCTGGATATTTTTCAACATTATTCTAGTAATATCTCAATGTTGCTACTGTGTGTACATATTGAGTTAAGGTTTTAGTTCCATTATTATATATTATTTCAATTAGATTAAGACTTATCCATGTTTTGTGTAGGGAGTTGTAAAAGTTGGTGCTGTTGATATGGATGTACATCAATCTGTAGGTGGACCATACAATATTAGAGGATTTCCCACTATAAAGGTGAGCATTTGTAGTTACCATGACAATGTTGATTGATATTACAAACATTATTTTGCCGTCCATGTGTAACCATGGATACTTAAACAGGTGTTTTCACCTTGACCTTTTGATTCAATTACTGTTAATCATTCTATTTGTTATGCCCTGACTTGATTTACTCAGAAACACAAGGCAAAAGCACTGTCATGGTTGGTGAGAAACTCTTGTCTCAATACATGTTAATGTTTGTCATTTCAGATATTTGGTGCAAACAAACAGTCTCCTAAGGATTATAATGGTAAGATATTGTAAAAATAAGCCTCTTATTCACAACAACAAGGAAGAACTATTGTCAACAATATAGTTGAAGGTGAAAATAGAGAAAACTGTGTCTCCATTGTTTTTACCAAGATTGAAGCTTTATAGCTTGATAAATTTATTTTGTGAATGCGTAGTGTGAACTGAAAAATTATGCAATGAATACCCATAATTTAGTTAAAAATTGTAAAGCCAAGCTTTTTATCATGTTTTATAAAACATAATTAATGATACATGTATATTGACAAAAGAAATCATAGCTGTGAAGGTTGTATATTAGATACAAAATCTTACTGATAAGTTTCAACTTAAATTTTTCTGGCCAGATTTACTTTTATCTTAAACTTTTTAGTAAAATATAAAAGAACTTAGCTGTGGAGGTGTATATGTAATTACAATACTCACATCTGATTTGTTTGAGATATACAACAGCTTGTCTTTGACTTGCTATTGTATCCCCCATACAGACCAGCCACTCATATTGTATATATTACAAAAACAACAGATAACTTGGTAAAAACACTATATTCATTGTTGTGTACAGGTCCTCGTACAGCCCAAGGAGTTGTGGATGAAGCCATGAAAGCAGTGAAAGAAGCAGTTTCAGAGAGGTTATCAGGTGGTAGACGCAGTTCTGGAGGTGGCAAAAAGGTTAGTATTTCATGTTACTTTACAATATATTTGTTAACATGCATATTATGAGCTGTAATCATATTTCAGTCATTTAAGAAATCAGTAAGTATTTAAAATAGAATGAGAGCAAGAAAAGTTAAAGTTGTTTGTATTTAGTTTTTGTTAGACTAGGTTAGACTTGACAAATGCTTCAGTTGGTTTAAATAAAATATTGGTACTTTATCAACTGTATACAGTAAGTTTTGTTTGGTAAATGTATCCTAGCAATGCATTTTACCATAGCAACAAAAAATGTTTTGGCTTTTGTTTGAAACATTACTGTTTTTCTATAAAAAATGTTTTTAAAAAACAACACCTTTGGTCCTATGTTACAAATTAGGTAACATATGAAAGGAATCAATTAAGCTTTCTTGATCTATGAAATCATGATTTTAAAACTTTTCTTGTGCCAATTATCCTGAGGCAGAGTTTGATTGACTAACTAATCCTTTTGAAATTGTGTTACAGAGTGGAGGAGGTGGAGGAAAGGACGCAGTCATTGAGCTAACTGATGCAAACTTTGAGAAGCTTGTAATGGGTAGCAAAGACCTGTGGCTCGTTGAATTCTTTGCTCCATGGTGTGGTCATTGTCAAAGACTTGCACCTGAATGGGCCAAGGCAGCAGGGGAATTGCAAGGCAAGGTCAAGCTTGGTGTCGTTGATGCCACTGTTCACACTGTTCTGGGTAGTCGGTACCAAGTTCAAGGTTATCCTACAATTAAAGTATTTGCTGCTGGTGCCAAAGATTCCAATAGTGTCTCTGATTACCAAGGTGGTCGTACTGCTTCTGATATTGTACAGTATGCCCTCGACAAAGCTGCTGACTCCATTGAACCACCAGAGCTCCACCAGGCTGTTGACACTAAAGTCGTGACTGAAAACTGTAACGACAAACCTCTTTGTGTTGTGTCATTCTTGCCTCATATTTTAGACTCAGGTGCTGAAGGAAGAAATAAATACCTATCTGTACTGAAGGAGCTTGGTGAAAAGTACAAGAAGTCTGGATGGGGATATGTCTGGTCCGAGGCTGGTGCTCAACCAAAACTTGAAGAGGCTTTTGAAGTTGGTGGCTTTGGATACCCTGCACTTGTAGCAGTTAATACTCGCAAGAAGAAGTTTGCTACCCTGCGAGGATCCTTTGATCGCCAAGGAATTGATGAGTTCTTGAGAGCGGTGTCTGTGGGACGTGGCTCAACAACTCCTCTCAGAGGCGACTCTTTACCAGAACTACCAAAGATAGAGCCTTGGGATGGAAAAGATGGAGAAGTTCCTCAAGAAGAAGACATTGACTTGTCTGATGTGGATATGGATGAACCAGACGCAAAGAAAGAGGAATTGTAAAAGAAATATTAGGCTTTTTAATTTAAATGTAAAATTAATCAATGTTCAGTATATTTTAGCTCTCTTCTATTTAGAGTATCATGTTTGATAATCTGTCCACATTTCTTCTTTCAACTGTATTTTTGATCTTTCCAGTAATTGTCCATTACTTTTAGAAATCATGTACTTGGATTTAATATAAAGTCAATGTTAAATGTCCTTTGTACATTTGTATTCCCTTTTCTCTAAAATAATAAAATCATATATAGCTTATTGAGCTTGAGGATACTCTTTTGATAATTAAAGAAAGAAAGACATCTTAGTATATTGAAAATAGAAATTGACATGAAATTCATTGTTGGGGGATTAGATCTATATGCCATTGGACAATCAATTCAGAGAAACTGGATTTTCTGTATTTTCAAGTGTGACCCCAAAGTTTGATGTCTCATTGGACATCAATCAAAATAATAGGAACCACTTTGACCGAGTGATCCCAAATAGTGCTTCATCAAAGTTCATGAATTATTAGACAAGTGAGTTTGAGTAGCCTGATTTTCAGAACGGGCCTGGGTCCTACGCTACCTAGGCCCGCTCTGAAAATCAGGCTAGAGTTTGAGAACAACATTCAGTTGTTGCCCAAACAGCAATCCCAACACCACCCCCTACCCCTACAATTTTCACATGACCCCTTTCCCATATTTAATTGGCAATTCTTTTGGGGCGTACCTCTCCATAAAAATAACAGTCCTGAAGGTGATATAAAAATCAGTTTGTCATTAAGCACAAGGCATTTGAGATACCTTTATTTCTTATAAATGCTGTTTACAAGTATTACATCATTCTCTATTAGAAAAAAGGATGGGACATGTACTGTACTAAACATATATACAAAAATTCTGGATGCTGATTTGCTGGAATCATAGCTGTTCAATTATACTATTAAAATTAATTTACTTTTTGAAAATAATAATTTTTTCACAGTTCTTGTCAATCAGCCTTGATAGTGGGTAATATATTCTTTAGAATTGGACTACAGCCTGTTGTAATTTAAGGAATGTACACAAACAATTGAAATACTGAAAAATTCCATGGACTGCATTCAAATTCTAAAGAATATATTACAGGTTATTGAGGCTGAGGCTGATTGACAAGAACGTTGACAAGGTCTATTCATTGATTGACAGGAACATGTGCAGGTACTATACTTGTACCGAATTTACACATGAATTGAACTTAAACTATAAAATTATATGATTTACCACATTACTGTTCTGAAATCATTCTACATTTATATGTTGTGTAATCAAGCTTTGTGAGTGCCTTTAGATAGAAAATATCTGGTGCATTCTTTGATAATAGTCCCATTCACAGTTCCCTGTGCCATCTTGAAAGGTAGCCATGGGGGCCTTTGCATCACAGCAAGACCAGAGTTAAGCAGGCAATGATCGAAATGTGTGAATAATTGTCCCGTGAGGTATTGAAAGGCCTGGTTACCTTTCAATATTGCACAAGAGACTAGAATGAATATAAAATATTTATATTTTTAGTAAATTTTAGTTGATCATTACCTTGATATTGAAATCATCTGACTTGTCATGCAAAGAAAACAGATTTCATTTTGAAGTTGCAATCTGTGAGTGTTTTTATACTTTTAAAAATGTGCACTTTTGTCTCTATAAATTTTTTTACCAAAACATTTTAAGGTGACTGGCTACTTTTGGAAATAATGTTAAACTTTTCTTTAAATTACGATTTTTTAATGTGAAATTTAATGCTGATTCCAAAAATGGATAGAAAAATGGGGTGTCCCAAGCTCATTTCCGAGATAATTATTGTTTAATGAGTGCCTATGCGCGAGATTTTGAAGCAAAACCTGCGAAAACTGAAGCGATATGAAAAAAATCACAACTCATAAGAAAATAGCTTTTTTCATACTATATCAAGCACAAAAGCCGGTTAATGAATCATTCTAAAATGAAACATGGATGGTTTTGAATAAAAGACAAAGAAATACCTTGATCTATCATATTTCGTCCTTTCAGTGCTTTCAAAACTCGCATGAAGTCGGACAAAAAATCCTATGAAAATCGATTTTTTTGTATGTTAGAAAAATTAACTTTTTGAAACAATTTGATATAACGTAGATTTTATTAGGTTCTTTCAACTAAGCATAAAGAAAGTATAGAGTCCTGCGCAAAATTCGAGGGTTTTGCCCTGTTGAAGCTCAAAACGTGTATGGTTCCTAAATAAAATTTTGTATTTTATTCAGCGGTTTTTGTGCGCGCACACATCGTGGGCTCGAACCGAACGTTCAAAAGTGTTCAAAAGTGGCTAGTCACCTTAACTGTCAAACCAGTGGTCTTACCAACAGATTATCAGTTTGATAGAAGAAATGTGTTTATTAAAAATATTGCATTAACATTAAAAATTAATGTAATTCTGAATATGATGTGTTGGCTAAATTAGTGTAAATTAAGACCTATGGAAAAAAGCAATTAGTCGTACAACAATTTGTCCTTTAGCATGTAATCTTTGGTTGATTTGTGATACCTTTTGAAGCTACAATCTTGGACAAATATGTTGACAAAATGTGATTTTTGAATAAAACCTGCACAAAAATGTATTTTGGTCTATAAAATCTTCCCCCCTCCCCCTAAATCAATGTTGCATGATGTTGATGATGCTCCAGCATTGTTGAATTCAACCATACCAACATTGACCAGGGGGGTGGGGACATGAGGACATCCCTTTGTAGCTTGCTGCAAATAATTAACTTGTTAAAAAAATTGTCAAATAATTTTGTCCAAGATTGTAGCTTCAATAACTGGAATATTTGCTTTTATCCCTAATGTTTTAGTATAAGTTGTTTTGACCTTGTCTAAGGGTGACTTCATCATGCAGTCACTGAGAAATTGTGAAATATGTTTGTGTTTTTCATATGCCAGTCTGCAATATCTATGACTGTACAATATTTTGAGTTTTCTGTATGTTAATTCATACAAAGTCTATCCTTTGAAATATAAAGTTACAAATCATCATCTCCAATTCCTTCAAAAACTTCATTCGTCTTTGTGTTATTAGATGCTGGAGCTTGATTCTGTGAAACTGGTAGATAATTCTGCAAATAAAGAGGATTTGTTATTATTTGTTTCCCATTCTTGAAAAATCAAACTTAAGGTTACTGACATGCCCTTGTTTGAAAATTGTTTTTCGCATCACATTAAAGTACAGGCTAATTAACTTTAGTATCCAACAACTTATGGTCTATCACAAATCGCGCGCTCTTATTGGCTACTCAACCATGGACTATTGGGTGATAGCCCATGGTTGGGGAAACCGCCGGTTTTGTAAACTTTGAAAAAGTTTCTTGATTCTTCTATTTCTTCAAAAACGGCTTAGTACTGAATATAATGCTTTTCTTTGAATCGTAAATTACAAATAAGAGCAAGAAAATGACAAAAAAGCACATAATTTTGATGTTTTGTGAATGAATTTTGACTTGAAGAGCGCGAGCTACTGACACCACACGATTCTTCAGTTTGATCGATTGAGAAAGCCAGATTTTTAAACTTTCAGCTTAGAACTTTTCTTAATTCCTCCGTCGTTCTAAAATGTATAGTAGTTTTAACAATAAAAGCATGCTATTTTCAGCCGTTAAAATCAAAGTATTGAGGGAGAAAATGGCAAAAACAGTGGAGAATTTCGATGTGTTTTGAATACATTTTGACTTGCCGTCACACGTCATTGAGCGCCCGCTCGGTATTTTCTGTCATTTTGTCAAAATAAAACGATTGAAATGTTATTTTTCTTTCAAAATATGGCAAAGTTTGACCTATAAGTTGTTGGATACTAGCCCTCATGGGCTACGGATCAATAGCCCACTTGGCCTCGAAGACTCGGCCTCGTGGGCTATTGACCCGCAACCCATTCGGGCTTTGGGTCTAATTGTTAAATACATCATTTTAAAGCTTATAGAACAAAGATTATGATGATATAAACATTTTTTGGATGATATATATTTTTGACAAGCACACAGGATTTTACCGAAGATGGCCACTTTTGTTTGTGCGAATATAAGTCAAAATTTGTATTCTTATTGATAAGATTTTTACATCAAACAATTCTGCACATATCAAACTCTAAAACCGTACCAGGCTTTATTAATTTGTGTTTTCATTCGAAAGTTATATTAATTTCAATTTTATTAACAAAAACTCAAGTGACATGATAGCTAACGTGATAACTCAAAAACTAAGGCCTAAATCAATAAAGCCATGCACAGTTTTTGAGATTAATATTGTACAGAATTGTTTGACGTACAAATATTATCAATAAGAACACAAAGTTTTATATTCGCACAAACAAAAGTGGTCATATATGTTAAGGTACAATTGCCCTTGCTAATTTTTTTTTAAAAATTCTAGTAAATAAAGGATCATAAGTTTTTAACTTGTGATAATACCAAGTGGTTATACATAAAGTTGACTTTATTTTTTTGTACTTAAAGAGGTATAGAAAAAAAACAGGGTTTTCACTTTTTTTCTCCAAGTGGACATTTTCGAAAAATAATAGCAGATTCATGTTCCTAGCCCAAAGTTACACAATCAAAGTTTCTTGACTGTCAATCTGCTGTTTGGTTAAGATACTATAACATTTTGAATTTCATTGTTCATGCCATAAATGATTATGCTTAAGCAAACATAGAAGGAGTGCTTCAATCGATGGTTGTGAAACTACAATTGTGTAACTTTGGGCTAGGAACATGAATCCGCTATTATTTTTCGAAAATGTCAAATACACTTGGAGAAAAAAGTGAAAAACCTGGGTTTTTTTAAGTCAATCCCATTAACACCTTGTGTAATTCTATACCTCTTTAAGTACAAAAAATAAAGTCAACTTTATGTAAATACTTGGTATTTATCACAAGTTGAAAACATGATCCTTTATTTACTGGAAATTAAAAAAAAAAAAATTAGCCAGGGCAAGTCATAGGTTAATTTGATCCACCCTCAAACTGATTGACAGATCAGAAAAACCTAAAATCAAATTGAAATTTGCATGATGCAACAATAACTGCTGTAACTGACCTGTTTCTGTGCTTTTTTCTTTGGAGTGACAGAAGGAGAAGGGCTTAATGAAGGCTTGCTATCACTTGGTGCTTTTTTCTTTGGAGTGACAGAAGGAGAAGGGCTTAATGAAGGCTTGCTATCACTTGGTGCTGGATTAGAGTTGGGTGGTTTGTTTTCTTCACCCTAAAGAAATAACAAATATACAATATACACTTAATGACTGGTCCCGAGGGAAACAGTTAGTTTTGTTTCCCGAGAATCTCAATGTTTCCCGAGGCTCCGGCCGATTTCAATGAGGTTCTTCTGTTGAACAGTATTTTTGAAATATTTTTCATAGGTGGAGAGCTGTGGACTTTCCCTGCTAGCAGAGTCTTCCACAGTTCGTGTCAGAATCGAACTGTGGAACACTCTGCTAGCTGGGAACTGCGGACTGAATACAGTCATGTAAAATGATTGTACTTATCTTTGTAGATTATGGTTTTTGACATGAGGCTAATAAAACCAACATAAAGATATTCAATACACATATCCGATTTCTACAATACAATACCTACCTCATGAGAAGCAGTTGATGACACAGAATTACACCTTTCGTATTTTTCACCGCTTTTCTTCTTCTTCTTAAATAAATATAAATTAATAAATTAATAAATAAAGAGAATGAATAAACCAATCAAAAAAACAAAAATATTAACCCTTTGACTCCTACAGCCTCGCTTCTGTCAGCCATGTTGGCTTTTGCTTATGAAAAAGTAGATTTTTGCATATAAGACGTAGGCACAGAAACCACAAATTTTTGATTCATAAGGGAAAAGCTGCTCTAAATATAGATGGTCTGGCAAAACAATCACTCCCAAAGGAGATATATATGAGATGTACGCTCTGGGTAATGGGCTCCTGATTTACACATCTCTAAAGGGGGCTTTCATTTATTAGTGTATGGGGATGGCAATATTTGGGGGGATCACATTATTTTGTAAGTCATATGGGGGGTTGTTACTGATTGTATACAGTTTTATAGGGGTTTGGTAAAAACTAGACAAGGGGTGGGGGAGGGGGTATAATATTTTTGCCAACCTGGAAGAGGAGTTGGGTAATATTTGGGAAAGACAACAGGTGATTTTGCTATCCCCC